>SNQJ01S0006870.1:122512-155484 GCA_010110895.2 Picea sitchensis | reverse complement strand
TAATAAAGTTCAATATTAATAAGGCCTTTCAATAAAATAGAATAAGGCGGATGTAAGAAGACCTAATAGAAGCTTCTGCTTCTAGAAGGATCTTCCTCTAGATGCTTCTCTTGATAGACATATTTAGTATAAATAAGGTTGAGGGTATGAAAACCCTAGCTTGGAGATTATTGTAACAGAGCGTTGCTCGACTAGAGGTTGCCCCCTCGAAGAGGCCCGTGAACATTGCTTCCTGAATCAAAGTGCTATTTTTGTTGTTGTTCTATTATCATTTGTGTGTTATTGTGGAGATTATGTTGGTTATATTACTGTTATTCTGCCATTTCTAGCATTTTATTTTTGTTTTGCATACTTTTTATATCTGGTATATTACAAAATGTCATTATGATCCTAATGTGTAATGTCCCCACTATAATCCCTAGTTTAATTAATGCTTATGTAGATATAATGTGTGGCTATGTAATATGTGAATTGTATTTCTATATATTAATAATAATAATGTGATGTTAGTTTCTAAGGGGGAAAGAAAAGAGATGGGGGATGAATTAATCCATAAGAGAGGGGAGGTTCTAGGAGAAAGGCCAAGAGGGTTCCAAGGGGGAATTACCCGTGTCTATTAATTCCACCCACAGTCCTGAATTTATTATAATTATGTATTAAACTCTAGTTTTTTATTAAGAGTTTCCAAATCCAATCATTGAATGTATGTAAGAGGGTGGGTGTGAGAATTCACATACCATAGTAATTGGGAGTATGGGGGGATTAGTACAATCAATTTGGGGAAGTGTGTGAGTCGAGCAAGCAAGCCAAAGGGATAAATTTGTATGGGTAGCTACAACAGTTTTTACACATGGAGTTTTTGGCATGACCAACAAGTAGGGAGAAAGAAAGAGAACTTAGAGAGGGAGTAGCCATGGAGGGTGAATTCTAGAGCATGTTGGAGTATTTCTGGAACATATTGGAGCCGAAGACTGAAGAGTTAGGTTGTCGGTCCTGAAGAGTGTGTTGGACTACAATTGTCATTAATCTTCGCCTCAATCGCTAGAGTTAGGATCCACAATAGGGGATTAAGCCATGTTGTGAAACTCACGGGAATCGTTGAACCCAATTTCCAACAATCTCCCCCCCAACACGTGTCGGGTGAATTTCAAACTCGAGACTTGTCGCTTTGATACCATTTGTTGGACTATGATTGTCATTAGACCAAAACCCGTAGGCATTAATCTCTACCACACTTGCTAGAGTTAGGATCCACAAGAGAGGGTTAACCCATGTTGTGAAACTCACGAGAATCCTTGAAACCAATGTCCAACAGAGTGAACTCCAGTGTGAGTTGTAATGTAACGACAAGTGTTTGTTGTTGTTGTTGGTAGTTTTCCTGGCAGTGAGTTCCCTTGAGTTTCCCAACTGAGAGATTCATGGTTACTTGTGCTAGAGAGACCCTAATAAACAAATGGGATGCCCAAGGGACTGATATCAGTGAAGGGGTACATTCCTTACATTGGGCAGGTCGAGAGGAAGAGAGCTGGTGGAAAATTAGGATTGTTGTAAGAGAATATTAGTGGGTTGTGGGATTTATAAGCTGTGAGTGGAAGTGAGAGACCACCGTCTTTTATGGATTACTATCCCCAACTAAGGGGTGACTTCTTGTTGATATTTGGAAAAACAAGTATATGGTTGGTGGAATGTCTGTCCCAAGCAGTTGGTTGCACAACTGAATTTAAAATATAAGTGTTTTATCTTGTTGTTGTGATATTTTATGAGTTAAATTGGTATGCATGAAATTTGTGTTTGAGAGAGATTTATATGTTGCCATGTTGGATTATTTAGTTGCATTCAAGTTGTTTAAAAATGTTGTAGATACATTTCATTTATGATAACAAGAATTAGATAAAATTGGTATTAATTCGTAGTTGGAAGCTACATGAGATTAATTGGTGAGCTGAAATTTCATTTTTATGAGTATTCTACACCATAACGTTCCTCATTTCGGTTGGGGGATGTTACATATTGTCTATACCAAGAAAGTAGGAAGCTATCTAATAATAATTATTATATATGTTGAAAAACTTGTATTCATTGGTAGTGACCCTAAACTTTTAACCCATGTGAAATCCAACCTTAAAAAGAAATTTGAAATGACAAACTTAGGATATTTGCATTATTTCCTTGGCCTCTAAGTATTGCAAACCAAGGAAGGAAAATTTCTTTCCTGGTCTAAGTATGTTGGTGACCTTCTTCATCGCTTTCACATGGACGATTCTAAACCAACACCTTCTCCCTTCCAATATGGATTCAAACTTGTTGCCACATGTACTATTCCTGAAGTTGGTTCCACTTTGTATCGTTAGTTAGTTGGTGGCCTACTACAATTGACTCATATCCATCCCAATATTACCTTTGTTGTTGGTCTTGTTTCCGAGTATATGAAAGCACCCCATGGAACCCATTGTAAAACATCTAAAAGGATACTTTGGTATGTCTATGGTATAGTTCAGTTTGGGATACATTACAGTTCAGGGGGGACTCCCTTGTTGGTTTGTTTCACTGATTCAGATTGGTTCGGTGACCCTGATGATCGAAAGTCTATTGCAAGTTATGTTTTCAGCCTTTTTTCTAGACTTGTAAGAAACAACAAGTTATTTCTCTTTCTTTAGCAAAAGCATAGTACTGAGCATCAGTTAATGCAAATCAAGAAGCCTTGTGGCTTCAACATATCCTTTCAGAATTTGGATTCCAACAACAACATTTGAACACCCTCTGGTGCGACAATTAGAGTGCCATAAAGTTCACCAAAGATCCAATTCAACATCAATGCAACAAACACATCGATCTACACATGCACTTCATTAGAAAGCTCATTCATGATCGAGTTATTGAAGTGCTCTTTTTCCCTACAAAAGATCAAGTTGCAAACATATTCATAAAGTCTCTTACATAAGAGAAGTTTTCCAAACTTTGATCTATGTTAGGAGTTCAAGAAGTTGTCATTGAGAGGGGATAGGCTATAATTTCTCCTTCCTTTTCCTATTGTGTCGCCTTTGTAAATCCTTCAATCCTATCCCAAGTTGTTCTTAAGAGGTAATGTTAGTTTATATATACACTTAGGAGTTAGTTAATATCAACTTGGTCTAATGTGTCAATAGGTTAAAGTGTGTTTCTTAGTATGTTTCTTTAGTATGCATTTGTAATCCAACGATCATGATATGTTCTAGACATAGAGTGATATGACAGCTCATATTCTCCTCGATCCTAACTGCTACATTGATATGTAGCTTAACACCCGATTGGTCCATGATCTATATTAAAGAGCATGGAGGGGCATTTGTTGATGATCGATTGTGAGAAACTCTCTTGTAATATTTGTCTTTTTCATTAATAAATTGCCTCAAGTGGCCATGTTAGCTGGGGCCATGGAATGTTTCCCCATTGGGGTTTTACCATGTAAAAACATCAGTGTGTTGAACTCTCATCTCATTGTGTGAGTGGTAATTGAAGGTGTTCATCCTCTGTTGGAATACCCTATGTTGTTGAACACCTAACAGGTTGCCTAATGACCTCATTCTGAGATAAGACATATTCTTTTAAGTCTTGGGATAGATTAACCTAAAGGAAAATACGTTTTTGAAGGCACGCACTAAAAAGTGTTATATGAAAAATAAACTTTCCAAGGGGGGTCGAGGAGCATTCTGAAAAGTCCTAGAATTACATCGAAAATCCTAGGAATCTAGACAAGATAATGCAATTGGGCATACTTATTGATTGAAATATCTTCATACTAGGTAGATAAGACAACAAAGGTATTATGAGGATTCGTGGACCCTGTTGAAATCACTTATGCAACATGTTTTTATTCCTTAAATATAAATTCAAAGAAGCCTTTTGTTGGGTTTATGGTGACCATGCATACCCACACAAAGGTTTTATGAACTTCTCTAATCCAAGTCCTAATCAAAACATCTAGAGGAAATCTACAACAAAAGACTCTAATAAAGTATGAGACCCCAAATTATCTCAAACTATTGCATATTTTGTAACATGAATTTCAATAACAATATTACTAGATGGTATTTTGTTACCTCATTGAAAAATTTTGGGATAAACTTCCTCAATACCTTTGGCAACACTATGGTTGTTGTTGCAATGAATTTTAAAAAATTGGTCAAGCCAAGAAATATCAAGGGATGGGGTGGCCATTTGACCCCCATAGACCTTATGACAATCGTTCAAAGGCTTGTAGGCTAGAAGGCAGTAGTAACGGCTATCACTATTAGCATACATGTCAACAAGATGGTTAGTAAAGGAGGTCAAGGCTAGCAATCTGACAACATATCTCACAACCCTTAATGCTAGGGTTTCTATCATCTTTTATAGTTCCTCTTGAGTAAGAACATTAATCCTTTTCTCTCTAGCTATTTAAATAGGCGTCTTTCACTATCTCTATCTTATTCTAGCTCATTTCATATTGGACTACAAACTTCGACCCAATCACAAACCATGAGATTCTCTAATGCTCATCATCATCATGGCCTATAAAGATGAAAATATGATAGAATTCCTCTATATACTCCTGGAGACTATGATCTATTTGTTCTGAGTTTTGCATTTATTTAAATAACACTTGGAGTTTGCTAGCAAGGATTCCTCTCTCGACTTGGATGCCATCTTATTTGAAGTCTTGATCTTCTTTTTGTTATAGAAAACCTACATGTACTACACAAAATCCTACCAATTAACAACAAGCCCTTTCAACTTTGTCATGGAAAAAATCACCTTCTTCATATCCTCATTCTTCTCATACTCAAAATATTTTTGCTTGTCACTTACTAATCCAATCTACTAGTGCTTTGACTTTCATATTTCAATAATGTTAAAGACTTTTACTTTTTCTCCTCTTTTTCTCTCAAAGAGTTTAATCAATTGGGTTGTGACACCTCCTTTTTGTTCCTCCTCAGGTTGTCTTTCAAAACTTCCATATTATTGATCTCCACTTTATGTCTCGTTTCCAACTCCTAAACTCTTATATATCTCAAATTACACCAAATTCGTCACCATCTCACAATTGATGCAATTCCTTTTTAATTAAAGATTCCTTTGACTATTAATATAAACAATATTTATAGGGTTTTACTACAAAAAGTGGGCCATACATACAAGTTCCACAACCACAAAGTATAAAAAAACATAAAATGTGGGTCAAATTAAGCTAAAAACACCAACAATCATAATATCAGGAGCAAATTGTTCACAAAACTCAACAACAAAAGGACATAAGCTTGAGCACAACAAGGCTAAAGAGAGACCATATTGGTGGCCAAAGAGAGGCTAGTCATCATTTTTTGGGTCAAGGACCCAATTGTTGCAGTTCCTACCCAACAAACTATCATAATTCTAGGGAATTCTACCTTTGCAAACTTTGAAAGTTTTCATTGTCTCCAAAATTCCCTATCACCAACTCTAATGCCAAAATTTCAAATCACGAGTTCTCAAATTGATCTGATACCAAAAATGATGCACAACAACAAGGTAATAACCCCACAACTTGGTCTCAGTGTGCTTAGACAAAACCACGAAGGTTACTTTTGCAACAAGTTTTGAAGAATAGAAATATAAAGATCACACACAAAACATTATTCATGTTAACAATAAGACATGCATATTCATAATGGTCTACTCATTCACACTATTTATTTTAGAGTGTAATATTTTGGATTGTCTTAGTCTTACAAGTCCTCTCACATATTTCGCTTTGTCTTTATTCCTTTCTAGATCCCACACCTCTTGTGTGTTTCCTTGATACACGTTGTATGCAACTTTGCATTCTTCTCTTGTCTCTAAGATCCTTTAACTCTAGAAATATCTATGCACCTTCATATGCCTCATTCTTGGGCATCTAATCACTTCAACGCCAATACCTTAGCTTCAATGCAACCTGTTCTCTCTCATAGCTTAGTTCTTCCTTCCTTCTCTCAATGCCAACTTGTTCCCTTTCACCAAGACTTCATCCCATGCAAGATCCAACCCATTGTCTTCCTTGCTACATTGTTTTATTCGCATTTCCCTCAACATTTGGACTTCTAATCGCTTTAGCCACATGCTGAAATTATCTAAAGATTATATTTCTTGTTGTGTTGTGTTGCCCCATTGGTAGTCCTTTGAGGACTCAATCTCAACACTTCATCTTCCTCTTTTTCTCATATTACACTTTGCTTTCACACTCTCGATCCTACGGTTACTGCTTCATTTGCGTGTCAACTTCCTTACCTTTTAGATTCTTGCTTCACATCTTTTGCACACTTCTCATTCAGAATTTCATGCATCACATATGTCAAGTAGGCATATAGATTTTCCTACAACATTAGTTTCCATAACCAATAAATGCCATGGCTGACTTTTTCCTTTTTAATAAAAGGTTTCACGGTGCTTACTTCATTGGAGTATCTTAAGAGTTAATTTGTTAGAATCCCTCTTACATTCACTTAGATACTTCCTTGTTGATTTGCAACCTCCTCCCCACTAGTTTTGTGATGGGGACTCACATACTGTGTCCACCTATTTTAAAATTGGCCCAATAGAGTTCTCCCTTGCTCAATCTTTGATCCCCATTACCAGAATCCATTAGATCCTAAAATCACTGCCTCACCATCTACCATTTTTCTTCTATGGGATGGTGTTTCAATGGGAAAATACATGTACATCAAGTTCATCACTCACGATTACTCAATTTTGCTAATATATTCTCTAACACCACCTCCTCTTTAACAAGGGCTTGTGATTTTTTTGATTATGTGCTATAATTCACGTAGCATGCAAGAACCTCAAAAGCTATGATTGTTTAGTATGTATTATATTCTTTGCATGACTGTAGGTCCCCCTATTGGGGGTCTCGGGGATGGAGCCCACGAGAAATTTTTTTGGGGGTTTTTTCACCAATTGTCTGGGCGATTTTTTCGCTTTTGGCAAAGGAATTTTTTTACCTTTGGTGGTTTAGTGGCACATGGTGTTTCAGCCCATGGTTCCCTAATTATGTTTAAAGAATTAGGATTGTAGTCTAATCCTGGTCAATGGATTATGGGTTTTGGATGTCGCAGGATCCTATATATTGTATTGTAAACAATGAATTTGCATGATGATAAATAAGAATTAAAGATGTGTCTATAAACAGGTTTTTGGTTTTCCCGACTTGGGTTTCCAGGGTAAATCTCTATGTATATGTGTGATTGAAATAAAAAAAAATTGTGTTTTAAGAATTTGTGTGTGCATTTCATTGTTGTAAAAGGTTTAAAACTTACAATTATTATTAGAGCACTTATTGGCTTCAGGGGGATGCCTTTGTGGCTAAGGGTTTGGCTCAGGTCTGTGATAAACCTTATTACAGTGGGAGCTTTGCAGTATTGATTATTGTGGTGAAAAGAAATGGCGAACAATTCAAAAATAGAGATCGAAAAATTTGATTGGAAAAGTTTTGAGTTGTGGAAGCTCAAGATGGAAGATATTTTGGTAAACAAAGATCAATGGATCGTTATGGATCTATACATTGCATGTATGGGAATTTCAACAAAAGATTGGAAAAAAGTTGGATCGGAAGGCAAAGAGCAAAATTTGGTTGTCTCTCAAATTTATTATCATTGAATGTGTCAAGGGAAGCTACAACCAAGGCATTATGGGATTTGTATTAGTCTAAGCCCTAGTAAACAAACTATTTATGCAGAAGAAGGTGTGCAACCTAAGGATTAAAGATGGATACTCTATGACAGAGCATCTGAATGCCTTCTATACCATGGTAAGTTAGTTATTGTCTATTGATATTAAGATTTATAATGAATATAAGTGTATCCATTTATTGTGCTCTTTACGAGACTCATGTGATAGTCTGATTGTAGCCATAGGTAATAATGTGACTACTTTAAGCTTCGATGATGTGGTCTCCTCCTTGTTGTCGAAGGAGTTGAGGCAGAAAAACATGAAAGGACAGACCACACATGCCTTATTTGTAAGAGGACGCTCCCAGGAAAGAAATAAAAATAAGTCCTCAAGTGGGATATCTAAATCTAGAGGAAGATCTAAATATCCTAGAAAATTCGTAAAGGCATTTTGGAGATGTGGAAAAGAGGGGCATTAAAAGAAACATTGTAGATCCAAAAGTGTTGAGAGAGGGAAGGGATTTGATGATGTTCCTTATCTAGAAGCAAAAATTTCCACAGATGAAGGAGGGGATGTGTATTTGGCTTCTTAAAGCGCACACATAGACCATGAGGCAATGATGGTCTACTCAGGTGCAGCCTTTCATATGATTCCTAATAGGGAGTGGTTTTGTGAGTATGAAAGGTATGATGAGGGTAATATTTTTCTAGGAAATGAATGGAAAACCAAAATCGTAGGACAAGAAAAATTCAAGTTGAAGCTCATGGATGGTAGGATTAGAACAATCCTTGGTGTTCAACACATCCCAGGATTTGCCAGAAATTTGCTTTATGTAAGTAATATGGGCAATGTAGGTGTAAAAAAAATGTTTGAAAACGAAACCCGCAGGATGGTTCAAAGAGCAATGGTGTTGCCGATGGGGGTTTGGATTGGAACTCTATATAAGTTGTTAGGAGTCACTATTAGTGAGAGGTGCAACATTTTCATTGTTCCCGAGATTGGACCTAAAGAAGGAAAAACCCCTACAATCTCTAGAGAAAAGACTATGTTGTGGCATCAAAGAATGGGACATATCAGAGAGAAAGGCCTTCAAGTACTACGCGGTAAGAGTATGGTTGAAGGTATGTCTAATTTCTCTATAGATTTTGATTTGTGTGAACATTTATTATATGGTAAGCAGAATTGGGTAAGATTCTCATATGATGCTATGAGGGCAGGGGGAGTATTACAGTTGGTACACAACGATGTCTTTGAACCTATGTCGGTTCCATCATTGGGTAAATTTGTGTACTATGTCTCATTCATAGATGACTTCTCAAGCAATACATGGATTTATTTCCTCGGGAAAAAATCTGAAGTCTTTGACAAATTGAAAGAGTTTAAGGCTCTTTTGGAAAATCAGACAGAGAAGAAAATTAAGGTGTTGAGGATGGATAACGGTGGAGAATTCTATGAGAATGAATTGGAGGAATTCTGTAAAAAGTGAGATATAGAAATACAAAAGAATACTCCATACACACCTCAATAGAATGGAGTTGTAGAAAGGATGAACATGATTATGGAAAAACAAGGAGCATGTTAAGTTGTGTTGGGTTAGGATAGGAATTATGGGCAGAGGCAACAAATACTACTTGTTATTTGCTAAATCGATCACCTTCATCAACGTTGGATGAAAATACTACACACAAAGTATGGAATGGAAAGAAAACCTCTCTTGCACATCTCATGGTGTTTCGTTGTGATGCTTATGTACACATTCCAAAGGAAAACATGAGTAAGATAGATAAAAATGTTGAAAAGTGTATCTTTATTGCCTATGAAGATGGTGTGAAACGTTATAGGCTTTGGAACCCAAAAACTAAGAAGGTAGTGTATAGTAAAGATGTGGTATTCAAAGAAATGAAAGATGTTGTCAAACAAGAAGTCCTACCAAGGGGGGGAAGAACCAGATGAAATAGAGTTTGAATTGAAGGATAATGCCAAACTCTACAAAAGAATAGGAATCAAAAGCATAAGAGCCTCATATTCCAGTATTTAGGAGATCAATTTAGGAAAGAAGGCAACTATAAAGGTATACTCCACCTGATTTCCATTCAAAGTTTTATTTTTTTATTACCAATGATGATCTAAGAACTGTTAGGGAGGAAGTGGATTCAGAGGATGGAAAACTTTGGAAAAATACCATGGTTGAAGAAATGGCAGCCTTCGACAAGAATGGATCTTGGGATCTAGTGGAGTTATCAACTGGAAGAAATCCCATTGGTAGAAAATGGGTGTTTAAGAAGAAATTAAATGCAAAAGGTAAAGTGGAGAAATACAAAGCTCGGTTAGTAGCAAAAGGTTATTCCTAGGTGGAGGGAAATCACTTTGGTGAAATTTTTTCTCTTGTTGCTAAGTTAACCTCTATTAGATTTATTTTATTTGTTGCTACTACTTTTGATTTTGAAGTAGAACAGAAGGATGTGAAGACAACATTCCTACATGGGGATTTGGAAGACAAATTCTACATGAAGCAACCACAAGCCTTTGTAGTGAATGGAAAAAAAGAGGTGTTATGCAAGATGAAAAAGTGCTTGTATGGGTTAAAGCAATCACCAAGGATATGGTATCAAAAAATTGATACTTGTATATTGGTACTTGGCTTCATAAGGATCAAAGTTGATCATTATGTGTATTTCAAATTAGTAGGTGATTGTCTTGTTTATTTGGTCTTGTATGTGGATGATATGTTGCACCCACATATATGTTGAGTCAATATTACAGAGGTTTGATATGCAAGAATGTAGAACGGTCCAGGTCTTTTTTCATGTAGATGTAAAGTTATTTGTAGATCAAAGTCCCAAGACATAGGAAGGGGAAGAGGGCATGTCCCATGTTCCATATTCTAGTGCAATTGATAGTTGTATGTATGCAATGGTATGTACTAGACCATACATTGCATATGCAGTGGGTGTTTTGAGCAGGTATATGCCAAAACCATGAAAGGAGCATTGAACAACAATAGAGTTTTCACGCATTCACGTGGCACTACTAGTTATGGATTTGCTACCAAAGAAGACTAGGATTCGACATACATGGCTTTGTTGATGCACACTGGACTGGAGATCTAGATTACAGGAGATCTACAAGTGGGTATGTGTTTAACCTATTTGGAGGAATAATCAATTGGATGAGAAAAAGACAATCTATAGTGGCATTTTCAACTACAAAAGTTGAATACATGATAGCCACTCATGCAATAAAGGAAGTAATATCGTTACAGAGATTGTGTTTAGGTACTCTGTTAGTACAATAAGTTGTAAGGATAGATTTTGACAGTTAGAGTGAAATCTTCCTTGCAATGAACCCAACTTATCATTCTAAGACAAAGCATATTGATGTCCGCTATCATTTTGTTAGAGACATGGTTGAAGAGAAGAAGGTGTTTCTCATGAAGGTGGACACTTTGGAGAATGTCGTAGATTCATTAACAAAATCTGTGAGCACTGAGAAGTTCTCTTGGTGTAGAGAATCAATGGGAATTTTCACCTTGGATTGTTGTTCATGAAAGCATGTGCCCCATGTATGCAAAGAAAAGAACGAGTGGGATAAATTCGAGTATGTGTTATATTCTTTGCATGATTGCATGTCCCCCTTATTGGGTGTTTATTCAACAATTGTTTGGGTATTTTTTTCACTTTTGGAGGGGGAAGTTTTTTTGCCTTTGACGGTTTAGTGGTACATGAAATTTCATCCCATGGTTTTCTAATTTTGGTCAAGCAATTAGGGTTGTAGTGTAATTCAAGTCAATGGATTAGAGGTTTTGGATGTCATGGGATCATATATATATTGTCTTGTAAACAATGAAGTTGTATGATGATAAATAAGAATTAGAGGTGTGACTCTAAACAGGTTGATGGTTTTCCCGGTTTGGGTTTATAGGGTAAATCTTTATGTATATGTGCGATTGGAATGTTTTTATTTTCTGTTTTAAGAATCTGTGTGTGCATTGCATTACTGTAAAAAATTTAAAACTTACAATGATCCCTTTTCCAATTAAGATTGCCTCCTTGACATACAACTTGAACAATCATTATATCTGAAGATGCAATTAACAAATAAAAAAAACAATTAAAATATCATCATCACAACCCATATGATACATGTTCTTTTCAACTACATACAGTGTCTCTTGATCACAACAAATTCATATGTTCTTAGCCTTGATTGAGATAACTAGATATCTCACCTTTGTACTTCATTCATTTCCTTAGGGCTAAGAGCCAACAAACACATATCTTCATGCACTCATTCTCATCTTTATTATTGTGACCAACTAAACTAGGATCCTCATTGGTAATCAAACAATCATAATTACCAACTAGAATGAGAATTCCCCTTTATCAATCAACACTAATTAAAATGCTAAGAATAAGTTCATCTAAAATTGCAAGTTCAATTATGTATACACATAACTTAAATCAACATACTACAAAATACAAGGCACTTCCCCTGACTACAACTTAGGAAATTTGGATAGCACAAAATCACTCCATTTTTTAAGACAAGTGATCCAGATGGATATTGATGGCCACCCACCTATTCCAACTAGCTCAACTTGGCAGTTTTTCAGTTGGACAGTTTTTTCCTAGTTTTCAGGTCCTGAACTTCCGGGATCGTTTTGAGGATCTAAACAACGTTTTCAGGGCTCACCATAATCAAACTATTAGCAAAATTAAAGTTTGACTGCATAATGTGTATTTCTCATATAGGCCTTTCCAATGGGCTATCGTGTTCCTAAAATGGAGATCGTATGCAAAAGTTACGACCTGTAACATCCTTGTTTCCCCCAGTTTGTAATTAATCATAAAATAGGATTACCATGCTAAGACATGTGGATAGTGTAAATGTATTATTGTTTGATTTGCCAATAACTAAATGTGGGGGTGAAGCCTTGAAAGTACTGGCCATGATATCACTAGAGGAAATAATGTGAAAACTATAAGAGAGGGTTCATTATAACAAATGACCCCAAATTTCCCTTAATGGGGATAATAAATCTCCTTCAAATCCCAAGGAGAGAAAGCATTTAATGAAGAAAGGACCAATGGTTGAATTATCATCCACTCCCATAAATGGAAGCACGGTCTGACTACAGAATGTCAGCCCAAAGTACCACTAGGTATGACAGACCAAGTTGACCCGAGTTCCCTTCTGACAGAAGGAACAAGATGGGTCGAGAACCATCCTACGAAAAAGATATAATAAAATTGGTAAGGAGAATGTGAGAGCTCCCCAGCGGATGACGAACAAAAGGTCATGAGCTTGATGTTGAGTGATCATCTGATAAACCTTGCCAAGGCCATAATAGAGAGAGAAATCTCTTAAAGTTCACAGAGAACCGAACTCGAGCAGAAGTTGAAACAGAGAAAGAATCCTTGAGAACTGCGAGAGCTCCCTAGTGATACCATGGCTTGGCACGGGGGTGGCCAAATTGCTAAGAATGAATTCCTTTGAGCCTATGGTCGGGTGGAAGGACTAACACCCACAGTCAGTTAGTTGGATACCACCTGTAATAGATAAGTAATCACATATCTTGTGTATTTAAGTGGTACTGTGAATTGAAGTTGGATATCCTGTGAATGTTCCAGGCATGGATATGTTTGTTTAATGATTTATACTGTACGCTTTTGTGTCTGCTTGATTGTGTAATTAGGAAAGTAGGAAATTGTATGAATTGGAGGTGTTTTTATACTCGTAAATGCTTGTGTCATGTGGTGGCTTAAGCTAGAGCCACGAACTATGAGTTCGTCGACCTTAGGTATAGTTTCATGTATGCATGTCGACCCYCCTAGTCATTCTGAGTCCCTTGGAGGAAGGAATCTGTTAAATTTTAGGAGAGATAATGAACATATACATAGGCTCTCTRCAAGGAAAATAGAGACCGAGAACTACTTAAGTTCTAGAGTTGAGGAATGAACATAAGCAGTGCGCGGAAGAACTCTTCCAAGCGTTACGTTCAAGAGAAAGAGCACAAAGCTCTTAAGCCTTTCAGAGCCAACCAAGCTCAGGAAGAATAGCGAGATTCAAGTATCGAAATGGAATATCCTTTCATTTGGAAGATGAACGGGCGAGACCCTTTCGGGAGGATCCAAGGTTTGTCGCGACCGTTAGATTGGAAGAAGGAGCACAGGAGTTAACGCCTCAACTCCTTCAGTCTTCGCAATTTCAACAAATGTTGGTAATCATCATGAAGGGGACGGATCCTCTGAAACCCGAAGTTGCGATGTGATATGGGTCATAGATCCAAGGATCTATCGGGACCCACCTTAACCATCGGATCTGTGAGTTCGGAGCTCGCGCGACAGGAGAATCGCGCGTTGGTGCGACTAAACCTCTGAAAGCCGAAGTCGTGAAGTCGACCTAGACCATAGATCTATGGATCCTACAAGACTCCCCTCGATCATCTGATCCATGAGTTTTGAGTTCGTGGATTGTGAGTTAAAGTGGAGTTAGCTTTTGAAGGTTTTGAAATCTCACGAGCTCGAACCTCTGGGAGGTCAAATTTCATGATAGTCAAGTTACCTAAACTACCAGATTAACAAGAACTGTAGATGACTTAAGAATCGGACATAGGGGATGTATGTGAACCGTTTAACGGGAGGAAAGGCCATCCTAGTCATCGAATCGATTAAGACACTCACTGAGTTGTCGAACACTTTGAAGGAAGACCTGTGCAAGAAGTACACTAGGCCAACACTTGGGCGGAGTGTTGAAAGACAGTGTTTTGGAAGACGTAGAAGGGTATAATTTCCTGGGAGAATGAGTAAGTTCGAGAAGCTCAGAGGGGATGGTGCAAAGAGTGATCAAGATTCGTACTTATTCCAATTCGAGAAGCTCGGGAGAGATAGTGTTTTTAGAAATGCAGACAAGACCCAAAATCAAGGACTCGGAGAAGAATCAAAGGTCGAGGCCTTTGAAATGTTTGAAATATACCAAGTTAGGGAAGAAGGCATAAGCTCAGAAGGAGTAACAACGGTGGTTGTTGGATAGAGAACTGTGGAGGATATCTAGACCGTTGGAATCCACATCTAGACACTTGGGAGTATGCGCAGGAGGAGATCGGATCTCAGCCGTCAGATCTGAGCGCAAGGACCAGTAGTCATTGGATCCCAAGGAAAGTGCATGAATCTTAACCCTTTGAAAGTTCATAGGAGAGTGGACTTGCGAAGTCTCGAAGTCCCAAAGTCAATCAGAACCGTCCATCGTCAGGTTTGATAGGTGGTAGCAGATCCAAGAGTTCGAGGACTTGGACATCAGAAAAATTGAAGGAGAGTAATATAAACTTCGAGAGAGGTGAAGTGCGAAGTGGCTTTGAGCCACTAAATCCAGGGGACACGTGGCAAAGATCCATGTACTTTAGAGGAATAACCTACGGAGAAGTTAGGAGGAGAATACCCGAGGAGCTAAGAGCAAGGCAATCCTAGTCGTTCATTGAGACATGACACGTGGTGGGAGATCAACATTTCATTGACTCACAAATCGGTGAAATCAAAGGCAGAGTTGTGAGAACACGCGGAGTCTTAACTTGCGAGTTGATCTAAATCGTTGGATCGCGAGAGGAGAGTGGACTGTAGATCTGGTCTCGAGGAACTTCGAAAAAATGGGAGTCGGAAGAAGAGAGGCGAGCAGTCCTCCAACCTCGCGAAACTTGAAGTCTCGAAGTGCTCGGAAGATTGGCCGCAGGTCATAGCGAAAGGTCACATTGACAAAGATTAAGGGAGGAGCTAGTATGCGCTAGGCTCTAATTCAGAGTTCGGGAGTTCAGGAGTCGGGAGAGTCAGGGTTGGCTCAGATGCAAATACNAAGTGCTCGGAAGATTGGCCGCAGGTCATAGCGAAAGGTCACATTGACAAAGATTAAGGGAGGAGCTAGTATGCGCTAGGCTCTAATTCAGAGTTCGGGAGTTCAGGAGTCGGGAGAGTCAGGGTTGGCTCAGATGCAAATACCCGACATGCGAAGTCATGAAGCGCCTTTTCAATAGGCGTGTGGTCACAACCTGAGGTCATATGAAGGAAGGGGCTAGCATGGAGAGCTAGCACCTATTGGTCAAACCCTTCAAAGGGGCCAGGAAAGAGACCACAGATTTGGAAGTACCTGCAATTGAAGAAAGGGGAATCTAAAGAGAGTTAAGAAAAAGAGAAAAAAAATTGTGCCCCATCATGGGTGTGTTACAAAATGGTATCAGAGCATGGCAACAACACTTGGCATGCTTGGGCTCATGCACGAGTCATATGAAAATACTCTTGAAGTACTTTAAGGAATCCTATCATTTCTTTAGGAAATTATAGCCGATCCTATAGGAGTAGGATTATGTCTAAGAACATTAATATTAAAACTAAAATAGAAATGTGAATGGATGGAAAATATTCGTAGCAGTAATGATTACTGATTTGATGAAGGGATAAATATAGTATAGGTGTATAACCACTCAAGAATAGAGGAATGAGTCTGGTGACCATTCCCTGGAAAGGGAGAGCATGCGCATCTCTTGGCTTTCAAGTGGACTGACAAACGAAATTTGTTTCCAGATATAGGAATTGTTGGACAGGGTTTTTCTAATCAAGTTGATAGACGAAGTTGTAGAATTATAGAGTGAATGAGTGAGAAATCACAGCAGCGTCCCTTGCTTGGTGGATACGAAAACTAATCTGCTAGAGTTMTTGCAAGAGGAGGAGAATGGCCTCTATCCCTGAYTGTGTTCAACAGAAGGAAAAACTCTAGATGTAATGGTCAAGACCGATCTTGACCTAAAGATACTCTGGATTTCGGAACGAGGATACTTAGTAAGTAGTCCAAATGGTATTAGACATTATTGTTAAAGATAAGATAAAATGTTTGACTAAATGTTGATCTTGAATATGGTAAAGGGAGAGTTGGGGCACTTCTAGAATCCCAATGGGCCAGATTGACATCTAGTGGTGGATGGTAGCAACATCCTTGGAAGAGGATCTGGAAGTCTGAGATGCCCATGTGCATGCATGACATAGAAAGGGTGCAAGCAATGAGCTTGCATGATGAATGTTTGGTTAGGTTTGTCAGTGTTTATGCTTGACTGCTGGATTTAATGCATTGTGAAGCTTCTTGATATGAATCCTGATTTAATACCAGTTAAGTATGAATGATATTAAATGTAAAGGTGATGCACATGTATGATGAAAGAGTAAAGAGCAAAGGTGCTATGATTGTCATGATAAGAGGCAAGTGATTATGCCTTTGAGAATCACATGAGAATGATTGTGAACGATCAAGAGTTGACTGATTTTAAAGTAGGGTTACGAATATGGATACGTACATCATGGATGTAAATTAACAAAAACTAGAATATGTGTGGATACATAATCTTGAATGCATGTAAGAAATGCATGTCTATGTTCCTTAAAGAATGACTATTAACAAGTTGAAGCTAATTCAAGGTTGAGGCCATCACAGATAGTGATGGATATGCAATGAGGAAGTTGCATGCTAGAGAAGTTCCCTGTGAGGAAACTATGTGTTAGTGTTAAATTTAAAGCAGCTGCAAGAGCCATTCTCCGAGAGGATGGCAAAAACCCTAGCTGAGATCTAGGGCCCCCAGTGCACCCCTGGGGATTTGGTCTGGGAACAAACAATCAGTGCCATGGAAAAAGACCCCTAAGAGGGCCCCCAGTAGATGATTGGGGTTCTTGGTGGTCTAGGACCAAGTAAAAACCCTAGATATGTCTACTAGGGCCCCTGGAAAAATCCGATTACCCATGCCTAGGAGCATGGGTTGATCCTGGTCTTATACCTTGGTGGATAAGACCCTTAAGAGGGACCCCAGTAGATGGTGGTGTTCTTGAGTGCGGTACAGCGATAGAACCCACAGGGAGGGCCCCAGGCCTGTGGGGTTCTTGGTCTAGGATGGCAGGTTAAAACCCCTAGATAAACTGAGACCCACGGACATAGTCCAGGGCACCCATCATGTATGGGTTGATCATGGTAGTACCTTTGTGGATAAGACCTCAGAAATGTTCTAGGGCAACCTAATCCTTGATCAAGAGTATTTTGTTGGTGTATGAACCTCCTTGAAGGAGGACATGACTACCTCAGTATACTCCATATGCAATGATGATAAAAGTAATAAAGAGTCTGTGAAGATGAATGAACAAATGTGCCACCTTGTAAACCCTCCTAAACCCTCTTCAACTTTGCTTGTACTTATTTAGGGTTTTGTTTATTTTGGTTTTAGGGTTATTGGCTTTAGGGCTATTAATTAAATGGTTAATTTATAACATATTTAATTAATATTTATAGTGTGTTGTTATTTTCTAATTAATTTTTAATTATTATCCTTACCCCAACCCCTAGCCTAACTCCTAGGTTTATAACCCCTAGCCTAAAGTATAAAAGAGATCTACCCTCCTCTTTCCCTTGAACATTTTATTGTTATACGTTGTTATTCACGATACATCCCTTAGGAATTTCTATATAGTTGTTTAGGCCTCTCCTTTAAGTCTGTTGTGATATGATGTGTCTCCTTCCTTGTTGTTGTAGGGTGGCAGCTAGTGCGGCCCTCATTCCTTGTTGTTGTAGGGTGAGCGGATCCTCTCTCTCCTAGCTGCTGACTCTCTAATCTGTTGAGGTTTGCAGTTATTTGAAGTATTTTGTTCAAAACTTTAAGCCTTTCTTTTATTGGAGGTTTGTTGTTTGCAGTCCACTTTATAATCTGGAGTGTTTTGTTGTTGAGTTTTTGCAGGGTGGTTTGGCCCTTCTCTCATGTAGCTCTCGGTCTCCCTTGAGGACTGTAGACTGTTGTGTAGTGTGGCCCCTTCACTGTTGTTGGGTGTGATTGTTGATTAGTGAGGCCCTCTTCTTGTCTGTTGTGTGATGCAGCCTCTTGTCTACAGTTGTGGTGTGATTGTATGGTGCGGCTCCCCTTTTGAGGACTGTTGTGTGATGCAGCTTAGTGAGGCCCTCTTCTTGTCTGTTGTGTGATGCAGCCTCTTGTCTACAGTTGTGGTGTGACTGTATGGTGCAGCTCCCCTTTTGAGGACTGTTGTGTGATGCAGCTCCCTTTGTGGACTCTATGAGTGCAACCCTCCTTTGCAGCTGTCCAGATCTGTCCTATGTTGAGCCACGACCTCCCTTAAACTATTTTTCTATGTGAGGATTTCATCAACAGTTTTTTGAGTAAGGGTTTGGGTGTTTGAAACTACTGTTGAGGGTTTGGTTTTGTTTTGTATCCCTGTGGCCCTATATCCTTGGTGGCAAGAAAGTTCATTTACCTCTTGGCAAGAAATCCGACCTATATGGTGGATCTATGAGTTGGACTTTGCCTGAGCATAATTACAAATGGTTAGCTTCACTATGAGTGGTTGTGACCTCTTCAGAGGTAAGTCTTCAGGGCAAGGTAAGTTATCTATTTGTTTTATTAGATCTGGATTTTGCTTTGAGTTTTTGCATTGAGTTATCTAGTTCTATGTATCAGCATTGATTGTCATCAGATCTGAACTGTATATTAAATTTGGTACATACTTCTTGTTTCTAAAGTTTGGTTTACTGTTCATGATCAGTTTTAGTTTAGATCTGTAGATCTGTAAAATTTTCATTCAAGGCACCCAAATCCAAGGCATGGATGTGCAGAGTGCAGTGCGCTGCCAAATTTCATGGGCGTTGCATCTTCCCCTGGACGCTGTAAATTTCCTGGGCGCTGTGTTTTCTCTTGGGCGCTACGTTTTCTCCTGGGCGTTGTGTATTCCACAGTGCGCTACCTAATTTGCTACCCAAATTCCTGAGCATTGCACCGACGGGCACTGCGAATTTCACAGTGCGCTACCCAATTTTTGGTTGCCGCTACCTAGTATTTGGCAGAGACGAAATTTGCACAAAAGATACAAATATTTGGCGCTACCTATTGGCACCTGGAATGTACGACTTCAAATTCATTACTTTTTTCAGGTGGTTGATGATGGTTGAGACAGTAGTTGGCAGCATGATAACAACTTACCACCTCTACAGGACATTTGGCATGCAAAAGGAGGCGCATAAATGAAGATCAAGGGAGGAAGTGTCATTTAAATTTAGTTGGATTAGTCACCAACACTTTCCTGTTTTGTAGCAGTTTGTTAATAGTTGTTAGAATAGGTGTTTGATTGATAGTTGTTGATTGAGGAATTCGATGTGAGGAACGACTAGCTCACACCTCTAGTTGTTTCTCTTCCTTTTTATTATAAATTCATGTTCCAATTGAGGGAAAAGGGTCGATGGTTGAGCTGAGGCTCCCGAATTATTTTTGTACTTTGACAAGATTAATATGAAGATAGCCTATCTTATCATTTTCTGTGTTAAGAATTCATTTGTAGAAGAGAGTGATGTTTAGCTGTGTTTTTCTTTGTTTTGACTCTTAAACTTTGTTCTTCTTCAATAGCAAGCATGAAAGGGTTTCTTAGGAGGATCCCTTGAGATCTTCTACCTTGTGTGTTACTAAATATTTTATGAAAAGGATCTTCAGATTATGATTCTTCTTCTACTGTATAAATAGTATGCTTGAAAAGGATTTTCATGTYTCTGTTTGCAGTTCTATGTTTGCCCATAAAAKTCTTCCACCTGAAAGCCTTGAAAGGCTAAACATTGCTTTTGGATGACTTGTTTTGCTGCATATGGAAGATGATTTGCAGGGATAGATTTGTATGATTTGTTAAAGTCAAGAAGATAGCTTCAACCTTACCTCTCTAATAATTTCAAAATCGACTTTATTTTTGTAATATTTGATGTTACCAAGTTCACTTGATTACAGTCTAGGGTGACTTTTGGAGTGATAACATAAATGGCACCGTTGTCGGGGACGGATTTGAGCAGATTGAAGAGTTCCCTTGGAAGAACGACATAGATCTAGCTATTGATGGTAGACAACAGAGGGATACAGAAAATTGATCGTAATCATCTACCTGGCAACTCCACAAAGACGAACCTATTGGAAGACTCCACTATGGGAACAAGCTTGGACATAAATGGAAGGAAGAGGCAAGTTCAGGTATCAAGTTCTAAATTTCTTTTTGGAACTTGTGCTCCTTATCTGTCATTCTTTATTGAATTTCCCTGCACACATTAGGAGAATCATAATCTACTTTGTATACTCTAAAGACCACCAACCTGCTCTTGCATATTCCTTTTTCAAACAAGTAGATTTACCCCCTTCCGATGTCATTGATGTTATGGATATCCATCCACTTCAAACACCTGAAGAAGATGAGGTTTATAAACACTTTTTTAATCAGCCTGAACCTTACTATTCTCTCCCTTCTCCAAATTTCAAAGTTGATTTATTACCTTCTACCATTCCCTCTGTTGTTAATAACCAGCCTGTTGAAATTCATCATGCACCAAATGATTATTGTCCTTTTGCAAATAATAAAACTGATTCAGTTCAGGCTGCCAACTCCTCTGACCTTTACCAACAACCTTCTAGTGTTCAGCAGCCCACTGAATTCTAGTTTAAGGTTAGGGGAAAGCTGTTTGGACCTCTAAAGCTGCCATCCTCTCTTCATCCTTACCCTCCCGGATTTGTAGACTACCTACCAACTTTTTCTGGAAAAGATAACACTACAGGAGAAGAGCATATGTCAGCCTTTCAAGACTTCATCGATAATCTGGAAATCTTGCATGAAGATATTATCACGAGGCTTTTCTCTAAATATTTGATTGGAGATGTTGCCTTGTGGTTCAAGAATATGGAAGTTGCTTCCATTGGTTCGTGGGATGAACTATATGATACCTTTTTAAATTACTGGGGAGAGAGAAAGTCATTTGATCAGTACCTAAATGAATACACTACTTTGAGAAGAGGAAAAAATGAAGTTATGTCTACTTTTAATCGAAGGTTTCACAGCTTGTATTATAGCCTGCCCCTGGAAATTAAACCTTTTGAGACTGCTGCCATGGTGTATTGCATAATGTCTCAATATTCTGACCTTGTTTTGTATCTTAGGGAAAGAAAATCCACATATTTATCACAGTTACTCATGGATGCTGTGGAAGTGGAGGAGAACATCCGAGCTTGTGGTAGGATTCAAAGTCAGCATCATGTCAGTTCTGAACATGAGGCATATTTTATTTGTTGTCACTATGAAGAAAAGATAGTGGATGATTTGGTCCTCGAAGCATGTATCTTTGACAACCTTTCCTCTGAAGAAATCATTGTCTCAAACATTGACCAAGAGCAGCTTGTTGTTGACAAACACTTTGGTAGTCAATATTTTGATGTTAGAGAGCATCCTAAAACAAGGCATTCAGAATGTCGAGAGTCAAAGGTTTGTTATGGACAACCAATTTTTGATAGAAATAACAGTGATGGTGATGAACAAATTTTTTCTGCAATTTCTTTGGAACCTCTTAGCACTATTCCTGTATATGATGATTATGATCCTAATCCTTGTAAATGCTATGGAGGTGTTGAAAGGGATTTTCATATAAATCTAATCTCTTATCCATCACCAACAAATGAACAGCCTTGTCTTAACACAAACCATGTGTATGAACAACAGACTATCCCCATGGTATATGCAGAGATGATCAGCAATCAACCAACAGATGGTTCTAAAGTTACGAAGCAGTTATTTGACCCATAGATCCCTATGTCTGTCATTCAAACAAGTGTTCCTGTAGAAGACATCAAACAAACTGTCAGCGGCTTTGAAACAATGAAGGTAACCTTTCATAAATTAATCAGGCATTGCTTTCAATTTCATGACCCTGTCAATGAGTACATAGAGTTACAGTTTTCAAATGCTTTGGAGCATGCAGACTTAATCTTTTTATCAGCATGTCTGGCTAAGTATGGTTTCTTGGATGAATTTTTTGCACTTTTGTTACAATTCAAACATCAATTGTTGATCAATGACAGAGACGAGGTTTCTTCAATTTTAAAATTGCTTGAAAGTTTGTTATGCAAGGCAGCATTTACCTAACCAATTGCAGAACTGGTTAGAGTAGAGTAGGGTAGGAAATAAGCTCACTGCTCGAGCATTTCTTTTCTTCTAGTTTGCAAAAGAAATATCAGTAAGCTTGTGTGGATAAAGGCCAGTTTTGAAGGTATAAAAAGATTAGTTGAATGGGTCTTGAGAGTTTTCAGAGACAGATTTCACAGGCCAAATGACTCCATGGCCCAACAGATAAGGCGACTGGAACTACTAGGTTCTTGGAGCCTCACAGGGAGGTCTCCATCCCAGTTGGAGCCAAATGTTAGCACTCATTTTTTATGGAAATTTTAACTGTCTTTAGCATCCTTGAGCTAAAATTTTGAAATCTTTTGCTCATTTTCCCTAGTTCATAAATTCCAATTTCCTCATTGAGTTAGGAAGAGTCTTAATTCATAAATCGTTTTCTCCAAAAACTTCGGGCCTTTGTCTTTTTTACCTACAATACAAAAATGCAACAAATTGATAAACCCATATTCTATGCTTTGTATCTTCAAATATATTTTATATTTGAAAAATCTCACATTACTGAAGATATGAGGTAAATTCTTTTTAATGCCCTATGCCTAAGTTATGCCTAAACTAAATATTGCTTAGAATTATTGCATATTGTCTAAGCATACAGTTTTCTAAAACCCAAGCCACGTGCTCATTTCTTACACTAGCCACGCAATAAACCTACATGTCAAAATACAAGGCAAACAACTAAGTCGACGCCCAAATCCAAGGCATGGATGTGCAGAGTGCAGTGCGCTGCCAAATTTCATGGGCGCTGTGTTTTCCCCTGGGCGCTGTAAATTTCCTGTGAGCTATGTTTTCTCTTGGGCGCTGCGTGTTCTCCTGGGTTTTGTGTATTCCACGACGCGCTACCTAATTTGCTACCCAATTTCCTGAGCAGTGTAACGACGGGCGCTGCGAATTTCACAGTGCGCTACCCAATTTTTGGTTGGTGCTACCTAATATTTGGTAGAGACGAAATTTGCACAGAAGATACAAATATGTGGCACTACCTATTGGCACCTATAATGTACGAGTTCGAATTCATTACTTTTTTTAGGTGGTTGATGATGGATGAGACAGTAGTTAGCAGCATGATAAAAACTTACCACTTCTACAGGACATTTGGCATGCAAAAGGAGGCGCATCAATGAAGATCAAGGGAGGAAGCGTCATTTAAATTTAGTTGGATTAGTCACCAACAATTTCTTGTTTTGTAGCAGTTTGTTAATAACTGTTAGAATAGGTGTTCAATTGATAGTTGTTGATTGAGGAATATGATGTGAGGAAGGGCCAGCTCACACCTCTAGCTATTTCTCATCCTTTTTATTATAAATTCATGTTCCAATTGAGGGAAAAGGGTCGATGGTTGAGCTGAGGCTCCCGAACTATTTTTGTACTTTGACAAGATTAATATGAAGATAGCCTATCTTATCATTTTTTGTGTTAAGAATTCATTTGCAAAAGAGAGTGATGTTTACTTGTGTTTTTCTTTGTTTTGACTCTTAAACTTTGTTCTTCTTCAACAGCAAGCGTGAGAGGGTTGCTTAGGAGGATCCTTTGAGATCTTCTACCTTGTGTGTTGCTAAATATTTTCTGAAAAGAATCTTCAAATTATGATTCTTCTTCTACTGTATAAATAGTATGCTTGAAAAATATTTTTATGTCTCTGTTTGAGTATGCTTGAAAAGGATTTTCATGTATTTCTGTTTGTAGTTCTATGTTCTCTCATAAAAGTCTTCGACCTGAAAGCGTTGAAAGGCTAAACATTGCTTTTGGATGACTTGTTTTTCTGCATATGGAAGATGATTTGCAGGGATAGATTCATATGATTTGTTAAAGTCAAGAAGATAGCTTCAGCCTTACCTCTCTCATAATTTCAAAATCAACTTTATTTTTGTAATATTTGATGTTACCAAGCTCACATGATTACAATCTTGGGTGACTTTTGGAGTGATAACATAAATGGCACCGTTGTTGGGGACAATTTGAGCAGATTGAAGAGTTCCCTGGGAAGAATGACATCGATCTAGCTCTCGATGGCAAACAAGAGAGGGATACACAAAACTCACTCTAATCATCTACCTGGCGACTCCACGAAGACGAACTTGTTGGAAGACTCCACTGTGGGAACAAGCTTGGACAAAAATGGAAGGCAAATTTCTTTCTGGAACTTGTGTTATTTATCTATCATTCTTTATTAAATTTCCCTGCACACATTAGGAGAACCATAATCTGCTCTGTATACTGTAAAGACCACCAACCTGGTCTTGCATATTCCTTTTTCAAACAAGTAGATTTACCCACTTCCCATGTCATTGATGTTAAGGATATCCATCCACTTCAAACACTTGAAGAAGATGAGGTTCATAAACACTTTTTTAATCAGCCTGAACCTTACGATTCTCTCCCTTCTCCAAATTTCAAAGTTGATTTATTACCTTCTACCATTCCCTCTGTTGTTAATAACCAGCCTGTTGAAATTCAATATCCACCAAATGATTATTGTCTGTTTGCAAATAATAAAACTTATTCGGTTCAGGCTACCAACTCCTCTGACCTTTACCAACAACCTTCTCATGTTCAGCATCCCACTGACTTCCAGTTTAAGGTTAGGGGAAAGATGTTTGGACCTCTATAGCTGCCATCCTTTCTTCATTCTTACCCTCTTGGATTTGTAGACTACCTACCAACTTTTTCTGGAAAAGATAACACTTCAGGAGAAGAGCATATGTCAACCTTTCAAGACTTCATCGATAATCTGGAAATCTTGCATGAAGATATTATCACGAGGCTTTTCTTTAAATCTTTGATTGGAGATGTTTCCTTGTGGCTCAAGAATATGGAAGTTGCTTCCATTGGTTCGTGGGATGAACTATATGATACCTTTTTAAAATACTCGGGAGAGAGAAATTCATTTGATCAGTACCTAAATGAATTCACTACTTTGAGAAGAGGAAAAAATGAAGTTCTATCTGCTTTTAATCAAAGGTTTCACAGCTTGTATTACAGCCTGCCCCTGAAAATTAAACCTTCTGAGACTGCTGCCATGGTGTATTACATAATGTCTCAATATTATGACCTTGTTTTGTATCTTAGGGAAAGAAAATCTACATCTTTATCACAGTTACTCATGGATGATGTGGAAGTGGAGGAGAACATACGAGCTTGTGGTAGGATTCGAAGTCAACATCATGTCAGCTCTGAAAATGAGGCAGAGTTTATTTGTTGTCCCTATGAAGAAAAGATAGTGGATGATTTGGTCCTCGAAGCATGTATCTTTGACAACCTTTCCTCTGAAGAAATCACTGTCTCACACGTTGACCAAGAGCATCTTGTTGTTGAAAAACACTTTGGTAGTCAATATTTTGATGTTAGAGAGCATACTGAAACAAGGCATTCAGAATGTCGAGAGTCAAAGGTTTCTTATGAACAACCTATTTTTTATGGAAATAACAATGATGGTAATGAACAAAAATTTTCTACGATTTGTTTGGAACCTCTTAGCACTATTCCTGTATATGATGAATATGATCCTGATCCTTTTAAATTCTATGGAGGTGTTGAAAGGGATTTTCATATAAATCCAATCTCTTATCCATCACCAGCAAATGAACAACCCTATCTTAATACAAACCATGTGTATGAACAACAGACTATCCCCGTGGTATATGCATAGATGATCAACAATCAACCAACAGATGGTTCTGAAGTTATGAAGCAGCTATTTGACCCATAGATCCCTATGTCTGTCATTCAAACAAGTGTTTCTGTAGAAGACATCAAACAAANGCACCTAAAATCAAGGGAGGTTGAGCTAGCATCTTTATGAGTGGATGATGATGGAGAATATTGCAGAAACAACAGCTGGCAGCAAGATGACAACTTACAATTTCTATAGGACACTTGGAAATGGACATAGATGCGCATCAAGGAAGAAAGTGTCATTCAAATCGTGTTGGATTAATTGCCAACATTTTTCCTTTTTTGTAGCAGTTTGTTAATAGTTGTTAGCATAGGTGTTCGATATATAGTTGTTGATTGGAGAATCCAATGGGAGGAAGGGCCAGCTCGCACCTCTATCTATTGCCTTTCTTTTTTTATTATAAATCCATGTTCCAATCGAGAAGTAAAGAGGAGGGGGGAAGGCCGAGAGGCTCTGTTTTTGTACTATGAAAGAATTCATTTGAAGATAGCTTATCTTATCATTTTCTATGTTAAGAATTCATTTGCAGAAGAGAGTGATGTTTAGCTATGTTTTTCTTTGTTTTGACTCTTAATCTTTGTTCTTCTTCAAAAACAAGTGTGAGAGGGTTGCTTAGGAGGATCCTTTGATACCTTCTACCTTGTGTGTTGCTAAATCTCTTCTGAAAAGGATATTTAGAATATGATTCTTCTTATACTGTATAAATAGTATGCTTGAAAAGGATTTTCATGTCTCTCTGTTTTCAGTTCTATGTTTTCTCATAAAAGTCTTCCACCTGAAAGCCTTGAAAGGCTAAAAATTGCTTTTGGATGATCTATATTGATGCATATGGGAGATGATTTGAAGGGATAGATTCATATGATTTGTTAAGTCAAGAAGATAGCTTCAGCCTTACCTCTCTCATAATTTCAAAATCAACTTTCTTTTTGTAATATTTGATGTTACCAAGCTCACCTGATTACAGTCTAGGATGAATTTTGGAGTGATAACATAAATGGCGTCGTTGTCGGGTACATATTTGAGCAGATTGAAGAGTTCCCTGGGAAGAACGACATAGGTCCAGCTCTTTATGGTAGACAAGAGAGGGATACAGAAAATTGACTGTAATCATCTACCTAGCAACTCCATGAAGATGAACCTGTTGAAAGACTCCACTGCGGGAAAAAGCTTGGACATAAATGGAAGGCAGAGGCAAGTTCAGGGATCAAGTTCTAAATTTATTTTTGGAACTTGTGCTCTTTATCCTTCATTCTTTATTGAATTTCCATGCACACATTAGGAGAATCATAATCTTCTTTGTATACTCTAAGGACCACCAGCCAACTCTTGCATATTCCTTTTTCAAACAATTAGATTTACCCCCTTCCCATGTCATTGATGTTAAGGATATCCATCCACTTCAAACACCTGAAGAAGATGAGGTTCATAAAAAAATCAATCTGAACCTTACGATTCTCTCCCCTCTCCAGATTTCAAGGTTGATTTATTATCTTCTACCATTCCCTCTATTGTTAATAACCAACATGTTGAAATTCAACATGCACCAAATGATTGTTGTCCTTTTGCAAATAATAAAACTGATTCGGTTTAGGCTTCCAGCTGCTCTAACCTTTACCAACAACCTTCTAGTGTTTAAAAACCCACTGACTTCTAGTTTAAGGTTAGGGGAAAGATGTTTGGACCTCTAAATATGCCATCCTTTCTTCATCCTTACCTTCCCGGATTTGTAGACTACCTACCCACTTTTTCTGGAAAAGATAACACTATAGGAGAAGAGCATCTGTCATCCTTTCAAGACTTCCTCGATAATTTTGAAACCTTGCATGAAGATATTATCATGAGGTTTTTCTCTAAACATTTGATTGGAGATGTTGCCTTGTGGTTCAAGAATATGGAAGTTGCTTCCATTGGTTCATGGAATGAACTATATGACACCTTTTTAAAGTGTTGGGGTGAGAACAAGTCATTGGATTAGTGCATACATGAGTTCACTACTTTGAGAAGGGAAAAAAATGAAGTTCTGTCTATTTTTAATCGAAGGTTTTACAACTTGTATTACAACCTGCCCCTGGAAATTAAACTTTCTGAGACTGTTGCCATGGTGTATTACATAATGTCTCAATATTCTGACCTTGTTTTGTATCTTAGGGAAAGAAAATTGACATCTTTATCACAATTATTTATGGATGTTGAGGAAGTGGAGGAGAACCTCCGAGCTTGTGGCGGGATTCTAAGTCAACATCATGTCAACTTTGAACATGAGGCATATTGTATTTGTTGTCCCTATGAATAAAAGATAGTGGATGATTTGGTCCTTGAAGAAGGTATCTTTGACAGCCTTGCCTCTAAGAAAGTCATTGTCTCAAACATTGAACAAGAACAACTTGTTGCTGACAAGCACTTTGGTAATGAATACTTTGTTGTTAGAAAGCATCTTGAAACAAGACATTCTGAATGTCAAGAGTCAAAGGTTTGTTATGGACAACTTATTTTTGATGGAAATACTAGTGATGGTGATAAACATAATTTTTCCATGATTTGTTTGGAGCCTCTTAGCACTATTCCTATAAATGATGATTATGATCATGATCCTTATAAATGTTATGGAGGTGTTGAAAGGGATTTTCATATAAATATAATTTTGTATCCATCACCAACCAATGAACAGCCATGTCTTAATAAAAACCAGGTGCATGAGCAGTAGAATATCCCCATGGTATATGCAGAGATGATCAGCAATCAAACAATAGATGGTTATGGAGTTACAAAATAGTTATCCAACCCACAAACACATGTGTCTGTCATTCAATCAAGTGTGCATGTAGAAGACATCACACAAAATGTCAGCAGTTTTGAAATTGTGAAGGTAACCTTTCATAAATTAACCAGGCATTGCTTTCAGTTTCATGACCCTGTCGATGAATACATAGAGTTTCACTTTTCAAATTCTTTGGAGCATGTATACTTTATCTTTTTATCATCATGCTCGGGTGAGTATGGTTTCTTGAATGAATTATTATCACTGTTGTTACATTTCAAACATCAGTTGTTGATCAGTGACAAAGATGAGGTTTCTTCAATTTTAAAATTACTTGAATGGATGCTATGGAAGGCAACATTTACCTAACCAATTGCAGAGCTGGTTAGAGTAGAGTAGGGTAGGAAATAAGCTCATTTCCCGAGCATTTATTTTCTTCTAGTTTGCAGCAGAAATATCAATCAGCTTGTGTGAATAAAGGCCAGTTTTGAAGGTATACAGAGATCTGTTGCACAGGTAAGATGACTCCATAGCCCAATGGTAAAGGAGAATAGAACTACTAGGTTCTTGGAAACCCCATAGGGAGGTCTCCATCCCAGTTGGAGCCAATGTTAGCACTCATTATTTTTTAATATATTTTGAGAGTGTCTTCAGCATATTTATGTTGAAATTATCAAAATCCCTTTCAGTGTTTTCCAATGTCCAAACCTCAATTTCCCCAATATGTCTTGACAAGTTCCTATTGATATATTTTCCTAATATTCCTTTGGCCTTTTTCTTTTTGACCTGCATAACCAAAAAAACAACTTTTAGTAGTTTTTCCTAAATCTTTGTTTTGTTGATTTCCCTATGTTTTATTTTAGTTGCCTTTTCAATAAATGAGTTTATTGACTTTGATAGAATAGGTGGTGTGTGCTTTAAAGTGGCTTAACTCTAGTCTAAACCTAAATTTCTATGCATAAATCTTTTTCATTATCCTAATTCTAGAATTTTTGAAGCCACGTGCCCATTTCTTATGCTAGTCACTAGTCATTACATTAAGCTAAACTATGAGTTAAGATCGTGTTCCTAATTCATAATCTATGAGTCAAAGCTATATGTCAAAATACTAAGCCATGAACTAAGTCAAAGATAGGCCACAAGTCAAGCCTCAAGCTCAAGCCATGCATCAAGAATACAGGTGTTGAAGAACTAAATATAGCCATGATATATATGATGTTGCTCCCAATTTATTGCTCGTTCCACCATTTTCATGCATGGATGTGAAGAGTGCAGTGCATTTCCAAATCTCTTGGGCACTGCATTTTCTCCTGGGGGATGTAAATTTTTTGGGCGCTACGTTTTCTCTTGGGCGTTGCGTTTTCTCCTGGGCGTTGTGTATTCCATAGTGCACTACCTAATTTCGCTACCCAATATCTGGCAGAGAACGGGTTTGCACACAGACATAGCATAAGGGGTGCTACATAATTTCTCTACCTAATATTTCACAGAGGACAAAGTTTTGCACACATATACACCAGAATGGCACTACCAACTGGCACCTAAAATCAAGGGAAGTCAAGATAGCATCTTTATGAGTTGCGGATGATGGAGAAGATTGCAGAAATAGCAGCTGGAAGCAAGATGGCAACTTACAACTTCTACAGTACACTTGGCAATGGACAGAGATGTGCATCAAGGAAGAAAGTGTCATTCAAATCATGTTGGATTAATTGCCAACATTTTTCCCTTTTTGTAGCAGTTTGTTAATAATTGTTAGCATAGGTGTTCGATATATATTTGTTAATTGGAGAATCCAATGGGAGGAAGGGCTAGCTCGCACCTCTAGCTATTGCCTTTCTTTTTTACTATAAATCCATGTTCCAATCAAGAAGTAAAGACGAGGGGGGAAGGTCGGGAGGCTCTATTTTTGTACTTTTAAAGAATTAATTTGAAGATAGCCTATCTTATCATTTTCTATGTTAAGAATTCATTTGCAGAAGAGAGTGATGTTTAGCTATGTTTTTATTTGTTTTGACTCTTAATCTTTGTTCTTCTTCAACAACAAGTGTGAGAGGGTTGATTAGGAGGATCCTTTGAGATCTTCTACCTTGTTTGTTGATAAATCTCTTCTAAAAAGGATCTTCATATTATGATTCTTATTCTACTGTATAAATAGTATGCTTGAAAAGGATTTTCATGTCTCTCTATTTTCAGTTCTATGTTTTCTCATAAAAGTCTTCCACCTGAAAGCCTTGAAAGGCTGAACATTGATTTTGGATGATTTGTTTTGTTGCATATGGGAGATGATTTGCAGGGATATATTCATATGATTTGTTAATTCAAGCAGATAGCTTCAGCCTTACCTCTCTCATAATTTCAAAATCAACTTTATTTTTGTAATATTTGATGTTACCAAGCTCACCTGATTACAGTCTAGGGTGACTTTTGGAGTGATAACAATGTCAACATGGATGATTGGGACCTTAAAATACCAGCAGTAATGTGGGCATACATGACCACATGCAATAATTTGACAGGGCACACACCATTCAAACTGGTATATGGAAAAGAAGTAGTGGTGCCATTAGAATTTTTTGTACCCATTCTGCACGTAGCAATGATTATACACATGATAGAACGAGGTGTAGTACAGGAGAGACTAAATCGGTTGATGGTCATGGAGGAAGATAGGATCCTAGCAAGGTTCCACCAACAAGTTCAGAAGGCAAGGGACAAATATTCTCATGACATAAGAAGAAAACTTTCAAATAAGAATACTTAGTGTTGATGTATGACAACAAATCCATTCAACACCCAGGAAAAATCAGAATGCACTGGTGAGGACCGTATGAGGTAAAAACTGTCACAGATGGGGGAGTTGTACAACTAAAAGACTTAGGAGGTGTAGAACTCAGAGGAATGATCAAGGAGAGCCAACTGAAGTTGTACAAGGATAGTCGACCACCCACAACTTGAAATTCACCATGCAGTCTAAAAAAAATAGGATAGTAAACGGTACCAACAGAGGTACAATGCATTAAAAGGAGAAGGAGCACACACACTTAGGAATACAAACCTGGTGAGGACAAGGCCAACGGTCGACTCACAACGGAAACAAGCGGGAAACATAAATACGATAGAAGAGGTACCAAATAACGAAGGCAAGTGGAATTGAATGTCGGAAAGGACCGATGGTACATCGCATTAATCACACCAAATGGAGTGGGAAGGGAGAGTAATGGAAAGTATGACAAAACTAAAGGTTCATTGAATCCGACATAAAGGTAGTGTCTTCGAAAAACTTCATACGATGCCCATACAATGCAAGGACATGGGAGAAAATATCCTATTGCAAAAGTAGAAGAGACAGAGAGAGATATAGCATACGAAGCACAAAGTGAAGTTCACAGAGGTTGCAGAAGCTACTACTCTCGGTGAACGACCATACTTTCCACCATGGCACCACCAAAACAAGCAGAGCTAAGACAGATTACCAGACACTCTAGATTTAGGACCAAGGAACAAGTACAAACATAGGAAAGTGAACAACAGCCACCAGAGGTCATCAATGTAGAAGAAATCCCATCACCAGATACCACACCAATTAACCCCACACTCATGGTAGAAGAAACCCAATAGCCAGAACCTGAGGGCATGAACATGGATATGTTGGCAAAGGAATAGGAGAAAAATAACTAGGGCATAGGTAGCCAAGCGCAACCAATGAACCCTGAAGGAGCTTCGAGAGTGAATGGGATGACTACAAATCAGGAAGCAACAGTCGAGCCAGACGAATCTCAAACTATCGTGTCAGACCATCCACAGGAGGGAGCAGTGGAATATGTCACAGGTTGGCCATAACAATATGTCGAAGAATGACCAATGGAGGTTGTAACCTCGATTCATCCAC
>SNQJ01S0006870.1:96278-122462 GCA_010110895.2 Picea sitchensis | reverse complement strand
TAAGAAATCTCTCCTGCATGTCATTCAATGAATCTTGAATACTATGAAAACTATCATTGAGGCCATATGTGAGGCTAGCTGTGAGGCTAGCTGTGAGGCTATGTGTGAGGCTGTCTGTGAGGCCATGTGCAAATGCATCCAATCTGTCATCCAATTGGGCTTTGAATCATTCAAGAATTTCTTTCAAGGTTTGAGAAGAAATAACCATCCGAGCACCCTATGAACTCTTCGGTCCTGCAGCCGTCACGGAAAAACTTAAAAAATAAACCCAAGAAGTTTCGGCAATCCTTGCTTATACAATCACAATATTCTTCACTATGTTTCATTACATTGCCTAGACTTCTTTATATAGCTCTCTCTATCTCCTAGGAACCTTCTATAGAGCCTTCTCACATTTATTACATCCAACTACCATAGTGGGCATTTATTAATATAGTGGACCTAGTCCACCTTACATTGAATGACCACATTCCCATATATTAAATGACTTCCACTAATAACACATAACTACATTCCCATTGAGTACCTCCCTAGGTACCCCATATTACCTCCCTAGGTATACCACAACTCCACGAAGACGAACTTGTTGGAAGACTCCATTATGGGAACAAGCTTGGACAAAAATGGAAGGCAGAGGCAAGTTCAGGTATCAAGTTCTGAATTTCTTTCTAGAACATTTGCTCTTTTTCTGTCATTCTTTATTGAATTTCCCTGCACACATTAGGAGAATCATAATCTGCTTTGTATACTCTAAAGACCACCAGCCTGCTCTTGCATATTCCTTTTTCAAACAAGTAGATTTACCCCCTTCCCATGTCATTGATGTTAAAGATATCCATCCACTTCAAACACCTGAAGAACATGAGGTTCATAAACACTTTTTTAATCAGCCTGAACCTTACGATTCTCTCCCTTCTCCAGATTTCAAAGTTGATTTATTACCTTCTACCATTCCCTCTGTTGTTAATAACCAGCCTGTTGAAATTCATCATGCACCAAATGATTATTGTCCTTTTGCAAATAATAAAACTGATTTAGTTCAGGCTGCCAACTCCTCTGACCTTTACCAACAACCTTCTAGTGTTAAGCATCCCATTGAATTCCAGTTTAAGGTTAGGGGAAAGATGTTTGGACCTCTAAAGCTGCCATCCTTTCTTCATCCTTACCCTCCCAGATTTGTAGACTACCTACCAACATTTTCTAGAAGAGATAACACTACAGGAGAAGAGCATATGTCAGCCTTTCAAGACTTCTTCGATAATCTGGAGATCTTGCATGAAGATATTATCATGAGTCTTTTCTCTAAATCTTTGATTGGAAATGTTTCCTTGTGGTTCAAGAATATGGAAGTTGCTTCCATTGGTTCGTGGGATGAACTATATTATACATTTTTAAAATACCGAGGAGAGAGAAAGTCATTTGATCAGTACCTAGATGAATTCACTTTTTCAGAAGAGGAAAAAATGAAGTTCTATCTGCTTTTAATGGAAGGTTTCACGGCTTGTATTACAGCCTGCCCCTGGAAATTAAACCTTCTGAGACTGCTACCATGGTCTATTACATAATGTCTCAATATTCTGACCTTGTTTTGTATCTTAGGGAAAGAAAATCTACATCTTTATAACAGTTACTCATGGATGTTGTGGAAGTGGAAGAGAACCTCTGAGCTTGTGGTAGGATTCAAAGTCAACATCATGTCAGCTCTGAAAATGAGGCAGATTTTATTTGTTGTCCCTATGAAGAAAAGATAGTGGATGATTTGGTCCTCAAAGCATGTATCTTTGACAACCTTTCCTCTCAAGAAATCACTGTCTCAAACATTGACCAAGAGAAGCTTGTTGTTGACAAACACTTTGGTAGTCAATATTTTGATGTTAGAGAGCATCATGAAACAAGGCATTCAGAATGTCGAAAGTCAAAGGTTTGTTATGGACAACCTATTTTTGATGGAAATAACAGTGATGGTGATGAACAAAAATTTTCTACGATTTGTTTGGAACCTCTTAGCACTATTCCTGTATATGATGATTATGATCCCGATCCTTGTAAATGATATGGAGGTGTTGAAAGGGATTTTCATATAAATCTAATATCTTATCCATCACCAACAAATGAACAACCCTGTCTTAATACAAACCATGTGTATGAACAACAGACTATCCCCATGGTATATACAAAGATGATCAGTAATCAACCAACAGATGGTTCTGAAGTTACGAAGAAACTATTTGACCCACAGATCCTTATGTCTGTCATTCAAACAAGTGTTCCTGTAGAAGACATCAAACAAACTGTCAGCAGCTTTGAAACAATGAAGGTAACCTTTCATAAATTAATCAGGGATTGCTTTAAGTTTCATGACCCTGTCAATGAGTACATAGAGTTACACTTTTCAAATGCCTTGGAGCATGCAGACTTAATCTTTCTATCAGCATGTTTGGGTGAGTGTGGTTTCTTGGATGAATTTTTATCACTCTTGTAACATTTCAAACATCAGTTGTTGATCAGTGACAGAGACGAGGTTTCTTAAATTTTAAAACCGCTTGAATGGTTGTTATGCAAGGCAGCATTTACCTAACCAATTGTAGAGCTGGTTAGAGTAGAGTAGGGTAGGAAATAAGCTCGTTGCTCGAGCATTTATTTTCTTCTAGTTTGCAGCAGAAATATCAATCAGCTTGTGTGGATAAAGGCCAGTTTTGAAGGTATACAGAGATTAGTTGCACAGGTCTTGAGAGTTTTCAGAGATTGATTTCACAGGTCAGATGACTCCATAGCCCAACAGATAAGGCGACTGGAACTACTAGGTTCTTGGAGCCTCATAGGGAGGTCTCCATCCCAGTTGGAGCCAAATGTTAGCACTCATTTTTTATGGAAATTTTAAGTGTCTTTAGCATCCTTGTGCTAAAATTTTGAAATCTTTTGCTCATTTTCCCTAGTTCATAAATTCCAATTTCCTCATTGAGTTAGGAAGAGTCTTAATTCATAAATCGTTTTCTCCAAAAACCTTTGGCCTTTGTCTTTTTTGCCTACAATACAAAAATGCAACAAATTGATAAACCCCTATTCTATGCTTTGTATCTTCAAATATATTTTATATTTGAAAAATCTCACATTACTGAAGATATGAGGTAAATGCTTTTTAATGCCCTATGCCTAAGTTATGCCTGAACTACATATTGCTTAGAATTATTGCATATTTTCTAAACATAGATTTTTCTAAAACCCAAGCCACATGCTCATTTCTTACACTAGCCACGCAATAAACCTACATGTCAAAATACAAGGTAAACAACTAAGTCGACACCAAAATCCAAGGCATGGATGTGCAGAGTACAGTGCACTGTCAAATTTCCTGGGCGCTGCATTTTCCCCTGGGCACTGTGTTTTCTCCTGGGCACTGCATTTTCTCCTGGGCGTTGTGTATTCCACAGTGCGCTACTTAATTTGCTACCCAATTTCCTGAGCAGTGTAACGATGGGCGCTGCGAATTTCACAGTGCGTTACCCAATTTTTGTATGGTGCTACCTAATATTTGGCAGAGACGAAATTTGCACATAAGATACAAATATTTGGCACTACCTATTGGCACCTGGAATGTACGAGTTTGAATTCATTGTTTTTTTTAGGTGGTTGATGATGGTTGAGACAGTAGTTGGCAGCATGATAACAACTTACCACCTCTACAGGACATTTGGCATGCAAAAGGAGGCGCATCAGTGAAGATCAAGGGAGGAAGTGTCATTTAAATTTAGTTGGATTAGTCACCATCACTTTCCTTTTTTGTAGCAGTTTGTTAATAGCTGTTAGAATAGGTGTTTGATTTATAGATGTTGATTGAGGAATCCGATGTGAGGAAGGGCCAGCTCACACCTCTAGTTGTTGCTCTTCCTTTTTATTATAAATTCATGTTCCAATTGAGGGAAAACGGTCGATGGTTGAGCTGAGGCTCCCGAACTATTTTTGTACTTTGACAGGATTAATATGAAGATAGCCTATCTTATCATTTTTTGTGTTAAGAATTCATTTGCAGAAGAGAGTGATGTTTAGCTGTGTTTTTCTTTGTTTTGACTCTTAAACTTTGTTCTTCTTCAACAACAAGCGTGAGAGGGTTGCTTAGGAGGATCCTTTGAGATCTTCTACCTTGTGTGTTGCTAAATCTTTTCTGAAAAGGATCTTCAGATTATGATTCTTCTTCTACTGTATAAATAGTATGCTTGAAAAGGATTTTCATGTCTCTGTTTGTAGTTTTATGTTTGCCCATAAAAGTCTTCCACCTGAAAGCCTTGAAAAGCTAAACATTGCTTTTGGATGACTTGTTTTGTTGCATATGGAAGATGATTTGCAGGGATAGATTCATATGATTTGTTAAAGTCAAGAAGATAGCTTCAGCCTTACCTCTCTCGTAATTTCAAAATCAATTTTATTTTTGTAATATTTGATGTTACCAAGCTCACCTTATTACAGTCTAGGGTGACTTTTGGAGTGATAACACTGTGTAAGGACTCTATCAGAAGAAGAAACTCACGACCCTAATAATTGTGGAAGGTTGGTAAATTGGTTGAAAAGCTTGTCTATATAAGAATCCTGGATTACATTTTAAAATTAAATGTGTAAGAGGAAGACTAACAACTGAATGTTAACCACTCTGAGAATCGAATGATAATGTGCAGGATGCACAGGTTCATGACCCACTATGAACAAAAAGCTTTCTATTAAAGCATGATGTTGTATCCAAAAAGGTTAGAGTGAAGCCTAACCAAGGTTGCTCAACGAAAAGAGCAGGGAGATCCCAACCCGGAATAAATTGCAAAAGCCAAGAAGAGGAAAAAGGAGGAACACTTGTCCACCCTAATAACTCTGAATTGCTTACAGAGTTGTAGGTCTTAGATGAGTAGTTGTGAGAACATGTACAACTAGGAAAAGAGAAGGGATAAATGAGTATGTTTAATGGAATAGGCTTGGTTGAAGCTACATTAACCAAAGGAAGTATGGCCTTCAAAATAACTCAGTTGGGTTGAATACCCCCAAGCTGTGTGGAAGGAGTGGGAAAAAGGGGAGAGCCCCTAACTCCTTTCTTGCTATGTGTTATGTTCCCTCTGGAATGAGAAAGTTGATTTACTAATAAAGGTAAATGTTTTGACACCATAGTGATGATGATTGTATTACTGCAGAAACAGTTCAGAACTATATGTATTGCATTCATGAAAACCTTTGAGGATAATGTGATGAAGAGCACAAAGATATGCTAGGACATTTTGAAGATGTTTTATGGATTTGAATGTATGATACATGCATTTTAATTGATATTCCAACCAATGATGCAGGTTGTGTATAAAAAGGAATTGGAACTATTGAGGAAGACAGTTATCAATGATGGGCAACCTCAAGCAGAGGATGACCATGGGAAGGTTGTAGTTGAAATATTGTTGATAGAACTGTAGGAACCCCCCTAAAGCACTGTTGATAAGTTAAAAATCAGAAAGAGGGTGCTAGCAGCCAAGAACATGTATGAAAAGATTGGGTGAGAATCCCTTCTAAAATATTTTTATTGTCTCTTGTTATGCACGAAATTTTGAAAGGGCAGTTGTATGCCATGGATGCCCAAGTAGGGTATAATTCGGGAAGGAGAACCCGAATGATGGAGGTGTGAACCTCTAGCAGTGAAGACTAATTGCATGATGCAAGAGAAATTGAACCAAATGATCTCTGTTGACTCAAAAGGTCAAAAACCTTTACCAAGAAATCGTAGAAATCCCTTCGATCAACTACAGATCGAGTCGTGAGGATTGCGAAAGAAAACCCTGATCGAATCGGGTTAATCAAGAACCTAACAGAGGAGATGAACATGAGTCGTTCATCATAAGGAAATCAATCTCATTCATCATATTGACTTCAATATCCACTAGAGTTCATGGATCAGACACCAATCGTTCAATAAGATCGACGACCTGTATTCATTGCGGAGCGCGGACGCAAAATTAACAGGCGTGCTAGTTCATGGCCTGCAATCAACCTACACTGTTGATCTCGTCGGGATGGATGATCAAAGATCACAATTAAAAGAATTGGGCGACCACTTTTCAGATTTCGGAGATTGAACTCTCTGATAAAGAGCGAGCACATTGGGGATTCTGCAATCGTTCTGAACCATTGATCTGTGAACGATAGGTGGGTGGACCTGCAAGGAACCCATGCATTAATGCCATGTAAAATCGTACTATGATCAGGTTCTATGGTTGAATTTGGCAAATCAAGGCTATACTCTTAGTTTAAATTCTCTGCCAGATACTTCTAAATATGAAAAAAAAATATGAAATTTGGAAATCTGTGGGTGACAGATTTACAAGAAAATTTTTGGATTTATAATTTATGATGATGTCTCATGAATTTTTGTATGCCTGTGATATGGGTGAGAAGAAAATATCTTTCCAGAAAGGACAGATGAAGAAAAATGGCTACTACTGAGCCATGAGAACCTCGTGGTAAGCCATGATCACCTAGAATATATTGTGTTGAGGTAACACAAGTTGGAGGGACACCTCGGCAGAGCAAGTATGAGGGACGCATCGACTATAAGGCTCGATAAAGTCTCTGAGTTCTTCCTATGAGAAAAAACCTTAGCAAGGCAAGATGGATCACCTGAGGGACTGTATAGCAAAGAAGGGGATGCATGAGCCTGGGCCTAGAGGGTGAGTGACCGCAAGAAAGAGGAGGCCTTGATAGTTCTTGTAAACTATTGGGATCATGCACACGATGGGTAGTTCTTCCTATGTGACAAAACCTTGGCAAGGTAAGATGGATCACCCGAGGGACTGTATAGCAGAGAAGGGGATGCCTGATCCTGGGCCTGGAGGGTGAGTGACCGCAAGGAAGAGGATACCTTGATAGTTCTTGTAAACTATTGGGATCATACACACAATGGGTATGTCAAGGAAAAATAGTGAGCCTAGATAACAAGACAACCATGTGGATACAAATCCACAAATTGCGTAGATAATTATTGTGCTAAGATTAGAAAAAAAAATCCTAGAAATTTTTACACAATGTTATCACATGAGACTATGATTAATATGCTTGTTGTCCAAGAATTATTGAAAGCAGGTGAAAAAGATTAAGGGTCTGAAAAAGGACATGACCGAGAAAGAAGGATCAAGATTTCTGAAACAGCTGAATGAGAAAGGCTTGACAGGTGTTTTGAGGAAGAACACTGAGGATGGTGTTCCTTTAAGGGGGAGGGTATTGTAACATCCTTCTTTCCCCCAGTTTGTAATTAATCATAAAATAGGATTACCATGCTAAGACATGTGGAGAGTGTAAATGTATTATTGTTTGAGTTGCCAATAACTGACTGTGGGGGTGAAGCCTTGAAAGTACTAACCATGATGTCACTAGAGGAAAGAATGTGAAAACTATAAGAGAGGGTTCATTATAAAAAATAACCCCAAATTTCCCTTGATGGGGATAATAAATCTCCTTCGGATCCCAAGGAGAGAAAGCAGTTAATGAAGAAAGGACCAATGGTTGAATTATCAACCACTCCCATGAATGGGAGCATGGTCTGACTGCAAAATTTTAGCCCGAAGTACCATTGGGCATGACAGACCAAGCTAACTCGAGTTCCCTTATAACAGAAGGAACGGGATGGGTCGAGAACCATCCTGGGGAAAAGATATAAGAAAATTGGTAAGGAGAATGTGATATTTCCCCAGCGGATGATGAGCAGAAGGTCGCAAGCTTGATGCTGAGTGAGCATCTAATAAACCTCACCAAGGCCATCACAGAGAGAGAAATCTCTGAAAGTTCGCAGAGAATAGAACCCGAGCAGACGTTGAAACAAAGAAAGAATCCTTGAGAACCGTGAGAGTTCCCTGGTGATATCATGGCTTGGCACGGGGGTTTCTAGACTGCTAAGAATGAATGCCTTAGAGCCTATGGTCGGGTGGAAGGATGAACACCCACAGTCAGTTAGTTGGCTACCACCTGTAATAGATAAGTAATTGCATATCTTCTGTATTTAAGTGGTATTGTGAATTGAAGTTGGATATCCTGTGAATGTTCCAGGCATGGATATGTTTGTTTAATGATTTATACTGTACGCTTTTGTGTCTGCTTGATTGTGTAATTAGGAAAGTAGGAAATTGTATGAATTGGAGGTGTTTTTATACTCGTAAATGCTTGTGTCATGTGGTGGCTTAAGCTAGAGCCACGAACTATGAGTTCGTCGACCTTAGGTATAGTTTCATGTCCAGACACTTAGGAGTACGCGCAGGAGGAGATCGGATCTCAGCCGTTAGATCTGAGCGCGAGGACCAACAGTCCTTGGATCCCAAGGAAAGTGCACGAGGCCTAACCCTTTGAAAGTGCACAGGAGAGTGGACTTGTGAAGTTCTGAAGTCAATCAGAATCCTTCATCATCAGGGTTGATAGGTGGCAGCATATCTGAGAGTTAGAGGACTCGGACATCGAAAAAATTGAGGGAGAGTAATCTAAACTTCACGAGAGGTGAAGTGCGAAGTGGCTCTGAGTCGTTGGATCCAGAGCACACATGGCAGTGATCCACATACTTCGGAGGAAGAACCTGTGGAGAAGTCTAGAGGTGAATATCCGAGGAGCTGAGAGTCGCAACAAACCTAGTTGTCCATCGAGACAGGACACATGGCGGGAGATCACCATTTCATTGACTCGCAAATCAACAAAGTCAAAGGCAAAGTTGTGAGAACTCGTGGAGTCCAAACTCGCGAGTTGATCTAAACTATTGGATCATGAGAGGAGCATGGACTGTAGCTTTGGTCCTGAGGAAATTCGAAAAAATGGGAGTCAGAAGAAGAGAGGTGAGAAATTCCTCCAACCTCTTGAAACGCAAAGTCCCGAAGCACACGAAAGATTCACCCCGGGTCATGGAAAGGGGTCACATTGACAAAGATTAAGGGAGGAGCTAGTATGTGCTAAGCTCTAGTTCAGATTTCGGGAGTTTGGGAGTCGGGAGAGTCAAGGTTGGCTCACATGCAAATACCCGACATGCGAAGTCGTGAAGCGCCTTTTAGATAGGCATGTAGTCACAACCTGAGGTCATATGAAGGAAGGGGCTAGAACGGAGAGCTAGCGCCTATTTCTCAAACCCTTCAAAGGGGCCAGGAAAGAGCTCGCGGGTTTGGAAGAACCTACCATTGAAGAAAGGGGAATCTAAAGAGAGTTAAGAAAAAGAAAAAAAAAATTATGCCCCGTCATGGGTGTGTTACAAAATGGTCTCAGAGCATGGCAACAACACTTGGACTGCTTGGGCTCATGCACGAATCGTATGAAAACAATCTTGAAGCACTTTAAGGAAGACTATCATTTCTTTGGGAAATGATAGTCAATCCTACAGTAATAGGATTATGTTGAAGAACACTAATCTTTAAACTAAAATAGAAATGTGAACAAATGGAAAAGATCTGTAGCAGTAATGATTACTGCTTTGATAAAGGGAAAAATCTAGTATAGGTGTATAACCCCTCATGAACAAAGGAACGAGTCTGGTGACCATTCCTTGAAAAGGGAGAGCATGCACAACTCTCAGGTTTCAAGTGGACTAAGAAACGAATTTTGTTTCTGGATACAGGAATTGCTAGACAGGGTTTTTCTAATCAAGTTGATAGACGAAGTTGTAGAATTATAGAGTGATTGAGTGAGAAATCACAACAGCCTCCCTTGCTTGGTGGATAGGAAAATTAATCTGCCATAGTTCTTTTGGGAGGAGGAGAATGGCCTCTGTCCCTGACTGTGCTGAACAAAAGGAAAAACTCTAGATGTAATGGTCAAGACCGATCTTGACCTAAAGATACTATGGATTTCTGAACTAGGATACTTAGTAAGTAGTCCAAATGGTATTAAACATTATTGTTAAAGATAAGATAAAATGGTTGACTAAATGTTGATCCCGAATATGGTAAAGGGAGTGTTGGGGCACTTCTAGAATCCCAATGGGTCAGATTGACATTCATTGGTGGATGGAAGCTATATCCCTGGAAGAGGATCTGGAAGTATGAGATGCCCATGTGCATGCATGACATAGAAAGGGTGCAAGCAATGAGATTGCATGATGAATGTTTGGTTAGGTTTGTGAGTGTTTATGCTTGAGTACATGGATTTAATGCATTATGAAGCTTCTTGATATGAAGCCTGATTTAATACCAGTTAGGTATGAATGATATTAAATGTACATGTGATGCACATGTATGATGAAAGAGTAAAAGAGAAAAGGTGCTCTGATTGTTGTGATAAGAGGCAAATGATTATGCCTTTGAGAATCACATGAGAATGATTGTGAATGATCAAGAGTTGACTGATTTTAAAGTAGGGTTACGAATATGGCTAAGTACATCATGGATGTAAGTTAACAAAAACTAGAATATGTATGGATACATAATCTGGAATGCATGTCAGAAATGCATGTCTATGTTCCTTAAAGAATGCTTATTAACAAGTTGAAGGTAATTCAAGGTTGAGGCCATCACAGATAGTGATGGATATGCAATGAGGAAGTTGCATGCTAAAGAAGTTCCATGTGAGGAAACTGTGTAAGGAATCTGTCAGAAGAACAAAGTCACAACCCTAATAACTACGGAAGGTTGGGCAATGGGCTGCAAAGCCTATCTGTACAAGAATCCTAGATCACATTTTAAAATTAAATGTGTAAGAGGAACACTAACAACTGAATGTTAACCACTCTGAGAACCAAATGATAATGTGCAGGATGCACAGGTTCCTGACCCACTATGAACAAAAAGCTTGCTATTAGAGCATGATGTTGTATCCAAAAAGGTTAGAGTGAAGCCTAACTAAGGCTGCTCAAGGAAAAGAGCAGGGAGATCCCAACCTGGATCCGACGACCACTATCAAAATGAGAACTCGGGCCTCGCGAGTTCTCACAATTCTCTCCTTTGACCTTTCTCTCCTGCGAGTTAGCGAAATGTTGAACCCTCGCCACATGTCCCCTTCTGATGAACGGTTCCTATTAACTTCGATACTTCAGAGCTTCGCAAAAGTCCGCTCTCGTGTGCACTTTCAAAGGACTAGACCTCATGCACTTTCCTATGGATCTAACTGTTATGGTCCTTCGCACGTAGATCCAATGAAGGAGATTTGTCCTCTCCTTGTGTGCGAACTCCAAACTCACGGATCCGAGAGGCTAAAAGCATTAACTCTCGCTCTCTTTCTTATAGCCAACGACCATGACACCCCTTGACTCCTTCCGGACAGATATCGTCCGTCCGTCCTTCAGACAAGGAAAACCTTTCCCTTTTGGTATATTCCTATCACTATTTTCCTGAGTTCTCACCCTGAATGGGTTAGGGACTTGGGTCTGGAATTTCACATGGCACAGGGGTCAGGGGAGAGTTTTCTCTTCAGACGGATGGTTTAAGGTCTACACAGAATTTCCTATCTCGACCATTTTACAACCTCTGCTCGAGAAGCCCTCCGGAGTGAAGCTGGGCATAGATTTTATCAATGGGAAGTATGAGTTCCCAAGGAGATGGAAGCATACGCATAACATAGCCATTTCACACAGAGATGTTCATACATGCACATATATATAGAGGTGTAAAAACCAAGAAATCATTCATCATTCTAAGTCAACAATTAAGGCCGATAAAAGACTTATCAGAATCAGACAATGTGAAGCGATTACTGGAAGGGGTGCCCGTTTCCACCCAACCGTAGGCTCAGTCACTCCAAACGGATTTACCACTAGCCACCCCCGAGCTAGACCATGATGCTCTGCAACATAGCCTTTTCTTCTCTCTCAGCCATAATAGGGCAGAGGTTACTCTCCTCTTTCCACAGGATCTTGGCAATGGTTTACACGACACCAATAAAGGAGGACTAGCCTCTTTTATCGGCTTGTATCATAACCTTCTCTGTCATTTATGGTGTCCAAAATGCTTAGTTTTTCCATTCTTCCTTGAATCCCCAAGATTCACTTCTCGTCTTTGCACTCTTTCTAGGCATGTTCTTCCCTCTGCTCACCACACCTTCCCTTCTTGCCTCTTTTAGTAAGGTCGCGTGTGGCACAAATTCCCAGTTAGCAGTCAAGTCTGGAAGCCTTACAGATGAGTGCTTACACACCCCATCCCTCATTAACTCTTGAGGAGATCTTCCCACCCATCAGCCTGACTGTAATTCATTTCTAGGTCAGAGGACGGTTTTGGTCCTGAGCAATTAAATCCAGTAAGCATTGGTTTGGTGAAGGTTAACGCAACCATTCCTGGTCCCCTTCACCCTCTCTTCGTATAACATTTGTGGTCTTTCTAAGTACACCCCCCTTCCATTAGTCATGCACCACTTGTCAATTTGCTTAGTAAATAATTAGGTTCACATTTGTTTACCTTTCAAACAAAGGTCCATTGAATCAATATTCGCACATATAAAGTTTGCCATAGTCTTTTGGCCATTTATAGTTAGATTTACAAACTGGGGGAAATAGGGTGTCACAATTCCCTCCCCATTAAAGGAACATCGTCTTCGATGTTCTATCTATTAACATGTCATGTATGCACATAAGTGAACAAAAATGGGTATGCATGTCTCATGGCATCCTCTATTTCCCATGTGGCCTCATCTGGGCAAAAAAATTTCCACTGCACCTTGACATGTGCAATGGTTCAGCTCCTCAGTGGGGTTTCCTTCCTGTCTAGTATGCATTGATTTTCTAGCAGGAATTCTCCCTCCTATTCCACCTGGATCACAGACCAGTCAATTATATGATTAGAATCATGTACATATTTCTTCAGCAATGAAACATGGAAAACATTATGTGCTTTTACTATGTGTCAAGTAGGCTACGGGTCCCACTCTATCTAGATTTTCAAAAGGTCCACAATATCAAGGTGCCAACTTGACACAAGCTCCCATCCTTAGGGAACTCTTCTTGGGCCTAACTCTGAGATAGACGTGGTCTCCCGTCTTGAATTCTTTGGGGGTTCTCTTTCTGTCGGCATAACTTTTTTGTCTATTCTGAGTGATTTTCAAATTTTGCTTTATCTGAATCACTTGTTGTTCCATTTCTTTCAACATGTCAGATCCAATCGTAATTTTGTTCATGGGATTACTCCAATTGACTGGAGTGTCGCATGACCTAGCATAGAGGACTTCAAAAGGGCTCATCTTTAGTGATTCTTGGTGGCCGTTGTTGTAGGCAAATTCCACCAGTGGCAAGTAATCTTACCACTTTTTAGGTTAATGCATTACATGCATCCTTAACATGTCTTCTAGTATTTGGTTTACTATTTTTGTATGTCCATCGGTTTGAGGATGCTAGGTTGTGCTAAACAATAATTTCGTCTCCAGGCCAGCCATCAAGGATTTCCAAAAGTTTGAAGTAAATTTTGTGTCTCTGTCAGACACAATCTCCTTAGGCATGCCATGTAGTCTGAATATCTCCTTCATGAATATGTTGGCAATATCTATTGCCTTGCAGCGCAATTTGACGAGAATAAAATGAGCGGACTTGCTCAATTTATCCACTACTACCATGATGGCATCATTCTTCTTGGTCGATGTTGGTAATCCAATGATGAAATCCATGGAGATGGTCTCCCATTTCCATTCTGGAATTGGTAGAGGTTGTAATAATTTTGTTGGGTGCCGATGTTCTGCTTTAACTTGATGGCACTCTAGACATATAGCTAAATACTCATCTATGTCTTTCTTCAATCCAGGCCAATAGAATTGTTTCCTGGTAACTATGACCATCTTTTGATAGCTCGAATGGTCGGTGTATGGTCTCTTGTGCAATTCATCCATTATGAACCTCTTCAAGTCGTCATAACTTGGAATATATAACTTGTTTCGGTAAGTCAACAAACCTCCATCTAGCATCTGGTAGCCTTCATACTTTAGCCGCGGGTTCTTGCTCCAGGTATGAGGTCACGGTCTGGGAGAATGTGTATGTTTCTTATGCATTCCTGACTCTTTCCCTAACATTCGTCTTGCAGGTGCTCACCGCCGCCAGGTGAATTGTTTTCATACTTCTGCTAAGGGAATCAACCACCTTATTTTCCTTTCCTCTGATATGTTTGATTTCGAAATCAAAATCGCTAAGGAGGGCCATCCACCTAGCTTGTCTAGCATTGAGTTTTGGTTGGTCAAACAGGTGCCACAATCCATAATGGTATGTCATGAGTAGAAATTTTCTACCCAGGAGGTAATGCCTCCACATTTTCAAAGCGTGCACTATGGCGGCCAACTGTAGATCATGGGTCACATAGTTGACTTCATGTTCATTCAATTTTCAAGATTCATAGCAAACTACACTTCCTTCTTGCATAAGGACTCCTCCGAGTCCTTCCTTGTAGGCATCTGTGCACACGAGGAAGTCCTTATCGGGATCGGTGATCTTCAGCATGGGAGCATGGGTCAGAAGGTGTTTTAGTGACTTAAACCTTTCTTCACATTCCAGTGTCCAAATGAATTTAACCCCCTTCCTCTAGAGGGCAGTGATTGGACAACCAATCTTGGAAAACCCTTTTATAAACCTCCTATAGTATCTTTCTAAACCCATAAAGGATATGATATCTGAAACATGCTTTGGGGTAGGCCATTCCATGATGGATTTGATCTTGTCATGGTCTATTGCTACCCCTTCTTCAGATATGACATGGCCCAAGTAATGTATTTGCTTCTGGAAAAAGTCACACTTGCTAAATTTGGTGTAGAGTTGATGCTCTCTTAGCACTTGAAGTACAAGTCTAAACTGTTCCTCATGTTCCTCTCTATTCTTGGAGTAGATTAAGATATCGTCAATAAAAACCAATACAAACTTGTCTAGGAATTTGTTGAGTACATTGTTCATCAAGCACATAAAGGTGGCAGGGGCATTGGTTAATCCAAATGGTATTACCACAAATTCATAGTGGACATATCTTGTCCTAGAGGTGGTCTTGTGGATGTCTTCATCCTTGATTCGGACTTGATGGTATCGAGATCTCAAGTCAATCTTTGAGAAATTGGTAGCACCTTCCAATTGATCAAACAAGTCATTGATTCTGGGTAAGGGGTATTTGTTATTTACGGTTACCTTATTGAGTTGTCTATAATCTATGCACAGTCGGAATGTGCCATCTTTCTTCTTTACAAACAGGATTGGTGCTCCCCATGGAGACACACTGGGTCGGATGTATCATTTGTGCATCATTTCCTTTAGCTGTAGTTTGAGTTCAACTAGCTCATGTGTACTCATCCTATAGGGTGTCCTAGATACTAGTACCACTCCAAGTGCAAGTTCTATTGATAAGTCAATGTCCCTTCTCGAAGGTAGACCCTGTACCTCTTCTGGAAACACATCTCTATGCTCTCTTAGTATGGGGTGGTCTTATAGGCTTGGTTTGTCATCCTCAACATATTCCAACACTTGTATTGCATATAGAGGACATCCCTTTCTGCAATAATTTTTCATTTGAAGGGCTAATATTTGTCTCACTGAGACATGCTTATGAATCCCTTGGAGGGTTATCTTTCTCCCTTCTTCATGTTGGTTTTCTTCATATGAGATATGATCGATATATTATTACAATGATGAGTGTTCCATATATAGGGAACATAAGGTGACCATCCATGAAAGGATGCGTCCCTTGAATAATCAATAACTATTTATTATTGTCATTTACTTATTATATACTATATTTAATAATCAATAATAATTATATTATTAATTATTATCTTTAGAGAATGTCTTCTCGATGTTGTCCAAACATCAACACTCCCTCTCAACGAGGGAGACATTCTGCAACATGCCACTCTCGTCTTTGAAGTATACAAACTTCACCCTAGACTCATGACACTTGTATGTCGGTCTTGGGAGACATCTCTCTCCCACCTGAACCGAGGAGAAACTCCTTCTACGGCTCTCCCTCTAAGCCAATTAAATCTCTCTAAGATTAAGCTCACTTTGGGTCTGCATGTAATATCATATAGCATCTTGTGTCTTTATCATTCCTTTTCAAGTCACCATGGCTAGGACAAAGAACACACTAGGATCTTTCACCACAGGCACACACCTATGAGTGAATGTCGTCTTGATGCTAACTGACACGTGGAAAGCACTCCAAGCACCTCCAGTCCATATTATTCCTTGTCATGATCAAGGAAGGACTATGTCTGGGCCCATATACCACAAGTGCACCTTTATGATAAATGTATTTTGTCTCCCTTGGTTTGCAGCCCAATCTAGGAGAAGTTTCGCCCGATGCTAAAACATCAACACTCCCTCTTAGCTAGGGAGGTATCTTTCCATAGTAGTACACAACTATTGTCCAGAGACTCGCAGTCTCCGCCGATGGTACACAACCACCATAGTAGCAAAAGGTTTGTCACACATGGCACTCCTATGTGGACTTCTAGGGGCTACTTCCTCTAGGAACACTTAGGGTCAACTCCCTTGACATGTCCTCATGTTCTCTCCACATGGGACGATGGGCTACAAGCCCAAATGCACTTATTCCTTCTCGAATAAGTGTTCCACTTATCCCTTCTCGAATAAGTGTCCTCGTGGATCAAATCAACTCAATTCATAGAGGAGTACGATCTGGAGAAAGTTTGTCACACATGGCACTCCATGTGGACTTCTAGAGGCTACACCCTCTAGAAAAACTAAGGTCAACTCCCATAGTTTATGACGTCAAGGGTCAACTCCCTTGACATGTCCTCATGTGCTCTCCACATGGGACATTGGGTTATAAGCCCGACCACACTTATCCCTTCTCGGATAAGTGTCATCACAGATCAACTCAATTCAGTCATAGAGTAGTATGATCTGGAGAATGTCTCAGGAAGCTGCAAACATCAACACTCCATCTCAGCGAGGGAGGCATTCTCTGCCACGCCAAGTCTGTCACGAAAGTACTTGAACTTCGTCTTGGTTTGGTAAGAACATCAACAACCTTCTCATCTATAGAAGGTACTACACCAATACTTCCTTCCTTTGCACCATGTCTCGGATGTATTGGTACTTGATCTCAATGTGGTTTGATTTGTCATGAAACACTGGATTATCATAGATCTTCACACAACTTTGGTTACCATAATGAATAATGGTGGAATCCAGCACATGTTCAAATAAATCTGCAAAGAGATTATGAAGCCACATTGCTTCATGGACTGTCATACTTAATGCAATGTACTCTGCTTCTGTTGTGCTCAAAGCCACAGAAGTTCATTTCCTTCTACACCAGGAAACCATGGAAGATCCTAAAGTGAAGCAACACCTGAAGGTGCTCTTTTTGTCCATCGTGTTTCTTGCCTAATCAGAGTCAATATATTCCTGCCATATCATATCAATACTGGAAGTATATCTCAGACCATGTCGAACTGTGCCTCGCAAGTATCTCAACACATGCTTCGCAACAATCTAGTGTGTCTATCTTAGTTGGCTTATAAATTGGCTAAGTGCACTCACTGCATAGAAAATATCCGGTCTGGTGTTAACCAGATACATCAATGATCCAATCAGTTGTATGTACGGGGTCGAAGCAATCTCCTCGAAATCGGAAGAAGACACACATAGTTTCTTCAGATTCGTCACCATTGGTGTAGCCATGGGTTTACAGTTTAGCATCCCAATTTTATTTTTTTTTAATATCTCAACTGTGTACTTCCCTTGACTTAGGAAGATCTCATCAGTTCTTTGCCACACCTCTAGTCGCAAGAAGTAGTGCATCATACCAAGATCCTTCATCTCGAACTTAGAGGAAAACACATACTTGTATTCAATAATAAGGCTCTCTGTACCGGTGAGGAATAAATCATCAATGTAGAGGACCATAATCAGGGCCTTATCGTTAACAGTCTTGTAGTACATGATGGGATCAACAACACTTTTGTTGAAGCCCAAACTCATCAGGTGTCCATCAATTCTTGCATACCAAGCTCGAGGTGCCTGCTTAAGTCCATACAAGGCCTTCTTCAATCTACACACATGAGACTCCTTCTCATGTATGACGAAACCATCTAGCTTATTGATGTATATTTCTTCCTCGATGTCTCCATTGAGAAAGGTTGTCTTCACATCCATCTGATGTAGTTTCCAACCCATGGATGCTGCGAGGGAAATAATCATTCGGATAGAAGTGTATCGAGCAACAGGAGCAAATGTCTCTTCATAATCTATTCCCTCCATCTGAGAGAATCCTCTACCAACAAATCTCATTTTGTGCCTCTCGATGCTCTCGTCAACTATGTGTTTGATCTTGTAGATCCATTTGGAAGTCACTGCAAACTTCCTCTCAGGTCTTGGAACAATATCCCACACATCATTCTTCATGATGGATTGATCCTCCTCCATGATGACATCTCTCCATATTGGATGACTAGTTGCCTCCTCACAACAAGAAGGCCAAAAAAAATGAATGATCTGGCTCATAGTTGTGGTATAGCATGAATATCTCTAAAGTCTGTTGCTCTCTCAGAAGGTACCATGAGGAGTTGCATTTCCTTCTGCCTCCCACTGAGTCTAACGAGCCCATGTAGGTCTCTTCTGACCTACTACAATATCTCTAGGAACATCAACTGGAGGTACAAGATCAATGGGATCAATAAGCTCAATTGTCTCCCTTTGAACTGTTGGAGGGTGAGGGGGAGAAGGAACCATCTCTTCTTGTTTCTCACTATCAATGTCATTGTGAGATCCTCTAGATCTCATGAAGGTTACCTCTTGCTCAAATGTAACATCTTTGCTCACCTCAATCTATCTCTGACCAGGGATGTAGATCCGGTATGCCTTCGAAGACTCACTGTACCCCACAAATGTACCCTTTCTTTCTGAAGGGTCTAGCTTGGTCCTTTTCTTCTTGGGTACATGAATGTATACTGAACACCCAAATATCTTGAAGTGTCCAACCTCAGGCTTCACTCTGGTGAAGGCCTCCTCGGGAGTCATGTTCCAGAAAGTCTTAAGAGGACTTTTGTTCCAAACATACACTGCAGTCATGGATGCATCTGCCCACAGAAATATAGGTAAATTTTGATCATGCTAATTCATATTGGACCATACTTGATATATCGAGGTTCCATCATGAAACCAATGTTTCATCTCACTCATGAATTGTGTCCATACTAGACATCTTGTGGTTCCTTTGTGGAACACATGTCTAATACATATCGAGGTTCCCTCATGGAACCAATGTCTTCTCTAGGACACATCGAGGTTCCCTCATGTAGCTAATGTACCCCAATACATATCAATATTTCCTCGTGAAACCAATTTTTTGGTTCCTTCATATGACCTTCTGAGGCACGTGAATTTGAAGTCCACATTCCCCTCTAGTAGTCCACACAGGACCCTCCAGGGAGAAAGTCTCATGATGTTGTCTCAACAATCAACACATTGATACAAGCTTCATGTTATCCTTGCAAACATACTTCCTATTCATGATACAGATAATGATCAAGGTGGCAACCTTGTGACATTATTTCTCAATAACCTTGTAGATGATGAAGCCTCCATTAACATAGGGTAGTGTCCACATTTAGACTTCTTTATCATTGTCCAAGGATACAAAAACCAAATTATAACTGAGGTTGTTGTTCTATAAGAAATTCTCTTTCCCATAACTCATAGAAGTATATTTGTTTTTTTTTTAAAGAGTTTTGGGAGCACCCAAGTGAGGAACATAAGAAAAATTACTTCATCCCTCCTTAACTCACTACTTAGCATATCATACACTCATTATCCTGGCATTTGATGCCCATGTTATCTAGCTTCAGGACTAGCAATGCTCGCATGTCATCCTCACGGTACTCATTTGCACGGGTAAGGTCATCTGCATCTCATCATTGGCATTGTGAGACCCTGAGAGAACATGTAGATGTGAAACAGATGCATAATACTATTGGCCATGAAGTTCGACAGAGCATATGTGCAGTACATGCCGATCATCTCCATTATGCATGGGTCCTGCCTAAGTCGTAACATGACCCCTATCAAGTTCATACACAAAATTATGATCGACACACACGTAGAAGGAGGAATCAATATCATGCACTGCAACACCAAACCGAGCAATGACCAGTTCACTTGGAATATTACTTTCCTTCTCTCATCAAATTTGATCTCGTGATCTGCAACAACTGCAATACTTTCTCCAGTTTGCACTGGCCCAAATTCGCTATCTTCTGGGAAATATTTATGTGGATTATCCAGCACGTCACCCAAGTTTGCAGAACCCATATGTCATATATGGGTAGTCTATCGTGCCAATGTAACAAGTTGGCCTCTGTGCTAATAAGGAAGGACCCTATCATAATCCAATGTTTCGCCATCATTGAAGGCCTTGTAGCACTTAAAGCAACGCTCTGCCTCTATACAACCATAAAAATAAAGTCGAGAACTATCTTCTTCTGCAATCTCTAGCCTATTTACAACTACCATAGTCCCATCTTCAAGCATGCCCTATGAATCTTTCAAATGGGATTGGCCATTCCAGACAGAAAATAGACTACCAACACACACAACATTATCCTGCTGCTATGTATCATAACAAAATATATCTGATTTTCGTGGGCTCTCCCGGGGGGTTGTCAATCTGAGTTCCCCGCTCTGATACCATATTGGTTTTCTTCATATGAGATATGATCGATATATTATTACAATGATGAGTGTTCCATATATAGGGAACATAAGGTGACCATCCATGAAAAGATGCGTCCCTTGAATAATCAATAACTATTTTTTATTATCATTTACTTATTATATACTATATTTAATAATCAATAATAATTATATTATTAATTATTACATTTAGAGAATGTCTTCTCGATGTTGTCCAAACATCAACACTTCATTTACACATTCTAAGGTTTTGTGGTAACAATCCAACTTAGTTTTATATACAACTAGCCAGTCCATACCAATCAACAGGTCATATGATCCTAGGGGAAGTATGTTAAGCTTAGATTGGGTGGGCAATCCATCCATAGTGAATTGGCAAGCTAGTACGACCTCCGCTATTTTTCTTTTGGTGCCAGTGGCTAACTGTACCAACCATGTCTTAGCATGTTTATGTGGTTGTAATTTACACCTATCAACAACCTGAAGGGCCACATAACTCAAATTTGAAACATGATCATTTAAAATAGATACTAGATGGTTAGCGATCATACCTTCCATCTCCACCACTCAAGCTTGGTGGTCGACTTGTTTATAATCCATGGCTGCATAAATTCATGGCATACTCTTGGCCACGCCATTGACGGTGGCAGCTTCTTGGATGTTGTAAATTCTCTAATTGTTCTGTTGTCTGTGCGAATAGTCCCTCGGTAGATGTTCTTCTCCACAACCCCAACATTTCAAGGGTTTTTTCTTTAGGTTATCAGTCTTTCCTGGGGTTGATCCAAAAGGTTTATTTATGCTTTGGGAGGGGAAATTTTGTTGGCATACACTTCCAGCAGGAAAGCTCGTCCTTGAATCCTTCTTATAGTTTTTAAATCTTGGGGGTGTAAACCCCTTTTTCTGGAACCCCGAACTATTCTTTTGATTCTAGCCTTCGTGAGGTTATGTTTGAAGCCCAAGTTGTTCATAACAATATATTGCCTTTCAGATAATGTCTTCTAGGGTCTTTGGCTCGTCAAACTCAATTATGTTCTGATATTCCTTAGGTAACCCACTGATAACTCGTTGCACCTTTGCCTTTTCCACTTTTATGTAGGGTACATACCTCAACAACTCAAGGAATCTGCTGACATATTCCTCTATGGTGAGTTTCCCCAGTTTGAGCTCATAGAAATCTTTAGTCTTCTTGTCGAAATATTTTTCCGACAGATACTTCTTCCTAAAGTATCTCTCAAATCGTTCCCAAGATAGGTTCTCTTCATGAATCCCTTTCACATTATTAAGGTCTTCACACCAAATGGAAGCCTTTCCATTCAGGTTGAAAGTGGCAACTCGGGCCTTCAAGTTTTCAGAGAAGTCATGGACTCGGAAATATTTCTTTAGTCCAAGCATCCAGGCATCCGCCTCCTCTCATTTCTTAATATCACCGTCGAAAGAGGGTGGTTTGGCATTCCTGAATTCTTCGAGATTATGACTTTTGGAATCCTTTCGTTCCTTCTGTTTTCTTTGAGAATGTGAATTGATTCTACTACTAGAAGATCCTTCTGAGTCGTCAGTTTCCTTTCCAGAGGATTCATCCGACGCTTGTCCCATGTCTCCAGGTTGGACCTTTCTCGAGGTACTCCTCCCAGTTCGACCACTTAAAGGGCCATGTCTCCGTACCTCAGGTGGACTTCGACTCCTTCTTGTCTGTCGTCAGTCCACATGACTGGTGTCAGGTCCATGTTGCAATTGTCTTTGTATGTCGGATAAACTCTGTAGCAAGACTGCATTAATTTTTGTTTGCTTCTCTTGCTCTTTTATCAATCTCTCATTGTCATCCTTATAGATCTGCAACTCGGCCATGAGACTCCTCACAGTCTCAGCCAGGACTAGAGGGGTCTCTACAGTCCTCCTCTCGTCAGACTCTTTGTCTCAATTGTGGGAGCCATTCCCCACTTCGTGGTGCGTCAGCATTCTATATGATTGCAGTTTCCCATAGTTGATCGACCACTTGAGTGCAGACAAAACACTTGTTGTTAGCTAACATTATATTAGTTCGTAATCATCACATAATTCACATTTCTTAAATACATACACAACAGTAAGTTGTCATTCTTTTCTATACTAAGGGCTTAACTAGACTTTTTAGGAAGGGAGTAAGGTAGGATATCGCCCTTTAAACCCCTTAATGTGGTCTTTACGCAACTCATCCATGAGCCCAAACATGCCAAGTGTTGTAACCATGCTCTGATACCAATTTGTAACACAACCACCCTTATGAAGGAGTTACTATAGTGTAAGGCCTCTAAATTTTCGTCTTTTATTCTCCCATGAGAACAAGCACCAGGCACAAGCCCCCTCCACATGACTACTACGCATGACCACAAGCCCAACAAAAAGGCGCATTGTGAAGTCACGTATCAAATCCTTGCGTGTGAGTCACCTCGACTCTCCCGATCTCCGATCTCCCGACAGGGGCCTAACACTTGCTAGATCCTCCTTCATATGACCACCGGCTATGACCGAGGGTTCAACCTTAACTTATCTAGACTTCACGTTTCACGAAGTTGGAGGCTCACTCACCTCCCTTCTCCCGATATCTCCTCGCCACAGATCAACGGTCTCAATTCTTCCACGATCCGACGGTTCAGATCATGTTGGGATTTCGTGTATCAAAACTCCCGATATGATTTACCTCCCTTCTCTCGATATCCCAAAATACCTATATTTAAGAGCACCAGATCAACGACTCGCGCTCTTCTGGATCCGACGACCACTATCAAATCGTGAACTTAGGCCTCGTGAGTTCTCACGATTCTCTCCTTTAATCTTTCTCTCCTGCGAGTCAGCAAAATGTCAAACCCTCTCCACGTGTCCCCTTCTAATGAATGGTTTTGATTAACTTCGAAACTTTGGAGCTTCACAAAAGTCCACTCTCATGTGCACTTTCAAAGGATTAGACCTCGTGCACTTTCCTCTGGATCTCACGGCTATGGTCCTCTGCACGTAGATCCAACGAATGAGATTTGTCATCTCCATGTGCACAAACTTTGAACTCACGAATCTGAGGGGCTAAAGAGGTTAACTCCCGTGCTCTTTCCCATAGCCAATGACCATGACAACCCTTGAATCCTTCAGGACARATCTTGTTTGCCCRTCCTTTGGACAAGGAAAACCTTTCCCTTTTGGTATTTTCCTATCACTATTTTCTTGAGTTCTCACCTCGAACGGGTTAGGGACTTGGGTGTGGAATTTCACACGGCACGGGGGTCAGGGTAGAGTATTCTCTTCAGACGGGTGGTTTAAGGTCTACACGACATTTCCTATCTTGACCATTTTACGACCTCTGCCCGGGAAGCCCTCCAGAGTCAAGTTGGGCATACAATTTATCAGTGGGAAGTATGAGTTCCCAAGGAGATGGAAGCATACGCATAACATAGTCATTTCACACAGAGATTTTCATACATGCATATATATAGAGAGAGAGAAGTGTAAAAACCAAGAAATCATTCATCATTCTAAGTCAACAATTAAGGCTGAGAAAAGACTTATCATAATCAGACGATGTGAAGCGACTACTGGAAGGGGTGATCATTTCCACCCAACTGTAGGCTCAGTCACTCCAAACGGATTTACCACTAGCCACCCCCGAGCTAGACCACAATGCTTTGCAACATAGCCTTTTCTTCTCGCTCAACCATAATAGGGGCAGAGGTTACTCTCCTCTTCTCGCAGGATCCTGGCAATGGTTTACACGACACCAAGCAAGGAGGAATAGCCTCGTTTATCATCTTGTATCATAACCTTCTCTGCCATTTTCGGTGTCTAGAACGCTTAGTTTTTCCATTCTTCCTTGAATGCCCAAGATTCACTTCTTGTCTGTGCACTCTTCGCATACGTGTTCTTCCCTCTGCTCACCACACCTTCCCTTCTCGCCTCTTTCAGCAGGGTCACCTGTGGCCTGAATTCCCAGTCAGCGGTCAAGTCTAGAAGACTTGCAAATGAGTGCTTACACACCCCATCCCTCATTAACTCTTCAAGAGATCTTCCCACCCACCAGCCTGACTATAATTCATTTTGGGGTCAGAGGACAGTTCTGGTCTTGAGCAATTAAATCCAGTAAGCACTGGTTTGGTGAAGGTTAACGCAACCATTCCTGGTCCCCTTCACCCTCTCTTGGTATAACATTTGTGGTCTTTCTAAGTACACCCCCCTTCCATTAGTCATGCAACACTTGTCCATTTTCTTAGTAAATAATTAGGTTCACATTCGTTTACCTTTCAAACAAAGGTCCAACGAATCAATATTCACACATATAAAGTTTTCCATAGTCTTTTGGCCATTTATAGTTATATTTACAAACTGGGGGAAACAGGGTGTCACAATGGGCCAGTCTATCGTCACTCTTTGTTAGAAAATGAGGAGATCAAGCGTCAGATCCAAGAACTGCTCCAAAAGGGGCACATCCGATCCAACTAATCACCTTGTGGAAGCTCAATCATGCTTGAGTAGAAGAAAGATGGGACCTGGTGACTTTGCATTGATTACCGGGCCCTAAATAAAATCATAGTGAGGAATCGATACCCAATTCATTGAATCGAGGATCACCTTGTGTTAGGTGTTTTATATGTACTAAAAAAGACACTAAACTACCCTCAATTAAATTGTCAACCCGGGGTAATTAAAATTAGAGTTGTAGCAAAATATATGCCAAATGTAAAAAGGTTGGTACGAGTATAGTCTAACTACGGAAAGCAGATATCTAGGGCTAATCTACTCAAGCAAACCTATCTAATGAACAAACCCTACTAAGCAAATTGAAACTAGGTAACCTAAGTACTTTTGGGCCAAGGACCGATGGATAGTTCCTAAGAAAGCGAATGAAAATTCTATGTAAAGCAAACTAGTTCATGACAGTAAGCAAAGGTAAACTACTAAGCATACTAAGCAAATGATGAAAGCAAACTACCTTTAACTTGTCAACCTACATTTAATGAGCAACGACCCTATGAAAGCAAATAAATAAGCAAGTAAGCAAAAGAACCTATCTAACCTATTAAAGCAAATAGACAAGCAAGCAAAAACACCTAACTAACCTATTAAAGCAAATAGACAAGCAAGCAAAAGCACCTAACTAACCCATTAAAGCAAATAGATAAGCAAGCAAAAGCATAAAGCAAAAGACAAGTAAGCAAAGACTTCTCATTGAACAACTACCTAGCCTAAGAGGCAAGTGAACTAAATGCCTAATGCAAAGCTATTTCTCTTGCGTGAAAGGAAATTTAAATGCTCAATGCAATGCATGAAAGGAAATCTATTCTATTGAAAGCAAGAAAGACTATCAACTAAACTTATGAAAACAAGAAACTATCTCTTCTAATCTACAAAAGCAAGAAACTATCTTTAATCTATGAAACACTCAAATGTAATGCTGGTGTTTGTGTGAATGCCTTCGGTGGTGACGGATGATATCTTGATGACACTTGACAACAAAGGACAGTTCTAATGGTATAAGCTCAATACTACTTTCAATGGCAAAATGAAAGGTGTGAAGTAAACAATCCAATGAAAACTTAGCCATGATAAAAGTAATGTTAAATACCCTACATATTCATGTA
>SNQJ01S0006870.1:46663-65006 GCA_010110895.2 Picea sitchensis | reverse complement strand
CCGGTAGTGATGGAGGCTGGTACTGCTGGCAGGACAAGTATGGCTGAGAAGAAGAAAAGATGGGCCCTCAAGGGCCATGCTCAAGTCAATCTACTCTCGTACTCCATGTCTAGGACCATGTGGGCCTCGAGACATGATCTCCTGGTTATCCCCAGATATCGGGGATAACAAATCTTAGCCATTCTCGCTTCTTTTCCCAAAAATACTTAGACTAAGCTTTCCTGTAGGCATCGTGAAACTCAAATACAAACAAATTTCCCATGTTTTTTTTTACGGGGCAACTCAAAGGGACCCTCTAAGGGAGGGGCTGGCGGAGTACTCCATCTCTCAAGCAATCATGTAATCTCCTTCTCAATAGGACTTGGGACGACCACTAATAACTTCAATGAGTTCACGAACCTTAAACTTACCATTCAACTAGATAGGGAAAGGAGAATGTCTCAGCTTCATATATATGGAGACTCTTAGCTAGTCATAAATTGGATGAATGGAGATCACACCTTATAGAATTATGCACTCATGCCTCTTTTTCAACATATAAAAAACAACCTTCAAGATTTCACTCAACTCACCTTTGATCGTGTCGTGTCTACAGGGAGCATAACCAATAAACTGACCGCCTCTCCAAAATTGGATTGGAAATAGACAGAGGCTTATAAAAAGTCCAAGAAAAAACCGAGGATGCATCCACGGAATATTTTCATGACTCCCGGCTCCTACTAGCATAACTTTTCTCTGGTTATCTTTGATGAGTTGCTCACTCCGTGTTTACATGTTTTATGAAATTTGCTTCAATTGCTATTTTATGACTTTTACTTAGATACTTTTTGATGAGTTTTTTTGTTGATTTTTTTTGGAAACATTACAGTGATCTTTTGTAAAAAAGAAGAATAATTTTTGTTTTGTATGATGACTTATACACCCTGGGATAATTGATTTTATTGACGTATCAATCAGACTATGTTGGACTCTCTGCCTAGAGCATCTACGCTTATAGTTTGATTCTTATCTCATAAACAAATTTACTAACTTTTTCCTTTGAAAAAAAAAATACACACTTATGTTACATTTATTATATAAAAAAACAAATATGAAAAATAATACACACTCATGTTACACTTATTTATATAATAACAAATCAACTCAATTCAATATATATGTTTATTCTTTATACATATAAAGAATTTATATACACACCAATCACATAACATTAATGCCTTGTCCATATAATTGGGAGTTTGTGACAAGCATTACATATGGATGTTACACTTACTTATAATGAAAACTCAATTTAATTCAAGATTATTTCTTATAATACACATAAAAGCATAGTATACTCCAGAATTATAGAGTACCAAAGACTTGCCCAAGTAATTGGAGTTTGTGTCTAAGGAAAAAAAACAAACAAAGCACTTTATCATAGATTATATAATATTAACAGTGTCATACCACATGGGTTTTTTATAAATAAAACATTTATTAGCATAAATAACACTAATATAGTTGGAAGGTTAGAAGTCTAAACATTTTACTATTTAGATTTTTTTCAACAATTATCATTAGAATTAGAATTTGGTTCTAAAAGAATTATTGAAATTATGTTTTTTCATTACTAAAATTGTATTCTTGAATGTATGAATAGATTCAATACCCTCAAAAACCTTTATTGTACTTAAATTGTGTAAACAATCTTAACAATTGATTGCTATGATTCCAACAATTCTTCTAAAATTTTAACTAAATTTTAAATAAAAATGATAAATTTTTTTTGTCACATATTTAATGCTAATATATGGCTTTGCTATATATATATTCATATTCATAACAATAAAATAAATTGTTTTGAAAATTATTACATCTAGACCAGACAACATGGACAATTAGTTAAAATACAAATTATTTTAAATTAACATAATAGATTATGTTTTTGATTTTTTTCTTAAAATTGTGTTTATTTGTTTTTAAAATGTGTATTATGAATAGCTCACATGAATAATAATTTATGAAACATTAGTAATAAAAACTTTACTTCTTAAAACGATGAGATTCTCCGCAACTTAAGGGTGAATCAGTTTTTTCCAACATAATCACTTAATACAACTATGTTTAATGATTACACACAACCTACCACACTCCATGATCCCAATAATTGTACAATGAAAAGAGACCCGTTATGGAGATCAAATCCCACACAAGCCCATTGGACTACAAATGCCTTATTTTTCCCAAAAACACCCCCCTATAGAAACCAAAATCCACACAAGACCAGTGGACTCCAACGCCATATTTTTCTTTCATTTAAAGATCTATAAAGCAAAGGGCACTCAGAAGGTTGCTCATTCCCGCCATTTTTTTGTTAAATCAATCTTCTTCACTATTGTAATGCAAACGAGAAGCTCAAGCGCGACCATGGCTTCTGATGCTGCTTCTGATAGTGACACCCGAGTGCTAATTGCTCACTGTAAGTCTTCTATTCTTCTTTCCATTTTCGAAAAAGAGAATTTCATCTGTTACGCAGAGAACTTCGCTGGATTAGAGTCTGTATTATGAAATATAGGCCTCTACATGAACCCTAGTTGTATCAACTGCATTTCATTACGGCTTGTTTGCTTGCCAGAATTCGATCATGTCGTCTCTGGATTGTTTTATTTAATGTTTTCTCGGATACTGATAAGATTAACCTCAATAAATATGAAATTGGATCTTTCCTCTCTTGAGATTTACTTTAACGCAACACTTGTAGTTGTCGGAAGTGACCTAAAGTCCAAGTGTCTCGAATTTGGTTGAGGGAGTGGCTTTGCCAGGCTTTTTACTAACTGGTGTTCACATTGTCAATAACCTGAAGGTGTTACATGACCTCATTGCTAAATAATTGCACGAGAGACGCGACGTGCGTTCTACACCTCAACTGAGGGTGTTGGCGATCCATCAACTCTTTGAGTGCCTGTGTAACGGTGCATTGGTTCCATCGACCATGGACTAGCCCGAACTTATCTAAACCTTGGTCTGATATGCACCTCGAGGTTGTGAATATCGAGGGGGGATATCTTGAGTTTACACGAAGGGCCTGCTTATCAAATATTGGATCTTGATAAATGTTACCTTGTGCTTCGCAACCTCGAGGTGTATCTCAGACCGAGGTTTTTAGATGGGTATGGGCTACTATATAGTCACCAATGGCATGGTTTGATTGTTGTCATACTAGACCTGTTACACTCGCACCAGACCGTTTCCAAGTGTTTTCACCTTGTCACATGGTTTGCTTTTAAGTTGATCAATCCACGCTTGAACATTTCACTGATACAGGTTCAGTTATATTGTAGAAGGCAATTATATTGCGAAGCAAAAATTTTAGTTTGGACTACAGATAGAAGTCAAGCATATCGTTTTTTCCCTCTTTTTTAATAGAACAAGACAAAAGTTATTTAAATCCGTCCAAGAATTACAATCGGAAGGAGAATAGTTGTGTCCTGGTAACATTCAAACTTAGAGACCAAAAAAACCTTGATAAGCCAACTGTAATTATTCTCACCCATACACTTCATTACATAGACTAATCTTAGAAGGTTCTCAAATACAGAAAAATATAAAAAAATTTGCTGTACAGTAAAACCGAGAAAAAAATATATCAATGAGTCCTACCAAAGTGTTGCAACTTGCAAGAGTGTCGAGAATTTTTTATTCAGTAGGTACGTGCAAATCCTTTTTGGTCGGCTTTGCCTCATCCTCTAAGCCCTTGTAGGATGAAACCATTGTTTTGAAGGTGTCTCCTATACCGTCCACCTTTGCAACAATATTGAACAGAAGGGAATTCCCCTGCTCCGCCATAATTATAAAGTTATCAAGGCATGCCATAAGAATTCTGTGCCGTAGAATCTCTGTAATATCAGCACCAACCTTGACCATGTTTTGCAAAAGTCATCAACCACCACCAGCCACGATAACGATCCTGCAAAATTTTACCCAGAGTGACCAGAACGGCCTTCCCTTCCTCTTGAAGCTCCTTCGCTATAACAAAAGTGTTTTTCTAGGTTCAGGAATACCCATGGTCCTCCCAAATCTCTTTGTTCCACATGACCTTAAAGCAACATTCATTCCAACACAACCAGCTTCCAGATCATAACGTTCTTCTTCGTCAATGCTTTTTTGTGCCCTATTCATGTGTTTAAATGATACATGGCATGACATGAGTAATAGACCAAGCAAACCAGAAATTGCTAAACAAACAGACAGTTGGATTGGAGGGAGCTGAGATCAAAATAGTACTAAAAGACAGGAAGCAAAACAATTCCAGAAAATTAATATAACCCTGCAACATCTGTCTCTCAGACATCCCTGAAACATCAGCACCAACCTTGACCATGTTTTGCAAAAGGTCATTTAACGAACATATTGATCCTGCTAAATTTTACCCAGAGTGACCAGCAAGGCCTTTACTTCCTCTTGAAGCTTCTTTGCTATCACAAAAATATTTTTCCAGGTCTTGGAATATGTTGAGATCATAAGGAGATAATAGATATACAGTGAACACTTTAAAAAACCCTAATCCGGTCAAGTACCCAGCAGATTTATAACAGCACTTAATATAGATTACAAGAGAGATCACTCATGCCATAGTGTGCCCAAAAGAGATCAACCATAACCAAGAACAACTTCCATCAGCAGAGCGAATTTTTAAGGAGTGCCCTTAGGCAAAGCTTGAAGAATATATTCAATTGATGAGATGATACAAATAAGTGTAACGTTGTATTTATACACATCCTTTAGGGGTAGGGCGCTACCCCATGATGGTGACTAGGCTGACCTAGTCAAATGTAGAAAGATACAATTAATGGGTCAGATACCCATGCATAGACTCCATAAAACTATTAATACATTGTTGTAATCCGAGGGATTACAGATTTATTCTAGTTACTAGTAGTGTAACAATAAACCATAATATACAAGCAATGATATACAAAGCATACGCACATAGAAGGAGGAGAAAGAGATAGAGAGAAGTAACTATACAACCAACAACAAGTAGTCTTTACTAACAGATCTCTCTAATTGCTTACAATATTAGATTCATGTCTATTTATACTGTTTACAAGATGGAGGTAATTATAAATGATTGCCATAACTATCTTGGTTGGTCAACTCAACTAAGTGGTCGATCAACTTGACTTCCTAGTCGACTACCCCTTATGCTTCCAGTTGACTCATTCTATTACATTACTTACTAGGCTCCTCCAACATCTCCCCCAACCTCAAAGTCTTCTTCATCTTGAAGAAGGGAGGAGACGAGAATACAAAAATATACAAACTTTGTTTCAAAAGGTTCAAGCTTAATTAAAATTTATCAATCTAGATGTCGTTGGTGTTTGCGGTGTTTGCTGCGGTTGAAGGCTTGTTGGCTAAGGGATTGGGATTAAAGAAAGCAAATCATGGCTGAGGAGGCAGTGGATGCGACTCTTCTGGGATCTCTAGCGGTCTTTCTGCAGCCACGTTTCTACAAACTTTATAAATGTTCAGAGCAATTTGTTTTAGTCGATCCTCAGAATCTTGCCAATCTGCTAATGCCTGGACAATTATTATGTTAGCATGCTTCATTTCGACCAAATAAATCATCTTATTCGGTAGGGAAACATTCTATATTTTGGATGTGTGCGGATTAAAGTCTTTTTGCATATGCCTTATTTGTTGACGAGTATCCCGTTTATAGGATACTGCTTTGGTAATTGCCATCTGTGCTATCTTTTCTTCTTGAAACCACTCACTTTCTTGTGCTTACTATTCTACTTCCACTTTTCTTTCCTGATTGAGCCGAGTGCCCAAAGCAACCCAACTCTTTTCATTGACTGTTTAATTCATAAATTAGGGCTCGTGCAACTTTCAATTTGCTGCAAACATTAACATAGTACTCGGACCAATTATCCAATACTATATTAATTGCTGTGGTCATGGCTCCAATGCCCCGTAGTTGTTGCTTAATCTGCTCAAACTTCTCATATTCATAGTTTAGAATGGCTCTAGCCTAATCAACTTTTAGTTGTTTGTTTTCTGCTAGTAGGTCCTCTTGTCGATAGATTGAGTCTATCGCCAATTGCTAGAGGCATTTGATTGGGTCTTTTGCTACGTCGTTGAAGGCAACCCCAAAGGATTCTTCTGCTTTTTCTTAGCACAATTGCCATGGTGCTTTCTCTTTTGTTTTCCTTTGTTTTAGATTTTTAGTTGTTCCCGTCCATCTCTTATTTCTTTCCTTATTGACTGTTTTATACAAATCCCAGATTTCTGTGTCTAATGCATCTGCAGGATCAAAAGCGACTACAACTTTATCTACTCATTTATCGTGAAGTCTGGACTCTGAAGGTTGTAAATTTTTTGTCTTCAGTTGACCTTTGTTTCTTCTCTTTCTTATCTTCTTGAAATCCTTGCTTTTTGGCTTTCGAATGCTTTGTTTTCTGGTTCACTGTCAATTGCTTAGTTTGTTCCTAAAGTGTTGTGTCTTGTCGAGTTGCTGTTGTTTTATGTGGAGACCCTTGCTGCACTTCTACCTTACCTTTTATTGGTTGACTTATTCATTATCCTTTGGAACCACCTATTCTTGTTTCTCTTGATTACCGATGCCTTCTACATCTCCATCATTTCTTGCATCCCTTGCAGTGTCTCCCAAGTTTTGATTTCTTGTATCTGCATTATCTTGCACTACAGGTGTGGGCTTAGTCGAACTTGGCTATTTAGTCAAGTCGATCAGGTCCTAAGTTGGCTATGTATTTGGTCAAGTTATTTTTGCCTTGGTTACTTTCGATTGATGCTCTTGTTTTTTTGTTGGTTGGCTTTCTTATAAAAATCTTGGGTATTTTAGTTTTCTTTTATTTGCTAGACTTCGTTGCTTCCTCCACTTGTTGAGCTACTTTCTGATAATGTCGTTTGAATTCTTTGTGAAGCTTCTTCTCAATTGTTATTTTGTTTTCGATGGCTTCAATGATTATCTCCTTTGCACACTCCATTGCTTCATTAAAATCTTTGCTAACACTGGATTATTTAATCCGCTTTCTTTTCCACAACTTCTCTTTTGTCATTTTTCCTGATCCTTCATCCCATGCCATCAATACCCTCTTTTATATCTTCATCACTTTCTTTTTCAGTCTTGGTTCTTCAAAATTTAGCTCTTTCAACTCTCTTATAATGACATCGAGGTTGTCTTTGATCCGCTCGCTATCACTTTGAGCAGCCAACTGCTCAATCTTTCTTCTTTTTGGCTTCTCTGTTGTCGATTTTGGCATGGCTGTTTTCCTCATTGGCGATTTCGACGAAGCTGCTTCTGTTAGAACAAATGTTATGGTAAAAATTGTGGTTTCATTTTCTTCTTCTAGTTCTCCATCAGTTAAAGTTGTGATTGCTTCTTGAGAAGTCAACTGCGCTACTGCTAGCATAGGAAATAATGTATTTGATTGTCTGGATAGCTCTTTGAAGATCTCATCAGTGGTTGGGTAAAATTTGAGTGCCTTTAGTTCTCCTCCAATTCGATGCAATTACCATACTTTTGTGAAGTTGAGCCCTAGTTGTATGTGTGCGACTAGGGGCAATGCTCTTTAGACAGGTTGTGGGACTTTTCAACGGTTGTAAGCAGCTTTAAGACTCCTCAAACACCCGCCAAACATTTGTTGAGGTTTGTACTTGACTGTTGATCATTTCCAAATTGATGCGAAACATTGATAGTTCCACATAGTTGGAGTATTGAGAAAGGTGAATGCAAGCGCTTTGATTGGGCATATTTTCTCCATAGCAATGTATATAAGCAAAGATGTGTATCTGATAGCTTTGCTAGTTTCAGACAATCTTCACAATTAGTTCTCAAGATATTAGTCACATGCTCTGCCCAGTTATATATTTTACCTTTCTCAACAATTCCACCAATGGCTTGCAACATATTTAGAACAACATTTGTTGCTTGGCCAGAATTGATCAAGCAAAGATCCACAATGATGAATGCCCATCTGATCTGTTCTTCCTTGCTAGTTTCTTGACACTCTTCACAATTAATTCTCAAGATATTAGTCACATGCTCTGCCTAGTTATATATTTTACCTTCCTCAACAATTCCACCAATAGCTTGCAACATATTTAGAACAACATTTGATGCTTGACTAGAGTTGATCAAGCAAAGATCCAAAATGATGCATGTCCATCTGATCTGTTCTTCCTTATCCCGATTGATCCCTAAACCCTTTGAGATTTTAGCATTTGATGGGTTTAGTTATTTTAGGAATGCGTAGTCCCATAGCTGGGAGTCTTGTTATCTTTCTAACATGTTGTCCATTGATTTCAACTGGTTCATCAAGCCATATATTCTCATTGTGATACTGATTGATAATAAAATTAGCAGCTTCTTCCTTTAAACCTTCAAACCTTGCAATTTGAGGAGCACCTAGATATGTTTTGCATTGACCAAATATTTCAGTTCTTGAAAGTTTGTATAAAAAGACAAAAGGATTGACCAATAAGTAGTGTCTAAATTTTTGTAAAGCAAATATCATTCTTAAACCCTCTCTTTTTGTGGTTGAATAATTTCTTTAAGCTTTATGAAGTTTTTGACTGGCATAACAGTTTGGTAGGCCAATGCCTTCTTCTCCTGGTTGTGCCAATATAGCTCCAACTGCTACATTTGATGCATCAACATGCACATGGAATTTCTTGCTCCAATTGGGAAATCTCAAGATGGGGGCTTCGACTAGCTTCCTATTCAATGTCTCAAAGGATTCGTTACAGTTTGTACTCCAAATAAATTCTGCATCATTCTTTAATAGTTCATTTGAGGAAATGTTATGTCTGATAAATTTTCTGCAATATCTTATGGCACAATAAAATTCTTATTTGCTTTAGATTCGTGGGAGGTTTTATATCCAATACTATTAAAATTAATGCAGCCGCAAGATCCATTCTCAGGATGTGAGAACCTGGTTAGCCGATCCTAGGGCCTCCAGTCACACTCACAGGGTTCTTGAGTGCAGGGACTAAGCAGTTAGAGACATGGAAAAAAGACCTAGTTGGGCCTGATGTATTCTTTGAGGTTCTTGAGTCAAGGACAAAAGCGGTTTGATGTTATAAGTCACAGATGTGTGTTCGGGGCCTGGATGTCTCCGAGGAATCCTTACTTCGGTGCTTGGATTGATCCTTGGTTGTGTACTGCCCGGTGGATAAGACCCTAGTTGTGATCTAGGCCTCCCAGATGCGTTAAAGAAATTTATACAGTCTGGGACCAGTAAGTTTCTTGGTTAAGTACCAAAGCCAAGATGGTGTGATCCAAAGGTTATCCGAGCCGGAACCGGTCGGTGAACGGTAATACAGAAAAACCCGAGGAATCGAACCCGAGACGAGGAAAAAACCGGATCAAAAACGGGTCACTAAAAATACATAAAGTATTCAAATTTTTTGAAAAACAAATACATATCCTAAAGTAATGCATCCGTGAATCAAACCATTATACACAAATTTGCAAAGTTTCTCATATATATATTCATGTGCATCCATGTGAATCCGATTCGAATCAGTTCAAAACCATTATACACAAATTTGCAAAGTTTTCTCATGTATATTCCTTGTACATCCATGTAAATCAAACCATTATATACACAAATTTGCAAAGTTTCTCATATATATATAACAAGTAGCATTGTATAAAACCAAAATAGCACTAAGAGTAAATGCACTCCATAGTCATATGAATATACGAATCAAAATACATCATCAAAAAAGGCTCTAAATGGCCAAAAAATAACTCTAGAGAGTAGATACTAGAGTTAGAGACTACACAATCTAATAATCTTAATCTACATATTGAAAGGAAGACTCAAAGGACTCAGACTCAGAGTCATCATCTACATTCTCAACATGAGTAAACTAAACAGGGGGATTCTGAGCCTGGATTGATTCCCCTGGTCCAGAAGGCAAAGATCACAGGTGCGTATCATTTCACACATTCTCGTTAACGGGACCCAAATCCATCAAGAAAGGTCTTCATGGTCAAAGGTAATTTGAGTCTCCACAACCAATCGATGAGGTAGCATCATCAAGAATATATTCTTTGGATTCGGGGTCTTGTTCGTAATTGGTTTAAGCCTCAACCCTAAGGTTATATTATTACAAGAGACCATATCATTCAACCGTTTTTTTGCTCTAAACGGTTTCTCTTCTTAGTGTGTATACGCTCAAAAACACTCCCGTTGCGTTCACACCCAAAAGCACTACATGTCTAGCTCAATATCCAAACTGCAAATTCTGCAATTCAGCATGCTTGGCTATGAAGTGCGCCACCAATGCATGTAAAGACAAAGAGATTTAGCAAAGGATTTTGAAAGTTTGATTTAATTTTTGCCATGAATAATACAATTGAAACTTTGAAAGACTTTGCAATTACGTACCTGGTGGATCTCTTGCTCTACTTCGAACAGTATAGCCATGCCAAAGGTACCAATACTCTCAATGAAATGCAAGAGTTTGCTGTGTATCTCATCTTGTTTGTTGGAATCAGGGACCATTCGCTCAATGCATTTGTATAATCATTCTTTTACCTACCCATCTGCTTCAAAATCTTTTATGTTATGGTACCTTTCAAAGAGTTAAAACTTCAGAGTCAATGAGTTTGAACTTTGAAACATTAACTAAAATTTAAACATTTCCAATTAAAATTTAATAATATCTCATAAAAACTTTGAAATTACTTACTAAATACCTGGGATTCAAGTAATATCCATCGGCATGTAAAGGCCGATGGAGTTTTTTATTCCATCTTTCATCAATGATTCTCCACAAAGGAGATACTTTTGCCTTTTACCTTGATATGCTCCCTTTATTGCCTCCTTGGCTTGATCCATGGTCATAAACAAAACCCATGGTCGGTTTATCACCATCCACCATTCTCAAGACTTTCACAAAAGGCGCACTAAATAGCACTATCTTCTCTGCTCTTTTCCAAATGCTTTCTCATACACTTTTTCAACAATTTGCGCCCTGACCTTCTTGCTCAATTAAGGATGCATTCCACTCATCACGAAATATCTTCCCTCGGGTTGGCTTTTGGTCAATCATGGATTACAGCGGCAATAAGAAAAATTAGATGTTGCAAAACGTGTGATAGTTGACTTGACAAGCTCTCTTCCATCGGTGTTTTTTTCTCATAAGGTTCAAAACCATGAGTGGTTGTAAATATGCCTTGTTATGCTTTTATCTTGTTCCACTGTTTTTTTTTTTTCACCCATTCAATTTTCCCAATATCCTCAAGCATGAGGTCAAAACAATGGGCTGCACATGGAGACCACCAAATGGTACGATGCTTCCCCTCTAACATCCTTCCGGCGGCAACGCAATTTGCGGCATTATAGAAAGCGGTAACCTGTACAACATTTCGCACCCCCACCTCCTCAACTACTTCATCAAAGGCGAAATAGTAAATTTGCATCTTTTACTTGATCAGATGCATCCACTGTTTTAAGGAACATAGTTCCTTTAGGGTAAACAATAAGGAAGTTAAGAATGGTGCGAGATCGCTGATCAATCCATCCATCAGACATGATTGTGCACCTTGTTTTAGACCATGAATCCTTGAACTCTATGAAATTATTCCTTTACTCTTTCAACTCCATTTTTTAACAGATTCCCCCTAATATATCATAACCCGAGGTCAGCGAAGCTTTCGGTGATCCACATGAGCTACCAACATCCAGCATAGGTTTGAAAATAAAAGCGGACCGCGGCATTAGAAAGGTAATAATGCGCATCGCCACCACCCTAGCAATGCATTCCCAAGCGACCTCCCTTTCTATCTTCTTCCATTTGGCATCAATAGTGGGTTTGAGAACCAAAAGGGTGGTGTGCGGTAAAAAGCGGTTCAAGGTTACCATGAGGCCTTTTGGATTCTGATGCACCAACACCACTTCCACCAACATGTGCTACTTCTTCCCTAAGTTGGTATAAGGGTCACGCCCAGGGATTGGGAAAGCGGAGGATTCCTCAAAACTAGGAATTCTATCTTGAGGATCCGCCTGTCTAGTTCACCACTACTTCTCCCCACCTCTTTTCGAACCTTCATATTCTTGGCTTTATCTGCTTGAAATCTTTCAAGAAGGCCCATCATCTCAGCGTTTAGTTCATGAGAAACTTTCAAGCATGGTTTTATATTCCCCTTGCATTGGCTAAATGTTGTTTGATCCTATGAATACCCCCCCACCAACCTCCTTTTGCAATAATTACAAACCATTGATCCATCAATCAATTGGAAATGAAGCCATGTTGGATCCTTCTTTGCTTTAGGAGCCATGGAAACCCGCAAATAAAAATACGCAAAATAAAACCCTATGTTTTTTTAATTGCTAGATAGTAGAACCTAGGAGAAAACAACAATACTTTTTTGGAAAAAAACAACAACATTTTTAAGGGGGAGTAAGTGCATAGTTTACGTACCTTGAAAACAAGCTCCAAATCTGCCAAGAAATAAGCTCCAAATCTGTCCAAGTATGCTCCAAAACAGCTCAAATATGCTCTGATTAAAGAAATAATTCTCCAAATCAGCTTCAAGAAAGAGGCAAAATAACTCTCCAAATGAGCCCAACAATCCCCTCTCCAAATCAACCTAGCAACCTCTCCAAATAAGCCCCGCAATCAACTCTCTAAAATCAACAAAAAACCCTTAGCTCACAAAATAAAGAGAACCAAATCCCGGTGGTGTGAATTTGAAGAGGGGTTGGGGTTTCTTTTATAGCTTTATTAGGGGATCTAGACAATTCTAGAAGCTTCCATGCATGCCCCTAACCCTAACTTTAAAAAATCAATTTCCCTCACTTTTCGGCCCTTGGTGTCATTGCCGAAAAACGGTTAGATGCGGAGATACGGCGGTTCAAGCCAAGTACCGGTTAAAATGCAGGTGTATGGTCGCGGTTGGACCGGTCTGGGCTCGGAACCGGTGGATTGGGCTGGTTTCGCGGTTCAGTTCGATGTTTGGACCGGTCTGGGCTCGGAACCGATTGGATTGGCTGGTTTTACCGGTTCCGGTTCGGTTCTGGTAACATTGGTGATCTTCTTCTCTCTTGGGATGGTCCATGAGACCTAGGAGCAGTTAAGAAGAAGGGCATGATCACATCATTGACCTTCCTCTTATGCTGGGATGATAAAAGCTTATAAGTTATATCATGAGACTCATGTGGGCATTCTGCCATTAAAGAAGAACTTACCTTTTGACTTTGTCCTATTATTTTGAAACCCCTGGCTTGAGTTGCAACCTCCTCTTATTTGTTGTTTGGGTGTTGGTTCAATTCCTTGTAAAGAAAGCTAGCCGCCTTGATTTTGAAGCCCCCCTCTTTGACTTGTCTTATTTTCCTTGTTGACCTTTGACTTGTCATTTAATATTTTAAAAGTTAAAATATTATTTATTTTAATTGTTAGGGTTTAAACCTAACCCTAAAGTTAGGACTAATGAGCTAGCCCTAACCTACCTACCAAAACTAAATTGAAGTGACCTATTCCTCACTCACCACACTCACACTCTCTCCTAGCCGAGTTTTGGTCTGAAGTTTTCTGCGGCCCTCTTTGGACAGATTTCTCAGCTCTTTCTTTGTGTTCTGGTCTGCTTCAGCCACCGAGGGCTTATCCTCTCCAGCTTTATGCCAGTTGCTGACTCTAAGGGTCATTTCCAGCCAGCCGAATAGGATTTTCTTTTGCTGTTGCTGTTCTGGTATTTCTTTGTGCTGCCGTGCTGCCTAAGTTGATGCCGTCCTCATCCTTGCTGGTGCCGCCCTGTGTATGCTGCCGCTGTCCTCATCTCTGCTGGTGCCGCCCTGTGTATGCTGCCTTACCTTATCTACTTGCAGCCCTAGTACTTTGAACAGGGTTTGTAATGGCTGCCCTGGTACTGCTGATATTTCTGCCTTTGCTATAGCAGTTTTTGTGTTTCTGGGCTGAGTTTATTAAGGCTGTTTGTGGCCTCCTTTCAGCCACTAGGCTGGACATTGGTGTCCTGTTTTAGCCCTATTACTGGATGTTGGCATGGCCTCTTGATTCTCAGCCAGCTGGTTAGTTTTCTGATCTACCAACCCAAAAGTTCTTCTTGGCAATTTGTCCTAAGGATCATGATGAGATCTACCCTGAGGGTTTGATCCATGATCCCTTAAAGCTTTTTCCGAGCATACAGAAAAGAGGATAACAGCAGCATATCAGGTAATCTTGTCTTTGTTTGGCTAAGGTAATACTCAGATTTATGATTTTACATCAGAAAATTTTAAATGTGTTGCTGATCCAGAATTACAGTAGCAAATGTTTAGAAAGTAAATAAAATTATTTATGTTTCTAGATAGTTTACATTTTGCCCTTAAATTTTAACAAATACATTCTTAATTTTTGCCATGTCGACTTTAACATCCTCCTCCAATGTAGTGTGTTCTCCAAGCAAGAAACCTACTCCATGTGCCTAGCATGTAGAATGCCACAAGCTGTCTGAAGATCTCCAATGCTCCAAGGAAGAATGTCATGCAAACATCCCACTGAGGTCAAACAATCGTTGAGTAAGCCATCTCCAATGTGCAAATCCATCACAGACCATCTAGGGGTTGATCATACATCATACCCAAATTCTCACGAAGCATCCCCAAACACGGTGTAAACACTTTTGGAGTAACCCCTAAAGCTAACATTGATGACTGGAAATTTGTTACAGATGGGTATTTGCAAGCACTATCTGGAAACTCTACAAAATTGGAAGAACCGGGTTTGCAGAGCTGCATCAACATTATGGACAATGACCTTTCAACTATAGCCCAAGGATGTCATTATATCCAGATTCTAGAAATAAGCAGTTGTGTTAAAGTTTGGGATATTGGAGTAGTGAAAATTGCAGAAACTTGTCCTCTTATGAAGATCTTGAATCTATCAGATTGCTTATTGGAAATAAGACAGTTATGTTTTTCGCAGAAGGGTGCAAAAGTCTTGAGGTTATGTTGATTGGAGAGTACAGAGGTGGTGATAGGAGGACAATTGGAGCCAAGAATAACAACAGCAGACACCATTATCTGACATGTGAGCATGGCGGCACATATTGTTGACAGAAATATCAGCATCTTATCCCATGAACCAGCAGCTAATCATTCCCTCGACCAATGCATGTAACAGGAATATCGAAGACAGGTTTCACAAGCCATATCTAGCATTTAATAGCAAGGAGGATACTGTTGTTACCTTCACTTTGCAGCTATCTACAGGAGATATAACCAGCAAGAAAGGACACCGATTTCAAGATTGGTATCCATACTCAAGGAGCACTGTTTTTATGATTTATCAATAGCAGATGAGGGCTCATTCCTGTGCGCTGATCTAACTGCAGTGAAGAGATATTTTGAACCACAGGGATTTGAATAAGTTCTGGCTATATTCCTTGAAGAACAGCACTTGAAGATAGCTGATAACTAAGCAGCCCAGACACCTTTGATTGTGTACCTTATTCTCATTGCATAGAGGCATTGCAGGCTGCTCTATATTGTTGAAATTTGAAAATAATCATGAAACTTGGCACTTGAATGGCAACAAGTCTGCCCCTCCATGAGCTCAATATCAACGTCTCATCCAGCCTGATTGAGCAGCATGAAAGTAGCCTTGAGATACACAGATCTCTAGGGCAGATTATGTAAGATCCTCTCCAAAGGTAGCAGTCAAGAAAGAAAGATCTAGGTGGACAAAAAAATAGTTATTAATGGCTGGGTGCTTATTGTCTATATTGACACAGTCATAAAGAGGCAATGCTCTGAGTCAAAAGGTTAGTGTGGACCCAATATATTTGCAGACTTTCCAAAAGGGGATCCAAGGCACTTCTTCCTAGAGTGGTCCACATAAAGCCTTTTTTATTAACTATTTGACACATATATCTAGGATATCCACATGTTAAGGAATATTTAAGCAATTGAAAAGGTCAAATGGCAGTAAATGTGGAACACCCAGCATGAGGAGGGTCAAATGAAGACATTAAAGGCAGATTGAGAAAGAATAAGTCATTCTAATGAGGGCGTTTTTGTTCAGAAGATGCCGCATGGCAAGAAGGGACCACTCCTCGTCGTATGACATAGTCAAAGAGGGGCAACACTTCACCGAAGAAAGCATCCTAGAATGGGTGCCCATCTCATTAGGAGGCTTTGGAGGTTATCATGACAAATTTAAAGGACACATGGCAGCAAGGGCGTCATCTTTGAGGATTATTGTGGTGTTTGAAAGGTGAAAGAGCATTAGAAGAGGAGCATCCCAATGAAAGATGTGGCACATTCCCCAAGGCCTAAGAAGACCCTAGATTGAGGAGGACCCTCCTTTGAGGAGATTTTGTTTGACTTGTTTATGTAATTTAATATTTATCCTTGGAGAAAAAAGTGGATCTAGAAGACACTTAATATTATTTTATTGTAAAGGTGATTGAGCTCAACTCTATAAAAAGAGGACTCCACCTCATTTGCAAGGCATGGTTGGATTTGTGGGAGACCACCTCCAAGCCTAGTTGAAAATATTTGGGAGGATGAAGTTAAGGGTTTGTTCTATGTAAGGTTCTCCGTCTTTCTTTCCTTGGTCTTGGGTTATTTCAAGCTGGTATAAAGCTGCTGTAACAATCTTGGAAGATGAGTAATTTTGCTCCTAAAAAGGATGCTAGGGTTGAGGTGAAACACTCCCTTTGTCTTGCTGTAATCATGGTGTTGGATTAAAGGATTTGCTTCTGTAACATCATAGTTAGGGCTGTTCACTTTGTTTGAGGGTTGTCCTAGCTAGGGTCTCAAGTGTAGGTGTGGCATGCCTTAGCTCTCTTGAGATTGTAGTGGAATTGTACTTGAACACTGGTATACTGTTGGTTGTTCATTCTATAAAGAAGGTTTCCCACTTGTTTCTACTCCATTTTATGGTTTCATATGTGGTTTTCATTTATCTATGCCTGATTGCTTAGCTGATTTTGTTCTTGCCCTGAGGAGCATCTTTGTAAGAGCCCTCCTATAATTGATGGTTACTAGAAACGGGATGACAGGGTTGAGTTTTGCAAAGAAAACGGCTCAGAATTTGAATGTGATGGAAAACACTGTTTCTTACGACCGTTTTTGTTTCTAATAGTCCAAAACTGTTTCTTAGGACATGATGCGAAACAATATTCRTTTCTTTGGTTTTGATTTTGTTTTTTCCACTCAAAACCATCCTAGAGTTGGCAGGTTTTAACTCTTTTGAAGGAGGGGAGGAGTGTTRGTTTTAATTCATATGAGATATGAGAGATATTCGATATATTATTACAATAATGAGTGTTCCATATATAGGGAACATAAGGTGACCATCCATGAACGGATGCGTCCCTTGAATAATCAACAACTATTTATTATTATCATTTACTTATAATATACTATATTTAATAATCAATAATAATTGTATTATTAATTATTATCTTTAGAGAATGTCTTCCCGATGTTGTCTAAACATCAACACTCCCTCTCAATGAGGGAGACATTCTGCAACATGCCACTCTTGTCTTTGAAGTATACAAACTTCATCCTAGACTCATGACACTTGTCTGTCAGTCTTGGGAGACAGCTCTCTCCCACCTGAACTGAGGAGAAAATCCTTCTGCGGCTCTCCCTTTGAGCCAATTAACTCTCTCTAAGATTAGGCTCACTTTGGATCCGCATGTAATATCATATAGCATCTTGAGTCTTTATCATTCCTTGTCGAATCGCCATGACTAGGACAAAGACTATACCAAGATCTTTACCACAGGCACACACCTATGAATGAATGTCGGCTTGATGCTAACTGACATGTGGAAAGCACTTCAAGCACCTCGAGTCCATATTATTCCTTGTCATGATCAAGGAAGGACTACATCTGGGCCCATTTACCACAAGTGCACCTTTGTGATAAATGTATCCTATCTCCCTTGGTCTGCAGCCCAATATAGGATAAGTTATGCCCGATGCTGAAACATCAACACTCCCTCTTAGCTAGGGAGGTATCTTTCCATAGTAGTACAAGATTTGTCACACATTGCACTCCCATGTGGACTTCTAGAGGCGACTCCCTCTAGGAACACTTAGGGTCAACTCCCCATAGTGTGAGACATCAAGGGTCAATTCCCCATAGTGTGAGACATCAAGGGTCAACTCCCTTGACATGTCCTCATGTTCTCTGAACATGGGACGATGGGCTATAAGCCAAAATGCACTTATTCCTTCTCAAATAAGTGTTCCACTTATCCTTTCTCGGATAAGTGTCCTCACAGATAAACTCAACTCAATTCACAGAGGAGTACGATCTGGAGAAACTTTGTCACACATGGCATTCCATGTGGACTTCTAGAGGCTAC
>SNQJ01S0006869.1:124455-135886 GCA_010110895.2 Picea sitchensis | reverse complement strand
AAATCACTAGGGAAGTTTAAAGGTTTTGTAACGGGCCCATACATGCCCACATGATCACAATCTAGGATAGTTTCAAAGATTTCTTAGATTAAATCACAATAGGGAGTTAAAGGAATAGTAAAGGACCCACATGTACACATGCTAGTTTCCTAGGGACTTTTGAATTACACAAGGTTGTACCAGAGGCATTTAGTTAATTAGGTAATCAACACTTGTAAGGACCAAGCGAAGTCCACATGCAGCAAGGTGACATCTAATTCATTAAAACATTGGCACACTTTCACTCATTTACACACAAAAGTCACTTATCACTCACATAGTTTTCTTCTCAAAACGTGGAGGTCAAAGTAAGTTTCCTCCAAAGGGATTCCGAAACACCCCACCCTTTTCTTGATGAAACTATCCACTCCCATTTAATTTCAATGACGTTGGTTCACACCCCCAATCTCTCAAACAACTACATCTAAATTTTTTCTAAAAACTCACTAAGTTTTCCTCCATAGGAGGTTCCCAAAGAAATTTTTTAGTCTAGGTAGGATTTCGGGGATAGGCATCCAAATAACTCCCCGTTATCTGGTTCTCACATTGTCAAAACAATAGAAGTTGTCAAATAGGGAACTGTAAATCCTCCAAGTCAAGTGTTCCTAACACCATAAGGAAGGGAGATACCCATGAAGGGTTGAAGGCCGAGGTCCGGTTGTTCTGTGCATCCCCCCTTGAGGCACCCACCTCTTGGATGGGATCCAACCCGTGACCCATTTCTTAGGCCAAAAATCTAAATGCCACACCTTGACCGAGGTACCTAGTGACCAAATTTTAGGACATCTACTCAGGTGGCAATTGTGGGCTGCAATTTCACCTTGATCAGATTTTGTGTGACTATTGGGAAATATCACCAGCTCTTTCGGGATATGCCCCCTTTACCCCTCATTATAACTGATTATTTCATCCTTCACTAGTTTCTCTTCTGATGATTTTAGACCCCATTTTGAGTACTATTGGAAGGTCCAGTGTTATTTGAGAGGAAGGAAGTTACGTCTTTTAGGACACGAGCATTTATTTTCTTTGATCCCCCATGTAGACAAAACCCACTTATCCACATATATGCTTCTTTTTCAAAACACTTTATGTATGATACACTTCTGATTACATTTTGATTTAGATATATATTGTATCAAGTTAAAAAAATTGCAAAGGCTCTTGTTTATTTATTACTATCACCACAATTCTCACACATCCACTCGGCTAGTCGAACATCATTGGGGACCCACGAAACCCTCATCATTCCAGATGCTTGCTAAACCTTCCTTCTATTCTAGGAAGAGTTACTAGTCTTGCCAACTCATCGACACCACCTTCACACACTCCAGTGAGTGCCACTATCTTAGGATCAACTTTGTTTGGTTCCACATTACTTGGGTCCACTTCCCAAGGCCCTCTGTCCATTCGCTCTCCTTTACACGGAAGCGGGGGGCCAACTTCCTCTCAAGGGGGAAGTACCAACCCACCTAGCTCCCCTCAAGGGTCAGGTTCACAGAACAATCATACCATGAATGGAACTAATCCTCCACCCCCACTACAGATGCCATATTTGGCCTCTCTTAACATACAAGATCTAAGAAAACTCACAAATGATCCCATATTGCATGACCCCACATGGCCTACCATGCCTACCAAACTACCTTCAAACATCCCCAAGTTTGAAGGAAAGGCAGAGGATGACCCTGCCAACCATGTCATGACTTTCCACTTATGGTGCTCTTCCAACATCATTATGGATGATTCCACCTGACTATGATTATTTCAACGCACACTCACTTTCCCATCAGCCAAATGGTATGTAGATGAAAAATCAGGGTCCCATGCGACTTTCAAGTCCTTGGCCAAAGCATTTTTGACCTTCTTCTAGTTACCAATCTACCATGACAATGGTCTTGAACTAATCTCTAATTTCAAACAAACCTCAGCCACACATATCGCTGATCACATTCATGAGTGGTGTCGACGATGTAGTTTATGCAAAGTAGAAACCACCAAACAACAGTGTCTTGACTGGTTTCTCAGATCACTTGTCTCTCTCCTCGGTAAAGACGTGGCTTCCACCTTCCCCTAATCGGAAGAAAAAGCCATTAGTAAGGATGAAAAATACGACCTCATCTATTCACAATCAAGGTACTTGTACACAGTACTTCCTGACCTCCCAAAAACCATGCCATTTGGCCAAGACAAACTCGGGATATCTCATTCAGTAGATGGATTGATTGGTAATACCATGCACCGCAGTCCACAACCCCAACAACAACCGATGTATGACACACCTCAATATCTGCTGACATATGGAGGAACCCCTTATTATCCTCCACCCCCTTATCAACAACCATACCCTGTTGCTATTCCTCCACCCATCAGTGGGCCACCACCGACACCCACAATACACCCACCTATCCAAACAAGTTCTGGTACTCTCTCTACCTCAGCTTCTACTCTAAATACTAGCAAAAGCGTTACGCCTTCCTATGCACCTTATGTATCACAACTCCCACAGAATCCGTACTTTCCATTTCATGGTCCTCCACCACCCATGGCTGCACCACAAGGACACCCTCACGCTGGGGTGAATTTTGTTCAAACCTCTCCGGTTCAACAATATCAAAATTTGGAACAACTGAATACGGAAAATTCGACCCATCTGTCGAATAATGCCAAAAAAAAATGAAAAAATAGGAACAATAGCAACCCAGGTCAAGGTGGGAATCACCCCCAATACAACCAACCTACTGGGGGCAACCAAAATCAAGGGAATTAGAACCCCTAGGGGGGAAATAACAACATGTGTCACGGGAGAAATAACAATACTATTAGAACCACCTTCCCTTGCACCCTTTGCGGTGAGTTCGGTCATTATACTCATCATTGTCCCCAAATTGTTGATTTTAAATGGATGAAAGACTCAAAAAGTGTACCACACTCTCCAACACCACCTACCCCTTAGAAGGCCCCACAACAATACGTGTAACAACCACCCCCAGTTGTGCTGCAGAATCCCATTCCGTACCAGGGTGTGATGAACACCCAATAGGATATGCAGCCTACCACACCACAGTTGGGACCGTATCTCAATCCAAACAACCTAGCAGATTGTACTATCCTCCTCACAAGTGCAGAAGAAATCCTTATGCAAACATGTAGTCATCAATACCGTACACCTGCTGAGTCTCCTCCCATTCCCCCATAAACAATCCTAACACCAACGGGACCCCTATTGGTGATTCCTCACCCTAATGCAGAAACACCTCTATGCATCCGTCGCATCCCATTGTGCAGGAATGTACACAACCCATAGGCTAGGGAGGCTCATAATTATAGTTTGGTCAATGACTTAGCACAATCCCTGGCTGCTATGTTAGTCTTAGAAGTCCTTTAAACTTGTCCCACTCAGCGGAAATCATTACTTTTCGCCTTAGGGGCAGTCAACCCCACAGATGCTCAACTCATCACATTTGATCTCGACAGTGGAGAACCTCAGCTTCCCACTCTAATCGCTTATCAAATCCCAGTGAAAATTCAGAACATTACAGCTCATCGGTGCATAATCGATGAAGGTGCATCCACATGCATTATGTCCAAGTCTGTATGGCAGAAACTTGGTTCCCCCAAACTCATACCATCTACCATTGCCTTAAGAGCTTATGATAGACAACCATATTCTCCTGAAGGGATCTTTCAAAATGTCCATATAGAACTCAAGGGCAAGACCATTCTCATCGACATTGAAGTTATCAATGCCCCACTCAATTATAATATCTTGCTCAGTCGTAGCTACATGTACGCTATGAAGGCAGTTGCCTCTTCTGTCTTTCGAACCATGATGTTCCCCCATAATAGGAAGATCATTACCATTGACCAAGTTTCTCATTATGAGTTCAACCCTTCTGCCAACATTGATAACATTCTCCCTCTCATCCACACGAGTCATGAAGCATACCCACTCATCGAAATGGGTCCCAAAATTTTCAAAGACCCATCATTGTTAGGAACTTACCATGGTGCACCATCGCTCCTTCATCCTTCCAATTAGGTATGCGTCGTATCATCCAAAGGAAATGATATAGAGGATACCCTTCCTCCTAGGGAGGCTTCTATCATATCTAATGTCCCACTAGTCGAAGAGCTCCCCCCTCATGAGCCTCCTGTAAATTCGTCGACTCCACCAGTTCACGATTTCACCTCTCCTCAAGGCCATATCCTAGTTTGGGAGACATTTCCCAAGTCATTACTCAAATCTCCTTCTTTTACCCTCCACCAAGTGTACAAGCTTTCCAAGTAGCCACAACGCTTACTCTCCCTAATATGGTGTTGGCAATTCCAGTTTGGTATTTACATCCACTAGAGATGGTCCCTCAACCATTCCTTCCCCCCCAAATGGAAGGAATCCCAATGATGATTCCCATACTCACTCCCACCATACCCTCTACACCCCCACTCACTAACCTCCCTACCATAGCTGGGGGTAGGCGAAAGAAGAAGGAGCTCACAGATCCACTCCCCCCACGTGTCCAACCTTCTTGTGCACTATGTGAGAAAGATGGACACCCAACCAACAAATGCCCATCTCTACCTGAGTTACATAACCTAATTCCACTCAATCAAACGCCATCACCACCTGCCACTGTAGCAAGTACTGTCGCTACCTCCCCTAACTCAAGTAGCAAAGGGCTGGGAACCAAATTTGCTTGTGCTATATGTTCAGAATATGGCCATTATACACACCATTGCCCAGCACTACATCACTTCCAACATACATTAGTCGTAGTACGCCAAAGCTTCCAGCACGAACCCAATCCAACTACATCATCCATACCAAACATTACTGACATCCATTATGTCACGACTTCAGTCAATGAATGTATGAGATGCCCTTGCTCTCTATGTGAATCCTTAGGTCATTTTACATATTAATGTCCTATGATCATTGAATACAAGAAACGCCAAACAACCTTGATTCAAATCCCTGCGACCCCTACAGAATCGATGGTTGACCTTACCTCATTACTAGAGATTCTTCATATCATTTTTCCCGAACCATAGGCACTCCTTATTCCTCCATGGTTCCTGGATGACTTATCCAAGGATTCACCCCCAAATCCCCCAATTCTCCCATTCATTTCCCTACAAAAATTTTACATCCAGCTACCACTGGTACTCCTCAGTACCTCGATATTTGGTTTATTTCAAGTGAACCATCGCAATCTCCTTGCATCATTCCCCCTACTTCTTCATCAACAGAGGACAACCACACGATGACAGTCACCGATATCACTCTTTACGATCCCTTGTATTCCTGCCAGTTCCACTATGACGAGGACATACTCAAAGAATTAAACACCCCCGACTACCCATGGGATGTGCTACACCACAGAGTACTCTTCTTTTCATAGGAAGCCTCCACGCCTCCTAACCAACACCCCATATACGCAGTCGAAACCAAGGATTTTATCCCATCAGGGCATATTGATTGGTTCAACAACCCCATTCTTTCCCTTGATGCTTTTGAAGAAGGCAACATGGCCAACATTTCCCCGACCATCAAAATCGATATTTCCATAAAAAATGGAGTCATCAATGAAATCACCATTGGTGTCGCATGCACTCCTCAAGAAATCACCACCTATAAATCCCTCTTCCAAGAATATTGGGATATATTTTCCTAGTCATGCACAGAGATGCCTGGCCTTGATCCCTCTATTGTCGAACATCGCATCGACACCTGGCCTGACATTACACCAGTTCGTCAAAAACAGTGATCGCTACACCCATCCAAAGAAGCAACCATTAAATCTAAGATTGACAAATTACGTGTGGCTGGGTTCATCTACCCCATCGCCTATACCTCATGGGTTTCCAACCCTGTACCCGTTAACAAAAAACAGGGCACTATCCACGTCTGCACGGAATTTCGCGATCTCAATCACGTGTATCCCAAAGATAACTTTCCAATGCCTTTCATCAATCAAATTATCGACAACTGCGTAGGCCATGAGGCTCTGTCCTTCATGGACGGTTTCTCTAGTTATAATCAAATCCAAATCCACCCAGCCGATCAATACAAAACCACATTCACCACCCCTTGGGTTACTTTTGCATATCGTGAGATGCCTTTTGGCCTAAAGAATGTTGGCACAACTTTCCAACGGGCTATGACATACATTTTTCATGATCTGGCTCATATCATCCTCACATACTTGGACGATCTCACAGCACGATCCAAAAAATGCACCCAACATCTTGATGATTTAGGGATCATCTTCCAACGGTGTCGTTAGTAAAACATCCGCTTGAACCCCCTCAAGTGGGTGTTCTGTGTCACTGCGGGGCGCCTCCTTGAATTCATCATTTCCCAAAGTGACATTACTATGGACCCCCTTAATGTCCAAGCCATCACATAAATTCCAAACCCCTGGAATTTACATCAACTCTAGAGCCTACAAGGAAAAGAGCTAACTTTCTACAACGATTTGTCCTAGACTATGCCACTCGAGCACACAGTTTCCTTCGCTTACTATGCCACGACATCCCATTTCACTGGGATGAACATGCCCAAAAAACATTCGATGATCTTAAAATGGCGTTGTCTAATGCCCCTTTAATTAGTTCACCTAACTATAATCGTGACTATATCCTCTACATATCAGCATCAACTGTCTCAGTAGCAGGAGTTCTTGCTCAAATCGATGATGATGATCGTGAGCATGTCATTTACCACATTAGTAAAAACCTCTCAAGGCCACCCTTGAAGTACAATCATGAAGAGAAACTGGCCCTTGCAGTCGTCCTCGCAGTCAAGAAACTACGCCATTACATTCTGCTTCGTACAACTAAAGTCATAGCAGATTCCAACCCTATGCAATACTTGCTCAGCCGTCGACAAATTAATGGAAAATTTTCCCGATGGATCGCTATCCTTCATGAGTACGATCTTGAATTTTAACCACCCAAGAGCAAGAAAGCTCTCATCCTCGCTGAAATTTTCACGGCCTTCCCCTCTGATACTACTAGTGCCCTTGTCAATACCAACTTCCCTGATGAACATCTCTTTTATATCACTTTGGATGATCCTTGGTACGGTGACCTCCTCGTCTATCTCTGAACCCAAAAGTTTGGTAACCACCTCTCACGAGATGATCACCATCGTAATCGCCACTAGGGCCCCTTCTATCTCCTCATCAGAGATATGTTATATCGGCGAGGGGTCGACACCATACTTCATCGATTCTTGACTATTGACGAGGCCGATCGAGTCTCGAACGACTGCTATAGCGGCGCATGTGGGGGCCATCTTTTGGGGATGTCCACTGCTCATAAAATCATTTGAGAAGGTTACTTTTGGCCTACATTGTTTCACGATTGCATTCATGCCATGAAGCAATGCGATAAATGTCAGCTTTATGCCAACAAAGCATGAGCACCACCTGCTCTTCTCTATCGAGTCATTACTACAGGCCCCTTTTGTAAATGGGGCATCGACTTCATGACTTGTAATCCCCCATCCAGCAATGGACACAAATACATTGTTTTCACAGTCGATTACTTCACAAAATGGGCTGAAGCCATGCCCACCTTCAACAACACCGTTGACACTATAGCGCGTTGTTTCTTTAATCATGTCATATCCTGCTTTGGAGTACCACTCCAACTAGTTTCCGATCACAGGAAACATTTCGAGAATGAGATTTTCATTGAACTCTCATCACTATTGGGATTCTCCCATGAGTTTGCCTCACCATATTACCCTCAGTCTAATGGATAGGTTGAAGCAGTTAACAAGGTCCTCAAGACCATGTTGTAGTGCACGATTAACAAACATAAGACCAACTAACATCATATGTTATTTTCCACACTATGGGCTTACCGTACGACCGTGAAAATGGCCATTGATTTCACACCATTTCATCTAGTCCATGGGGTTGAGGCCACTCTTCCCATCAAGTGCAAAATTCCCACTTTACACACTGCAATTGAGCTATTACTCGACATTGCTCCAATGGAGCAGAGTTTGCTAAACTTAGAGTCCTTGGATGAAGATCGTCGATCTTCATTAGAGAATAATGAGGTAGCCAAAAAACAGTTAAAGGCCACCTTTGATCGCCATGTCAACCTTTTCTCATTTCACGAAGGTGAACTCGTCCTTGCTTATGATATCGCTCATGATACCCTCGGTCATGGCAAATTCGAGTCACTATGGCATGGCTCCTACATTATCCAACATTTTCTCACCAAAGGTGCCTACATCCTAGCTTCCCTTGAAGGCCTCTCTCAAAGAACCCTTCAACGGGTTATACTTAAAGAAATTTTACGCCTAAGCATAGCCATTCTACATTAGGTTATTTCTTTTATAGTGTTTTAAATCTTTTTTCCATCCCTCACATCTAAACTATCATTTTTGTTATTGATATATGCTTCCTCCACCGGCCTACCACATCAGTTAAGCCAATGACACCAGCCATTGGACACAAAATCTCGCTTCGACAGCTTGGGCCCTCTATTCTCCCTCACATGAACTGCTCCACTCTAGCGGCATATGTTTGGGTTCAAAAACCAACAACCAAGCTGAGTACATTGCCGTCATTGGCCTCCTCACCGATGCCAGTCATCATCGCATTCATCACCTTAGCATCTTTCTTGACTCCCAACTAGTCGTCCTCCAGCTCAACAATGTGTACTGTGTCTGCCATCCTTGCCTCTTTCGCAAATACCTGCAAGTTAGACTTTTATCTCGACATTTTGATTTCATTACATTTACACATGTTCCAAGACAATTTAATCAAATCACAGATAACTTAGCTAAGATTGTGTTAGATTGACATATATCACATCAAGATACCTCTACACACACATAAACCATCAAGAGGCTGTCACAACATATATAGATTAGACATCATCAACACATTAAAAAACACATGTAAACATCATAAAGACCCCAAAATGTATACTCACATATATATAAATCAGTCAACAGTGGCATCAAAAAGTTTACATACATACATCGTATCCAAAATCCACAGGCTAGTGAAGCACCTCGGTACAAAATTGGTCTCACTACACCAAAATAGGCTCACCAGCCTATATACAAAATACAAACATACATAGAGCGGCACTCAAGGTGCCTCTAGAGCACCACCTCCTTCCCCTCCCTCAGGCAGTGGTGCCCCACCCACTACTGGTCCCTCCGAGCCTAGAGGTAACTGTCTGGTCATCGTAGCACCTGCTACTACTGCTCATCGCACCACAGGCTGCCACATCAATGGAACTCCCACACACTGCTCCAGGCTGCCCTCATGCATGCCCTGTAGCACTGCCTCCAAGCGACAACGAATATCCTCAAAATCTCCCCCAGCCTCCGCCGGAGGAGCATGCAATGGCACGACACTAAGGTCATCAAAACGACGTCTCCTTGCCGCTCTCTCATCACCAACTGGTCTCGCCTCGATGTCCTTGTGCTGACGTCTCTCTCCTACTCGCGACCCTCCCCACGACAATCTCCCCAGCTCCTGACGATCTGACGCTCTCATTAGCTCAACCTCATGCCCGCGAGGTCCCACATCTTAACATACAAACAACCAATTGATAGTATCAACATCTATACAAAATACACATGTCATCCTATCTCAAAAATCAACATATCAAAATCACAAACACACCTCGGTGCTCAAACACCTCCCCTAGAGGTAACACCATATCCGGATCACCTCGGAAGTCAACACCATAATATGGATACTGCAGTATGATTTGCGGCATCTACCGCCACACCTGTGCCACCTCAGTCGTGAAAAAATGGCCGCCCTCACCACCATCGTCGAGAATCAAAATTGTCGACCACCGCCTCAGTTGCGGATCTCACGCACTAGGTTTGCCGATTAAAACTCTAGGGCACAACATCGACACCCTCTCCAAAAACCAGGCCACCAAGATGGACCCAAAGGCAAAGTCCCTTGAGTCCATAGTCTGACATTTTCCCAGCTGCTCTACCATCTTGGCATGCAGTATGAAACCCTAGGCAAAATTCTCTCCAGCTAGTGCCCTCCCCATAACCCTCAGCTGACCACCACTGATCCACTGCATCGCGAGGGACGCATATACCCTCATAATCGTCGCTGCTGCACAGCGATGAGATAAAGCATCCATCGCCCCGATACTCACTACAGAGCCTGACATGAATTTCTCCCTTGAACAATACCTCCGGCCCAAGGTAGCTAACTGGACGTCCGCAGGTAACACAAGCTCCGCTGGTAGGGGCGTTCCCCGAAAAAGGAGCCCAGTCAGAAAGTATACATCCTCCACCCCAGTGAAGGAAATATGCTCTCCCCGCACCATAAAACAATGCAGATCCAGACTCCACATCCGGATCAGAAACTGTAGAAGGCACTCATGCGCCCATATCAACGGGCACTCGAAGAACTTCAGTAGCCCATAGGTTGCGAAAGTGGCACGAACCCACGGCTCCTCAATAGCCACGACATCCCTTAGCTATGACAAGTCCTGCTCTCGCCAATGGAACAACATCGTGCAAATGATTGCTTGCAACCACATAATACATTCCTAGGTCAGCCATATTAACCATAAAACACATTAAAATCTCCAAAAAAGATAAGTTTTGCACCGATCAACCTTGCCCCCAAGGCACGACTATTTAACCCATAGGCGCGGACATATGTGCTCATGTTCACCCCATAGGCACGCACTCATGCACACCTATCCATCCCACAGGCGTGCATGAGTGTGTTATTGTTTTCCCTACAGGGGAGCCTCCATGTGCCCCTATCATGAACATAGGCATGCATCACAATGCACCTGTCCACTACACAGCCATGCACCCATGCACAACTGTGTAGCAAACAGGCGTGCATACCATGCGCGCCTTTGTCCCCCCTCTGGGTGCACCCATGCATGAATATCTGGATAGCATGCGTGCACCCATGCACGCATATTTTTAGATCGCCCATGCACTAGGGGGCCCACACCCATAAAAACCCCTGTATGACCCTCCGTACAGGCCCTGCCCACAAATTGAAAACCTACTTCTATGCAGGAAAATAAGACTACTAACCTGAAGCTTGCTGGTCCTAAATCGACTGCCTCATTCTCTCAAAATATCCAAATCTCCTCTGAATACCTCTCGTCCGGTCACTCTGATAACAAGTACAAATGAGGTGGCAATGTGGGTCCTACAACTATATATAGGCCTTTTCGCCAAACTTCCAAACACCATTCTGGGAGCTCCGGGTGTCTATTTTTCGATCCGTCTTCTGCCATGGGATCATCATCCTGTCATCTACATCAAGACAGTGCCTGGGCCATTTTTTATCCTTAGCCCCCGGGGCGCCATTTTTTTTCATACCCCATCCAGGTACGCATGCTCATGTTCAAATTATCA
>SNQJ01S0006869.1:97222-124405 GCA_010110895.2 Picea sitchensis | reverse complement strand
GTATGTTCGATTCTCTTCAGATATTGTTCACATCGGGTATTTGGGTTTCATATGTGTAGGTACTTGGTCATCATACATCAATGCAACCCCTTTAGGTATATAATCAACACTGGCATGTAATCATTCCCTCTGAATCTCAATTGCATCTCTAGTCACACCCTCTAAAATTTGCCTTTAGGATCCCCATCTCCAGCTTTGCAGTACTAACACCTCCATTGCATTTTAGGTACTGTTACTTGGTAGCACTCTCCCCCACATGAGTTGTCCCATTCATAGCACCCTTTGGCACTTTTACACTCATGCTATTTTTCAACCCTTTAGGGATGGGAGTCCCGATAGTCTTTCACCATGTCATGAATCAGCCACATGCTCCTTCTCCTTATTTTTCTAGCTTTCCCAATGGACTCCCAGAATATCTCTTCAAGGTTCTATTTTGAATGCGCTTCCGCAGTATCATTAACCCTCCATTTCATCCACAATCAGTTTTCCCATCCGCAAATTTCCCTCCATTTCATCTACCTCATACATAAACCCACCGATGGGACCCCCAACCTCCACTAGTTGTCCAAGCAAATTGCACCCTAACCAACCCAACCATATTACATTGGGGTACCCATTTCTGTATTTGTACACTCATCCAAAATTATTCTTTATTCATTTGGTAAATTGTAAAAATCCTTTGTTTCCCGCATTTACATATCTTTTTGTCGTCACCTTTGGTGACCTTCCGTTTTTGGAAAACACAACCCATGTCGCCCTTGGTTGGGGCACTCCTTATCATCTACCCCTGTTGACATCGTCCATATACTCGGAGTATCCCACATGACACTTACCTCTACTCTCTGAGTTTGTCCACTTTGTCCCACCTCTGGCATAACTTATCCCACGTCTTATTGTCCCCCTGACACTCGACCTAGTTGAATGGTTGCGGCCACTTATACTTCACATATACCCCCAACTAAGGGCAGTCTCGAATCTCCACACATCTTGACTTCATCCATGTACCTCCTTTGCTCCTCACCTCACCTAGCAGATTTCACGAAGCCCTTCGGTTCTTGGAGTGGTGTCTCCCTTTTTTCGACATCAACACAGTTTCTAGAAGGGTGACAATATCTTGACTCTCATTACATTTCCAATGAGAGGTCTCGGACAGCACATGGAGAACCAAAATCTCTCCTTGCTGTCATTGACCCCCATAACATTCGACTTCAACACTTTCTCATGTTACGGTGGGTCTTACTTTGCGACTATTGCAGTTGTTTCTTATATTCGCCAAAGACCTCTAAACTTGGTTGGGCTATCAATGCCCACAACATCTGTGATACTTCTTATAGGTATCCTTGCCTACTGTTCAGAGTATGTTCCTATGCTTTTATCAAAACTTCCCTTGAGGGCACTACAGTGATCTACATCAACACATAGTTTCAGTTACTGTACAAACGCCATTCTTTTTTGAGTTACATAACACGAGCATGGGGCATGCCCACCTCGTTTGTACACAATTTATTTTTACACACCTTATGGAAGGTGGGGTTCTACAGGTTACCTTCTCCCTCCAATGGTCCACTCTTGATACTCTCACTATCACTTTCTCTTACAACGACACTCTCAGTAGAAGAAACATTGATGAATTTCAGCTATACATATGCTCCTAAACTTATCCATCAAGGGGCATCCGTTATCACTGAAATTTCGTTCGCAAATGGTTATAGGAATCCAGCATCATCAAACAGTTATGAGGTCACCCATGGACCTAAATTACCATAAAATCATTTCCAAAAGGTCCAAAACTATACAACTAGTGATAAAATTAAGGTGCACTATGATTACACAGGGTGCACATGCACATACGCAATCTAGAAACATAGGAAAAGCGCACATGCGCACGATGCACGAATTTGGTCGCTAAAAGCCACACACATCTGAGAATGATGCATTTATGAGATTGGTCGGCCTACCACCCACTTCTGGTTCAACTTCCAAGTTGATTTGACACCCAAATCTCGGTTGGCTCCGACTGGGTGGCTGGTCAAAGACCTAAAAATGCCCTAAATAGCCTCTTTTCACACTACAAGTTGGTTGTACAATACCTCAAAGAGGTTCTATAAAACAAGGCCATGGGTGCACTTCATTTTCAAGTAATTCATTAGCAAAGTTATGCTGCTGCTATTCTCTCGAGGAATCCTCTATTCTCATCAAGAGTATACTAGCACCATTACATTGGGCAATCCATCTCACCTCTTGAGTGGATTAGCTTGGGATTCTTTCACCATTTCATTCAAGGTTGTAAGAAGAGCTTAGTTGTGGGGGTACAAGAGCCCTCCCTTGGAGGAAGAAGGGACCCATAGTCCTCTTTCTTCTTGGTGTGTTCTTTAACTAATATAATCCTTGCCATTGGTGACATGAGTCTTATTGTTTTTTTGTTCTTATGTACTTATGCTCAATAGTTTAGTTGTTATTTTATTTCTTAGTTTATTTCTTAGTTTATTCTTTTATATTTCTTTCTCTAACCCTTTCCTTTACAACTGTCTTGCTTAGCTGACCCAACTAAGCTTGTAAGCACCTCTGTTTTTCTCATTTAGGTGACAAAAGAGGCGCAACACAGAGACTGTAGGAGTTCTTTCTTCTTCAACTCCAATTTCAAGAACAATGGAACTATTACACCCATCACTAATAGTTCTTCCTTGCAGCTTATACAGAGTTCCAAACCAAACTCCCTTCAACAACACCATTTCTCCTCAAACCATCCTGTAGGTTTCCTTTTCAAATATTGTTATTACCCCTACATCGTCCATTTTTATTATAGAAATCAAATTTATGGCCAAACCTGGGATGTGAAGAACACCAGGAAGTTTTCTAATCCTTCCATATATGAGCCTCAACTTGAATTTTCCTCTTCTTATGATTCTGGTTGTCGAATCATCACCTAAGAAAAAATTACCTCCATCATACCTTTCATATTCACATAACCACTCCCTATGGGGAGTCATATGAAAGGATGCACCAGAGTCAACCAACCATGCCTCATGATATACATGTGTTCTTGAAGAAGAAAAGTACACATCCCCTCCTTCTTCCTTGGAGGTCTTTTCTTCTGTAGAAGGAGATTCTCCAGATCTCTTCTTTTTCTCAACTTTGGATCTACACTACTTCTTGTAGTTCCCTTCTTTTCCACATCTCCAACATACCTTTACAAACTTTCTCGGAGGTTTATGTTTACCCTTAGACTTAGATCTCCCACTTGAGAACTTATATCTATTTCTTTCCTAGGAACATCCTTTTGCAAATAATGTGTTTGTGCTCTGTCCTTCCATATTCTTCCGTCTCATCTCCTTCGACAAAAAGGATGATACCACTTCATCAAACTTCGAGGCAGTTGTATTATTACCAATTGACACAATCAGACTATCCCACAAGTCTGGTAAAGAACACAATAAATTGATACATTTATTTTAATCTAAAATTTTAATCTCAATAGATACTAACTGACTTACCACAATATTGAAGGAGTTCAAATGCTCTACCACTGAGTCTCCATCTCTCATCCTCAGGTTATACAACTTTTTTCTTAGGAATAGTTTATTCACTAGGGACTTATACTGACACAACTTCCCTAACTTATCCCACAAATACTTGGTTGTAGCTTCCTCTAACACATTCAGTAACATTGAATCTGAGAGACACAGTCAGATTATGTTTTTCTCCTTCCGATCCAACATTTTCCATTCATTTGTTGAAGTTACTGTAGGTGCAGTACATGGATCTACCACGATCCATTGATCTCTTTCCACCAACAGATATTTCATCTTGAGCTTCCATAGCTCAAAATTTTTCCCATTAAACTTCTATATATACATTTTCAAATTTCTCGCCATTTCTTTTCACCTGAAAAACCAATACCATGGATCTGCTGCTGTAACAAGGATTATCACAGTCCTGAGCCAAACCCTTGACCATAAAGGCATCCCCCTAAAGCTAATAAATATCACATACCAAATGTAGATTTTAACCTTGTAGAATATTTAATGCAAACATATTTTTAGTAAAAGAACATAAAAGATACAATGGAAAATTAAAAAAACATTACACAGAGATTTTTCCCCTGGAGACCCAAACCGGGAAAACCAACATATTCTATATTCATTCATTCTGATACATTGTTTACAATACAATATACATATAGGAGCCGACGACATACAAAATGATAACCCAATGACTTGGATTAGTCAACAACCCTAATTCCTTAACTAGAAATAGAAAACCATCGACAAAAACTATGTTCCAAAAAACTGCCCAACAATGGATAGAAAAATAGAGGCAACATGAAAAACGAGGAAAAAATGTGACATGTTTCCCGAGGAAAAAAACTCTTGCGGGTGCTGCTGCCGAACACATCGTGGGGGGATTTCTCCCTCCTGCACCCCCCCTCAAACCCCCCTACACTCCCGACACAACGTAGACATTCCTTCACATGCAAACAATATAACACAACAATGACCTGTGAATGGGGCCAACGTTGAATTATTTTCAATACTTTTTTGTATGCACTGAAGTTTGACATGGATAGACTATTTGCATGCCTTAACGATATAGGAGGGTTTCTTGACTCAAATTTGACTCACACACCCACTTTTTTCCATCATCAATTCATCAAGTAAAACATAAACCCTATTTTTCTTTCAAAGTACACAAATTGGTTGATGCAAGTTTTAAGTTTGCATGAACCTTTCTTCATTTTTCTTTCAGGTTCTACATTAATGTATATACAATGTATGTGTTTCATAGTTGTGATGAAAAATACCTCTTTTTTTTTTATTTCTTAATCAACACCATACAAATATTCCCTTGCAGTACTAGATGCGAGGACGTGTGTACTATCGAACCAAACATAAATTGTACTAGGAATAGACATGGGCAACAATGACCTGTGAATGGGGCCAATGTTGAATGTTTTTCAAACTGTTTCTGTATGCACTAAAATTTTACATGGATAGACTATTGGCGCGCCTTAATGATATGGGAGGGTTTCTGGATTCAAATTTGACTCACACAACCACGTTTTTCCATCATCAATTCATCATGTAAACCATAAACCCTATTTTTCTTTCAAAGTACACAAATTGGTTAATGCAAGTTTTAAGTTTGCATTAACCTTTATTCATTTTTCTTTTAGGTTCTACATTAATGTAAATACAATGTATGTGTGTCTAGTTGTGATGAAAAATCCCTCTTTTTTGTTGATTTCTTAATCAACACCATAAAAATATTCCCTTGCAGTACTAGATGCGGGGATGTGTGTACTACCGAATTGAACATAAATTGTACTAGGACTAGACATGGGTAACAGTGACCTTTGAATGGGGCCAACGTTGAAATTTTTTCAAATTGTTTCTGTATGCACTAAAATTTGACATGGATAAACTATTCACATGCCTTAATGATATGGGAGGGTTTCTGGACTCAAATTTGACTCAAACACCCACTCTTTTCCATCATCAATTCATCATGTAAACCATAGACCCTATTTTTCTTTCAAAGTACACAGATTGGTTGATGCAAGTTTTAAGTTTGAATCAACCTTTATTCATTTTTCTTTCAGGTTCTACATTAATGTATATACAATGTATGTGTGTCATAGTTGTGATGAAAAATCCCTCTTTTTTGTTGATTGCTTAATCAACACCATAAAAATATTCTCTGGAAGTACTAGATACAGAGACATTTGTATTGTCGAACTGAACATAAATTGTACTAGGACTAGACATGGGCAACAATGGCCTGTGAGTGTGGCCATTGTTGAAATGTTTTCAAACTGTTTCTGTATGCATTGAAATTTGACATGGATAGACTTTTCTCATGCCTTAATGATATGGGAGGGTTTCTGGACTCAAATTTGACTCGGACACCCACGTTTTTCCATCATCAATTCATCATGTAAACCATAAACCCTATTTTTCTTTCAAAGTACAAAAATTCGTTGACGGAAGTTTTAAGTTTTCATCATCCTTTCCTCATTTTTCTTTGAGGTTCTACATTAATGTATATACAATGTATGTGTATCATAGTTGTTATGAAAAATCCCTCTTTTTCGTTGATTTCTTAATCAACACCATAAAAATATTCCCTTGCATTACTAGATGCGGGGACGTGTGTACTGTCGAACCAAAAATAAATTGTACTAGGACTAGACATGGGAAACAATGACCTGTGAATGGGGCCAATGTTGAAAAATTTTCAAACTATTTTTGTATGCACTGAAATTCGACATGGATAGACTATTTGCATGCCTTAACAATATGGGAGGATTTCTGGACTCAGATTTGACTCACACGCCCACATTTTTCCATCATCAATTCATCATGTAAACATAAACCCTATTTTTCTTTTAAAGTACACAAATTGGTTGACGCAAATTTTAAGTTTGCATCAACCTTTCTTCATTTTTATTTCAGGCTCTAAATTAATGTATATACAATGTCTGTGTGTCATAGTTGTGATGAAAAAACCCTCTTTTTTGTTGATTTCTTAATCAACACCATAAAAATATTCCCTTGGAGTACTAGATGCGGGGATTGTTGACCCTTGACCAAGTTTTGGAGAACTTGGGTCATGTTTGACCAATTTTGGGACTTCGATAGGCTGGTCAAAGACGGAGCGCCTAGGAGAAGTGGAGATCGTGAAATATCACCCCCTTTTGCAGGATTTTTGGGTTTAGGGTTTATATAAAAGGTATGGGATGTTGGCCCATGGGTTTACCCACGTTTAGGCCTCATTTGTAATGTATAAATAAGTAGCTAGGAATTGTAAGATGTATCAGACCTAGAATACCTAAGTGTGCGCTAAGTGTGAATAGTTGTAAATGCTTTGTGCATACTGTATGTCGAGGCTTGCAGAGCTAAGTGAAAGCATTTGTAAGTGTTGTGTGCACAAACTATGTAAAGGATTGGTGCTTGGACCTAGATCGGGGAAGAAGGATCTGGCGAGGTGCACGCAGATCTCTTGTCCAATGCGGAGTAGGCTTGTGGCTCTATGCATATAAGAAGACTGGAAGAAGATAATACAAGAGGAGAAGAGTTGGTGGATGTAGCCCCACGCTGGGGGTGAACCACATATATCATGTGTTGTGGTTGCTTTGTGTGATTGATGTGATTTATGTTTAGTGTTGTAATATTTATGTATGTTAGATGCATCTGATATAGTAGCTTGGTGCTTATGATGTGAATGAATGCTAGATCTACTTTGATTCTATGTGATGAATGATTAGATGTACCTAGATCTTGATTAGTACTGCACTTCTCTGTACTTAGGGTTTTTACTTGTGATGTGAATAAGGCTTACTTAGTAAATGCTAAGTGCCTTGTTAATTATTGTGATCACAGATCTATGTCCAAGCTAGGTTGTAGACACTTGAGTCCTACAATCCCCCTGCCTCTACCTTGGGTGAGACTTCATATACTTGTAAGGTGTTGCTGAAAGGGCTAGTAGTTAGGGTTTTGTTGGTGCGTTGTTGTAGCATTGAACCATGGGTCTGCTCTGTGCCAACAAATGGTTCTGTTGTAAGGACCTGAAACTATGATTGTTGGGAACTGAAGAAAAGAGAAAGCTCTGTGCTTAGATTTGTTGTTGTAGTGCATAGTAATCTACTTGACTTGCAAAGCTCTGTGCTAAGAAGGGAGAAAAATCTAAAGAAAAGAGGTAATATTTTAAATCTTTGTGCTCTGATAAAGGTAAGATAAGTGGAAATTTTTGTTTTGAAAGAATGGATCTAGGTATGTTTGATAGATTTTGTCCTATTCTGAAAACTAGGGAACAACTAGAAGAAAGAAGATGTGATATGAATAGACTTGATAGAAATAGTGAAAGATATGTTATTCCTATGCATAGAAAGAATTTTTGGACTAACAAATGGATGCGGGATCCTAGAAAGAAATTTTTGTAGTTCCATTACTGTGATCCCAGTGTGGAGTATAAGAAAGGTTAAGGATCGTTTAAGAGAAAGAGAGGATTGAATCTTTGTTATAGTTGCATAAGACCAGGACATCTTGCTAAGGAATGCCTTGGTAGAGGTCCTATTTTCCTTTGAGGTAAAGATACTGGACATGAAGTTTTGGATTTCCCTAGAATGATTGCTAAAGTTGAGAAGATGAACATGAGGCAAGAAAACCATGAGGCAGGTCAAGAGACTAAGAACATGATAAAGAACCAGAAAGAATTAGAGACCATATTATTGTAGATGAAAGAAACACTGCATGATCACAGAGACATCAGTTTACTAGAGATATTAAGAGAAAAGCAGTGCATAGAAACAAGAATAGGAGACTTTGACATAGACTGTGTTCTGGATGAGGAAACACAGGTGAATATCATGATAGAAAATTCTTGGGAAATTTTAGGAAAACTTGCTATGGTTCCTTCATTGGGAGGGATAGGCTTGTTCAAATGAAATATGATAATTGTATGTCGAAGACTTACTCGTGTACCCATGAGTGCCCATGCAACATCAAAAAAAGAAGAATTCAAGGTCATTAAATTTGTTGAGAATAATGATCCTATTGCACTTTTGTTAGGAAGGACTTGGATTGAGGTAGATTAGATCCAAAGGAAAGAAGAAGAGGAAGCTATAGAACAATAAAAGAAAGAATTAAGGGATTTCATGGCTAGGAGAATAACGTGCTTAATAGAGGAAGAAGAGGACAAGTCGAAGCAAATGAGGTCTAGAGACCTGGCTATCGAAGTTGAAAGAATGAAATAAGTCTTAAAGAACTTATTGATGCAGGTGAGAAGAGAACCTACTCCAGAAATAGTAAGAGAAGAAGTATTACCCTCAAATCCTGTGAAAGACCCTCGATAGTGCGAAGTTACTATGCTAAGAGAAGATAAGAACAAGAATGGAAAGAGGAATCCAGAAATGTAGATCATAGGAAAGAAAGAAAGAAAACTCAATAAGAAGAAAGAAAAGCTAGAAAAATTACATGAGGTTCCAAAGAGGACTTTGTAGAAGGAAGGCTTGCAGAAATTGAACCTCGCCAGAATAGCAGAACAATATAGACTAGAAATTCGCGATTGCAAAGAAATATGACCATTGAAGGCATCCTGACCATTAGAATGACACTCCAGAATGAATAGAAATGCAGTTATTACCGGAAAGATTGCCATTGGACCATTGGGACCGCACTATAATGGATGGAATTGTATTGATTGAGGCATTCCTGCCCGTTGGAGGAGTCTGTTACGACATTGTCTATTTAGTCCGTCACATGTCTCACCGAGGACACTTTTGCAAATTGTGATTATCCGAGCCCATAGAGAACTGATTGTTATCACGCTGTGATTATTGAGACATCGCCACCCGATTTGCTTACATTGAGTGTTTGTTCGCCTACCCGAGATATCTGATCTCGAGCATGTATGTCAGCTGAATGTAGTGAGGTAGAGAATTCTATGGAGGAGATCATAATATACCTCATAGATGAGAAGGTCATGTCTGTAGGAGTACAAGTATCATCGACAAGAGGATTGCAAGCATCCTTGTTGACTACACATCAATTTGGACCATCCCGAACTGTGACAGAGAAAAGAAGGAAGCACTGCGATGACATGGTGAATTTGAAGCACATTTCGTCAGTCTTGCCAGACTAAATCCTACCTCTGGCTAGCGTGGTTAGTTGTGACAACATCCCGAGAGACTTTGACTATACACTGATCACTGCGTACCTCCCGAAGGGGATACATGTAGTTGGACCATAGTTGGGACAAATTCTGACACTAAAGATCAATGATTTCAACTTAGGAGACCACAAGAATTATGGAATGCTCGCACCACATAAGTACTTGACAAATACAATGGGGAAGAAGCCTAAGATAGTCCCCTAGTTGTGGACCATAGACATCTTAAGATAAAAAATCCTTAATGTGATGAAGATACCACACTTCGACAAACATCACGAGGTTAACGGTTGTGTTAAAATCCTCCTTTCATGCTACTATGGAGGTTACATGTGGTTGGATAGGCACATCACTATAGATCCAACACTGATCCACCAGATCACTGGATTGAGCATGCAAAGAATGGACCCGCAAGATTTTTACCCAGGGGAGGTTGTAGATCGCACCCTGGCACAATGAATAAAAGACACCTATGGCGGTGTGGATAAAGGGAAGTGAAGCTACAAGGTAGCCTCCATTTAAAATGGTACAGTGTGCCTAGCTTGCTAGTTGATCGCTGGTAAGCACATTAGAAAGAATAGACCAACACAAGTCACATGGTTCGTCGTCAACCTCGCCGAAAAATGCGTGGGAGGCATGCAAATGAACTGGGCGAGCTACCTCGTCAACCAGTTGGAGGAGGATTTTCGTGAAGCATAGGACCAGGGATACAAGTTTCAATTCAAGTGGTTGTTGATTCTTGTTGCCTTTGTCACTTGGGAGATGCCAGAGGGAGCGACCTTCCCTGAAGTCGAGCCATTCGAACCACTGGCTGTGAGGTTCACTACCATGTGGTATTCGAGCGACATGGAAAATAAATGGTAGTCCAATGCGGTATTCCATACCTATTACTTACAGCTGAAGAGGGCCATTGAATCCTTCCCTCGCATGACGTCGAATACACTCCATCAGTTTAGGCCCATAGCAAAGTTTCACGCAGACAAGCACTTCATTTACATTATTGCATGCAGGGTCAAACATAAGGAAGATATCTAATCCTATTACAAACTCATTGAGGAAGTTATGGGAAAAATAACCAAGGAATGGCCTCCATAATTCATTGTACTAGTCAAACAGAAAAAACTCTCTGACCCCAACTTCATTGGCAGTCCTGTAGTCACCCGGGAAGAGTATGATGGACCCAGCAACAACAAGAAGAAAAAGAAGGAATTGGTGCACGAACTAAACAATGCATTGGAGGAAACTATGCCTGATTCACCTGAAGGAGGAGGAGATGACAAAGTAGACCAAGAAGAGGACGAAGGGGAAGCAAACAAGCAGGAATAGGGTGAAGTGACATCACCTAAATAACCCCTTACAGAGGCCAAGATATCAAAGAAAAGAAAGGTTTCTCCAAAGAAAACTTCAGCACGAAAGAAGTCAATAGTCAATAAGCCTCAGTTAAAGACTATACTTACAGTGGATTATATTGAACTTATCATCGTAGCTGTGTCAGATACCTTGGAGGACATTTTACAGTGAAATGAAGCCAAACATGAGACAATGTATGACAAGATCGAGGAGGAGCTCAAAGGGGTACAACAGGCTCTCTATTCGAGCCACGTAGTGTCTACTATGCCATTATCATTAGGGGGTATAAAAGTAGGAGATGAGCCTACCCAAATATGCATATTAGCAGATGTGACAGAGGCTCACCTTCATCAAGTACAAGAGGAAAAAGAACAAGCAACAGAGGCCCTGAAGCAAGAAAAGGAGGAAGCCCTAGAGCAACATCGAGTTGCACAACAAGAGAAATATTTCGAGGGAAGTTTGAAGAGGAAAAAGAGAAGATCTAGAGAGAGAAAGATCAGCTACTCGCAGAGTAGATTCGAGTTAGAGAGGCAGTTACTCGAGCACTTTTCTCCATTCCTGGATTGGCACCGATGGAAGAAGAGACAGCTGAGAGCCAAGTGGGGAAGCTCGCTAAAGCCATTCAACAAATCCAAGAAAGAGTAGAAGAACTAGAACTAAAAGAAGTTCCAAGCACTCCGCAGGAAGTGCGAGATTAAAGGGAAGAAATTGCCCAGAGCATAGTCGAAAGAATCAAGGCATTGGCCTTAGAATGTAAGCAATTGAGTGCCTGAAGTGCGCAGACATATGAGTGCCTAGAAGAAGACATGGAGTTTAGGACATTGGAGTCACAGCTCCAAGAGGTGAAGCAACAAGCATTAACAATGCAAGCGAAGTTGAAGCTTCTTACAGTAGTGGATAAGATGAAAAGGTCACAGGAGGTGTGCACAGTTCAGGAGTAGGTCCATGCCATCCAGAGTAGAGTCATATAAGTGACCTAGAGACTCCATCCGATGCAGGATGGAGCCTGCAACCTTTTTGAAGAGATTGAAGGACAAGGAGCACAACTGTCACAAGTGGTCACCACAATGGAACAACGCTTGGAAGGACCTGTCACTAAGCAGGTTATTCAGGAGTTCACCAAGCAGGAGGCTCTAGAAAAGCAGTAAGTCGAGGTATCTCGATCCGAGCTCGAGGCCTTTGAAGTAGAATTTCCAAGATCATAGTGACTCGGGATGAGTCATAGGTGAGTGTTGGGGGCCTGTTGGCCCTTGACCAATTTTTGGGACTTCTACAGGCTGGTCGAAGATGGAGCACCCAGGCGAAGCAGATATCACGAGATCTTGAACCCTTTTGTGGGATTTTTGGGTTTACGGTTTATGTAACAGGTATGTGATTTCATCCCATGGGTTTACCCATGTTTAGGCCTCCTTTGTAATGTATAAATAAGTAGCTAGGAATTGTAATAAGTATCAGACCTAGAAGACCTAAGTTTGTGCTAAGTGCGAATAACTATGAATGATTTGTGCATACTATATGTCGAGGCTTGCAGAGATAAGTGCAAGCGTTTGTAAGTGTTGTGTGCATAGACTGTGTAAAGGCTTGGTGCTTGGACCTATCTCGGGGAAGGAGGATTTGGCAAGGTGCGGAAAAATATCTTGTCCTATGCAGAGTAGGATTGTGGCTCTGTGCATATAAGAAGATTGGAAGAAGCTAATAAAAGAGGAGAAGAGTTCGTGGACGTAGCCCCATGCTGGGGGTGAACCACGTATATTTTGTGTTGTGGTTGCTTTGTGTGATTGATTTGATTTATGATTAGTGCTGTAATATTTATGTATGTTAGATGCATCTGATATAGTAGCTTGGTGCTTAATGATGTGAATGAATGCTAGATATGCTTTGATTCTATGTGTTGAATGATTAGATGTACCCAGATCTTGATTAATACTATGCTGCAATGTACTTATGGTTTTTACCTGCGATGTGAATAAGGGTTATAAGAATAATGAATGTAAATGAAAAGTGCTTTGCTAATTATTGTGATCACAGATATGTGTTCCAACTAGGTTGTAGAAACTTGAGTCCTGAAATCCCCCCTACCTCTACCTCAGGTGAGACTTCATATGCTTTGCAAGTGTTCCCGAAAGGGCCAATAGTTAGGGTTTTTTTGGTGCGCTGTTGTAGCGTTGAAACCTGGGTCTTCCCCTATGCCAAAAGGTACATGTGTACTGTCAAACCGAACATAAATTGTACTAGGAATAGACATGGGCAACAGTGACCTGTGGATGGGGCCAACGTTGAATATTTTTCAAACTGTATCTGTATGCACTAAAATTTGACATGGATATACTAGTCACATGATTTAATGATATGGGAGAGTTTCGAGACTCAAATTTGATTCACACACCCACTTTTTTCCATCATCAATTCATCATGTCAACCACAAACCCAATTTTTATTTCAAACTACACAAATTGGTTGATGCAAGTTTTAAGTTTGCATCAACCTTTCTTCATTTTTCTTTCAGGTTCTACATTAATGTATATACAATGTATGTGTATCATATTTGTGATGGAAAATCCCTATTTTTCATTGATTTCTTAATCAACACCATAAAAATATTCCCTTGCAGTACTAGATGCAAAGATGTGTGTACTGTCAAACCGAACAAAAATTGTACTAGGAGTAGACATTGGCAACAATGACATGTGAATGGGGCCAATGTTGAAAGCTTTTCAAAATGTTTCTGTCTGCACTGAAATTTGACATGGATAGACTATTCACATGCCTTAACAATATGGAAGTGTTTTTGGACTCGAATTTGACTCACACACCCACTTTTTTTTATCATCAATTCATCATGTATACCATAAACCCTATTTTTCTTTCAAAGTACACAAATTCGTTGAAACGAGTTTTAAGTTTGCATCAACCACTCTTAACTTTTCTTTCAGGTTCTACATTAATGTATATACAATGTATGTGTTTCATAGTTGTGATGAAAAATCCCTCTTTTTGGGTTGATTTCTTAATCAACACCATAAAAATATTCCCTTGCAGTACTAGATGTGGGGACGTGTGTACTGTCTAACCGAACAAAAATTGTACTAGGACTAGACATGGGCAACACTGACCTTTGAATGGGGCCAACATTAAGAAATTTTCAAATGTTTTCTGTATGCACTGAAATTTGTCATGGATAGACTATTCACATGCCTTAATGATATGGGAGGGTTTCTGGACTCAAATTTGACTCACACACCCACTTTTTTCCATCATCAATTCATCATGTAAATCATAAACCCTATTTTTCTTTCAAAGTACATAGATTGGTTGACGGTAGTTTCAAGTTTGCATCAACCTTTCTTCATTTTTCTTTCAGGTTCTACATTATTGTATATACAATGTATGTGTGTCATAGTTGTGATGAAAAATCCCTCTTTTTCGTTGATTGGTTAATCAACACCATAAAAATATGCCCTTCTAGTATTAGATGCGGGGATGTGTGTACTGTCAAACAAATTTTAAAAAGAACAATGAACATAAATTGTACTAGGACTAGACATGGGACACAATGACCTATGAATGGGGCCAACATTGGAATTTTTTCAAACTGTTTCTGTATGCACTCAAATTTCACATGGATAGACTATTTACATGCCTTAACGATATGGGAGGGTGTCTGGACTCAAATTCAACTCACAGACCCACGTTTTCAAATATTAAACTCCATTATCTCATATTGAAGCACTTACTAATGCAATGTAATAAAATGGAATAATGTGACACTTGCCATTAATGTAATAAAGTTCTATCAAGAATAGTTGCAGGGTGATGTCTCTGAAGGACAGTTTCATGCAGACAACAATAATGAGGACAAATTGACATCTGGAAGGGAACTCTAAATGTAAACCAACTTCTAGTTATGAGAAGAAATTATGATAATTTAGTATATTTGTTATACGTTAGAATAAAGTTTCTAGTAGATATTGTAATGATTCCTAATTTCATATTTGTTTTTGACTCACGGTACTAGCTTGCAAAGTATCAAATTTTAATTTCAAGTTGGTAAACCAAATATGAAATGAATTCTAATTAAAACCATCAAATGTTGGAATTTGTCATTTAAGTGTAGTGTCATGTAGCTATATTTTAAAACATAGAGAGAGTAGTATCTATCGAAGAAGAGCAATATGATATTTGATTCTCTTCTAAGCTGATGTTGATCTTTTTAACCTTCAAGAAATATTGATATATATGGTGGTGTGAAAAGAAGTATAATAGATAGGGGAGAAAATAAAGAATAATAATCAAGGATAATTTAATACCCATCACTTATGAAAACATTTTCGTCAGCAAGAGAGACAAAGAAGGGAATTTGTTGGCAAGAGAAAAGGAAAAGATATCATCGCAAGAGTGACAAATGTAAATAATCTTGCGATGAATGAGCTATACTATCAACGAAAAAATTTCATCGCTAGTATATCTAATTCGTCATAAGAATATTTACATGGGATATGTTAGCACTGAGATTCACCCTCAGATTGCAGGAGGATAAGCCCAATACCCATAAAAATATTTTTGGAGGTAGTTTTTATGAATGGAGGTCAAATGGAAAAAACTCAAAACAAGAATGTTTTAACATAGAAACTGGACAAGTAATGCATAAGGAAATGAAGTCCTCATTAACTTCAGTCAGTGGTTTAAAGGTTGAAGGTGAGCAGAAGGAAGACTTAGTGAGAAAGGTGGACAAGTCTGCCATGTGCATCTGATCTTCAAGCGTCTTGGTGAAGAAAAAAATCAGGCACAAGAGCACTCTTGAAATTAAGTTTTAGACATTGAAATATATCATAGTAGCATAATAATAAAACCTCCATTATCATGTGACTACGAAAACTCGTTTGAATCCTCCATGCACGAGCATTTTAGAATAAGGGGAAATAAGACATCGAAAGGAATGTACTGGAACAGGTCACAAAAACATTATAATCAAACCTACATTACAATACAACTACAACCCTCATCTGGATCCTCCATGCATGAGTGTTTTGGCACAGTTTAAATGAGAATATGAGAGAAGTTGACTTCTATTAATGCGAAAGTATCAAGTTTTATACTTAACCAGAGAACAACTCTGGTATAAAAATATTACAAAATAGGGAGCTCTGCTCAACCAATTGACAACCTTAACAAAATCTCGAACTGATCTATTTATAATTGGATTAGTTCACAACTGCTAGGAGTGTGATCTGGCCATCCCATTCAAAGCTTTATGTCTATGCATCCTTCTGTCAGACTACGCGTGTTTCCTCTTGTCAGACGCAAGATCAGGTCAATATGGGTCAGCAAGAAGAAATCGTCCTTCATGGTAGCTGAGGGTGACAACTCTGTCTCCTTGGCCATAGCTTTCTTCCTTTCTATTTATGGACTGAGCTGAGGTTTCATCTATCGGTCCTTTTTCATTAACTGAATCTCCCTCAGGCTTGGAGCGTGGTTGGATGACTAGCAGAAGACCACTTGTTGTTGTTGGATAAGACATCATATGCGCACGTGATTTTGGGTCTGCGAGAAGTGGTTTAGGCCCACATCATTTTGGGCCGAAAATGCACTGCTTCTCGCGAGGTAGCCACTCTGCAAAACCGGGGTTAGGATTTCGGTTCACTCAAGGCCTTTTAACACCCAATCATGTTGCGGCCCCAAAATGATTTGAGGCCATTGATCTGAAAAGGATCCGAGATCTGGGCATGCCAACTACTTTATCACCCTCCCAAAACTTTATCTGTCTACCTACCTTGGATTGCTTCCAACTGCGCTAGAGACAACGTTACATCGAACTGCACAGGGGATCTCAGCCGCTGCAAACTTCACCTGCTTGCTTGCCTATGTTTCATGGCTGCTACTCATGATTATGGACAACTTTATGTGATAACAAGATAAACAAAAGAAATGGATGAGGTGGTTCCAAGTATAGCTAATTCGTCGCAAGTATATTCAAATACACACATGGGATAAACAAAGGAAATGGATGTGATGGTTCCATCTAATAGAATATTGGTATGATATTATGTATTACTCTACCTCCAAAATTACCCAATTTTAAGCGCTATATGGTTATGAACCCCTGTCACTGAAGAATTGGGTCATTAAAAATGCAAGTATAAACTATTATTAATCTCTTTTAATAGAAAATTGACAACCATAGGTTAACTCTCTCTCTTTCTTGTGGAGAAATACATAGTTAAAATAAGCTACCTTTATGAAATCAATGTTGCAATAGTTAAAATAAGCTACCTTCATGAATGAGAAATATATCTGGAATGATCAATAAATGTCATCATCATCGTAAATGTCATCATTGTTACATTATGGACTAGACATGGGAAATAATGACTAGTGAATGAGGATTAGAGGTCATGAATGTGTCTTTGAATGGTGTTACATGGTTTGCAAGGAGTGTAGGGATTATATGGTGCAATGTAGTGTAGTCTATAAGAACAATATCTATGCCAAACCTCAAAATGGATAGTACCATATCTTGTTCATAAGACAAATATTCTTTGTATGTTTTATTTGTGGTGGCTCAAGCCCTCACACATGATGCATGCCAATGAAATGTAACAATTTGACTAATAAATGATAGTGTTATGTCGTAGGCAAATTGTGAATTGAATTAGCTTGCAAATGAACTTTGACAAGCCCTTATGGCCCAGGCATCATTTGATTGGTAGGATATTGATAACTTTCAAGAGTGTTATCTCTACAAGGAATGTTTCTTTGGTAGGATATTGGTAGCTTTTAATATTATTATCTCTTATATCTTAGCACATGACGACCGTCGGAGACAATTTGAAAAATAACAAGAAAATTACAATTTTTAAAAGGTAAAATAAGAGCAAAATGAGAACTAATATGCCTTACCTTCATACATATAGCATACACCTACCTTGTAATCCACCTTAATAGTTACATAACATTAATGTAAAACAACCTTAAAACTAGAAATTGCACATTTTCAAATACGTTTCCACTAACACTCTTATAAACCAAACCCTCATGTAATTGTTAACAGACAACCCCTAAAATTTATAACCCTCTTAAGCTTATAAACCCTAATATAACCTCCCTACCCCCTACCATCTATAATCTCAATAACTCCTATCCCATTAACAACTAATAGAACCGTTGGTATCTATAAATACATCCAATCTCTAATCCTTACACCTTCTATTGCATCTAACTAAAATAACACTAGATTCCTATACCCTTTGATCCATAACCCTATAACCCATCTCATTCCTAACTCATATGACTCCCAACACAAATAACCACTTCCATAGTACATTATAACCCATAATATAAGACATAACGACTACAAATCCTAATCCCTAAAACTTTATATAACACCTATAAAAGTTAATCCATAAACATTATAACCCTCAACCCACACCCCAAAACACTACTTATCATTCCTAATATAACCTTGAACTCTTATATCCTAATCCTTAAACCCTACGAGTTTTAACCCATATATTAACCCTTATTATTAATAACCCCTAAACTCTATAACCCTCAAACTTTATAAACTCTACACCTAACAGATAGTATGCCTAAATCGTATAACCCCTTACCCCAACACTTGTAAACCCTAACAAATATAACCCCACAACCCCATAATGAGTGTAACATTCACCCCGAAAACCTATGACCCTTAAACCTCAAAATGGATAGTACCATATCTTGTTCATAAGAAAAGCTTGTCATTGTTAACATGGCATTTAAAGTTGGATCTTAAAGTTGTCTAACACATGACCTCCCTTTGTTAACACTCTACACAAGAAAACTGAGAACTAATATGCCTTACCTTCATACATAGAACATACACGTACCTTATAATCCACCTTAATAGTTACATAACATTATTGTAAAACAACCTTAAAACTAGAAATTTTACAGGTTCAAATACGTTTACACTAACACTCTTATAAACCAAACCCTTATGTAAATGTTAACATATAAAACCTTACATTTATAACCTTCTTAATATTATAAACCTTAATATAACCTCCCTATCCCCTACCATTTATAATCTCGATAACCTCTATCCCATTAACAACTAATATAACCCTTGGTATCTATCAAGACATCTAATATCTAATCTTTACACCTTATATTTAATCTAACTAAAATAACACTGGATTCATATATGCTTTGATCCATAACCCTATAACCCATAATCCCCATAATGCATATAGTATTGACCCCTATAACCTATCACCCTAACCTTTATAATTTCTTACCCATCTAACTCCTGTCACCCATGACCCATATAGCCGTGGTAACCCCTAAACTTTATCCATGTTAACAAATAGCCTCTAAACCATAACCCCTAAACCAAAATCTTGCATAATCCTTAAGACCCTAAAGTTGTATAACCCCTAACCTATATATCCCTTACCCTCCATAAGACCTAACCCATAATCCATATATATAACTTATATATCTTGTAATCTGGCCTATAACATATAATTTGTAACCCATAAAATCTATACATTTTATCCACTACAATTGTTAACCTTTATTAACCCTAATCCTTAACACCCCTCAAGCCTATAACTTTTATCACACCTATTAGTGCTCAAATTGGTTGACACAAGTTTTAAGTTTGCATCAGCCTTTCCTCATTTTTCTTTCAGGTTGACACAAGTTTTTAAGTTTGAAATGCCACTTGTTTTTTAGAATAATATTACAGAATACACTCATCTAATTGGACATTGTGATGAGATTTTATGGCCACATATGTTCCCAAATAAAATATTAGAAGATATAACATATAAATGGTACAAGGTATATGAGGAAAAAGGTGAGACATGGAAATGGAAAACATTTAAAGGAATTTTGTTAAAAGACTTCTCCTTTTTCCATAGTAGGTCATGATGGGATTAGTATTGATGTCTATGATTGATGATATATTAGGATATAATCAAGTTTTGGTAGATGAATTAAGGGATTAACTTAAGACACATAACACCTAACTATTATAACATGATCACACGTAAACCCTAATATAACCCATCACTTGTATAACCTTTATACCCTTATAATTCATAACCACTATCGTCAATAACTTAACCCCTGTAACCCCTTACCTCCAACATGCATCAGTGTTAATTATTAACTCATATAACACACTCATAGGCTTGCAAACAACCCATACAATGGACTCATGTGTTGGTTGGATCACTAGTCATTCAAGGCTCTTGAGCTCAACAATATTCAACAATATCTTGAGGCACCACTTGTTTTCCTTCCTCGACCATGATCAAGATCCTATGATATATAATCAGTGCACAAAACCTCCTAATGGAGTCCATATATTCCAAATTTTATGCTAAAAACCCCTTAGCTGATAGGGCTTGTGTTATGGTAATTTGCAGGTGTTGTTCATGGTGATTGATCCTAAGAAGTGATGTTTAGGGAATAAGGTCCAAGTTTTTTCCTCGCAACATAACCATGGAATTTGAGATCAAGAAGGTTCATTTAGGGCTTAAGACCCTTCTTTCCCCCTTAACCTTCATGTTGATCCCTCAAGACCCATTTCTATTGTACAAAATCTTCTCATGGAACCATTATATCCTACTTTGGATTCTAAAAAACACCAACTACAAGCATGAGAACGATTCCTAATGGGGGGTCTAACCCATTTTTATTTAGGGAATATGTTTTGGTTTAATGATGTTACTTGTATCCCTCAAATAGTCCAAAACTAACCTACAAGTGTCCTATGTTATGGCTCAAGGACTCCTCCAACACTCTATCCTGAGAAGTTGTGTGGGGTGTAGTTGTTGTTCATAGAAGTTAAGCCTAATAATGTTCACTTAGGGAACAAGTACTCCCTTGTTTCCCTCCCTTGACCTTGGTTAGACCTTGAGACTCATTCTTGCTTAAAAAATAACTTATTCATGGTGCCCAAATTCCACTTTGAGGTGAATGATATGTTACATAGGTTATATGTGGTGGTTTGACTACTTGTCTATGGTTCTTGAGCTTGAGAAGCAAGGTTTAGGGTTGAAGACTCTTGTTTCCTTTCGTCAACTATAGTCATGAACCTAAGACCCATCCATATTGATCAAGAGTACCTCATAATGTCACCCATATTCAACATGAATGCCAAAGACTCCCTAGAGAGGACCCATATCATGGTTTGTAGGTGTTGTCGATGGTGGTTGAGCTTGAGAAGGTTTAGTTAGGGATTTAGGCCATTGTTTCCAACTTTCCATGTTTATGACTCTACACCCATTTTCAATGTACGAAACCTAATCATGATGCCTATATCCCTCTTAAAGGCCAATTAATTTATGTTATGTTGGTTTGAGGACTTGTTCAAGGCTCTTGATGACAACGTTTTCACCCATCCCTGGTCTTGTGTGGTGACCTGAGGACTTGTTCATGGTGCTTGAGATAGATATGATATGTTTAGGGCTTCAATTGTTGTTTCCCTCGCTTGACCATGCAGGTTAAGGGCTTGAGGCTTGTTTCCCTACCACAACCATGGTCAAGGCCACGAGACCCATATGTATATAATATGAAAAACATATAAAAGGTGATGGTCTAGGTGTTGTTCATGGCACATGATCTTGAGAAGGTTCAATTATGGCTTAAGTCCTTTACTCCCCACTTAACCATTTTTAGGTGTTAAGACCCATTTCTATGGAACAAAACCTACTCATGGGACCTATATCCTACAGCTTGGAGACCTTCAAGGAAGACTTACAAATGAGTGATGTGTTTGTTAAGTCCATTCTACCCATCTTTACTGCAAAAAACCTCCTAATGGTGTCCTTATACAACTATGATGCTAAGGACCTCCTAGAGAGGAATTGTGTTGTGGTTTCTAGGTGTTGTTCATGATGAATGTTCCTAAGAAGTGTCATTTAGGTCCCTCATATTCCTTGACATTGGTTAGACCTTAATACTAATTATTGGTTTATGTATGGGTTATTTTCCCATCTTTCCACCTAATTTTCATAATTTTTATAGTGATAATTACTAAAATAAATTACCCCTTCATAAAAAAATCAAAGATTAAATATATATTCTTAATACAATCTAAAAAAACAAATACTAAAATCCTTTAATTCAAATAATTATTACTTATTTTTTTATATCTACTCTACTCAATATGAAAATGTAGAAATAACCTTCGATTTCACCCATACGCTTTGAGGCCAAGAGAGGGTTTGGTAAGGTAGATTTCTTAAGTAAGGTTGGTTTTCTTTAAGGAGGAAACATAATTTGATTTCACCCATATGCTTTTAGGCTGAGACAAGGTTTGGTAAGGAAAGATTTCTTAATTAAGGCAGGTTTTATTTAAGACAAAAACATAGTTCAAATCAGTTACCCTTCTTCAAGCAAACAGGACCATCTGAGATCGAGAAGACTGAGCAAGGAGACTCTGCTACCTATATCTGTATGACCTATGCTACCCTTGCTTCTACCATATACTTTTCTTAGTCATGTGATCCATTAACCTACGCCTTTTCTTCTCCTTCTTACTCTAATCGAGGGCCATCCGAGACCGATCATACCGAGAAAGGAGGTGCAAGAGTACTGTCAAGTGAAAGGAGGAGCGAGAGTGTTGAGGGTCACCCATACACTTTGATGAGATAGGCCTTGTTAAGGCGAGATTTATTTAAGGTGAGACTGTCGAGGGAAAGGAGGTATGAGAGGGAAATTTGAGACCGAGGGAAAGGAGGCGCAAGACTGTGGGAAAGACTGGTGAGTATAACCTTTGCACACTCAAATTTTCCATGTATTTGATAATTAATAAAAGGGAGCCATGCTCAACCTAGGTTTTGGGCATATTTTTTCACTGCTATTCAATCACATCCAATCCCTACTTCACCATTCCCCAAGTCGCAATGTGTTATTTATTCATTACCCTAAGCCCACATTATTGCAATTGAGCATGAAATCCCAGCTAAGTTCGATGACTCTCTGAAATGAAAATTGAAGGCCATAATATCAAACCAAAATCTGTAATTGAGGGTCATGGAAGGATATATGTCATGTTACCTTAACATGGAAATTTATTCTTCTCCTATCTGCTATTTCATGCAGTTTCAAGATCCATTAAGATCTGAAACTTTCCTCTTTCAATTATGGATAATTTAACCAAAAGCATATTATTATATTATTTTTTAGTTTTGGTCCATTTTCCTTTAGTTATGAGCAAGTGATAACAAACCCAATCCTCTCATTGTTGTTATGTTCAACTTGAGCTTACCTACTTCATGTTCCTTGAATATTTTTGCACATATAATAGTCTCATGGCCTCAAAACCATCATTCTATTCACTGTGATATTTACCAACACTAAAGGGTTTGAATGGTTATCATTTGATTTCATATTTATCATTATCAACTCAACCTCAAAATGATTTTTTTAATTTCCATTACTCATTATAAGTATGAGAATAGTTTGGCCTATATTACTCATTACAAGTATGAGAAACATTTGGCCTATATGAAGCCTTTGAGTTTCCCAACACTTGTGAAGTTTGAATCAAACACCATTTCACCTCCTTGCATTGGATTTAAAATATTAAAAGAGTTCCATACTCAAGCATAGGCAATCTATCATGGCTCGTTTGAATTTTTGTTTTAGTTCTCATCTTACCTTATAAATGATAGCATAAGCTTTAGTTTCAGGTTATGTTTCCCATGTATGCCATATATTGATGATTGTTGTGGTTGTGGGATTCATACTTCATTAGTTAAAACCAAAAAACCATATGAATTTTATCCCAAAACCCATATGAATTTTATTCATTAAGAATGTTTTACAATGAAAAACATTTTAAGAGTCGTGCCTAATTTCACATGCTTACTATTAATCACTTCAATAGAATTCGGCCTTTACTAGCACTTTTGCAAACACAATTTTCCTCATTTGTTATCCAACATGTGTTCCCTCACCTTTTCCCTCTTTCTATAACCAACTATAAAATGATCATAAATCAATGCATTAGATAGATGCACTATTTTTCTTCAATCATAATTGAGTCAGTTTATGATTGCTTGAATATATTGGGTCTATAAGGTTGATTGTAAATTGCATTTGCATTTATATTTGGTTTGTTAGATGAGTTTTTGGAGTTGTGGCTCCCATGACCCCAAAAGGGGATATGAAAAAGGGCCATATATGTATGAAGGGGTGGGAGAAGGAAAATAATAATGTTTTATTTTCATTTTAATGCAAAATTAGATTAATTTTCCAAATTACACCAAATAGGTCATTTGTACTTGGGTGACGCAAATATCCAACCAACTCTATTTCCTTTTCCACCTAATTTGTAGCCTCACTTGAGCATATCCGAGATAAACCTTATTGTTCCACCCACTAATGATGGCTAGAACCCTAATATTACTCCATTTTTCATTGGTAAAGATAGATGGGGAAACACACACTTGGATCTTGTTATCCTGAGAGCCCCTAAAATTGCACCCTTTGATTTGATTATACTAATTTGAAACCAACTTACCAAATATGTAGAGGTCCCCACTCTTGTACCAACTATTATTGATAAAGGAAACAATTGAATAATATGCAAGTTCCATCTATGCCTCTTTAGGACCTGTAAAATGGTCCTATGACATTCCCTGTTATTATGAAATCTGATGATATCACTTCCATTATTGATCATGTTGCTAGCTGACCCCGCCACATACATTTTCCCTTCACCACTCAATTGTTAAAATATGATACGAGGATGATGATTTACTTTGAGGATATGCACTTAGAGGTATATGTCCCCATGTATCTTTCTTTGAGCACCCATTTCCCATTTCCCTTAAATAATTCTTGGTCATCCAAAAGGTGAAGCCCTCGTGATCCTTATGAGTATTTAATATGTCTATGGTGGTATCTATAATCATAAAAGTTTACTATGTTATAAATGATGACATTTGATTCAATGTTGTATAGGTGTACTAAGTGAACTATGACATTTGCATGGTATTTTTAAAATTTGGGTCATTTTTCTTTCGTTTATCTAGATAATTAGCTCATACTTTTTTTCATTAGTAGTACACACATAGTAATCTATCAAGAAATTGTTTCTTTCCTTAAAACCTCTTTCTCCTTCCCATATCTAGTTTTCATAGAAGTTTAAATTCTTGCACTTCATTTTCCTCTTGCATGGTTTAAAGAGTCGAGTCAAAATACCATCAGTTTCACGACCACACCTTTGAGTAACAACAGCCTAAATCAAGCGCTAATTAAAATTTATCTAGCAAATTTTCTAGGGATCTTCAAACCCATCTTAGCTTAGGTGTAATTATTTGGAATAGGATTGTGAGAATACATTTCCAAAGATGTTAAAAAACATAAATCTTTGAGTTAAAAAGTGAAATCTAGTTGCTATATCACTAACTTTGGGAATCCCTTCTAACACAAGGGTCAATCACGAGGTTGCATTGGGGATGAAAAAGTAATCAACCCTAATTTGTTGGTCTTGGTGTCGACTATCACCTGTCCCCCCTCTATTTTGGTATAGTAGGTGGTACCATAGAGGCCATAATCTTTTAGACTTCCTACACAAGCTGACAACACAGAGAAGGTGGTTTTGTACTTGGGATCGATGTTGGCTAGACTCACTCGGACTCCTTGGAGGGTTTCCCACTGCTTGGTGAGGTAACTTGCACCAGGGTGTTAGTTCGTTAAGCAGGTTGTCAATGCAAATTTCCCACCTGTTGAAACTCATCCCCTTCGTGCATCGATCCTGTGATGTTGGATTCCATCACCAACTAGCACTTCTTTGTGAGAAGGTTTGTTTACATGCTTGACTCCTAGATTAATTAGCATGTGTTGTTTTTTCTCATTAGTTGGCCTTAAGATTGAGTTTGTGTCTAATGGAATCAGTTCTAGGGTAATTCCTCATTTGATCAATACACAATATGGATACGTCTTATAATTCTGCAACATTGTTCTTTACACTTAATGCAACAAACACCAAATGGAATGGTTTACACAAGGTCATGACCGAAAAAGCTCCATCTAATGCAAATGAGAAATGTGATTGGAGAATTTAAAATATTATCATAAACCCACATCTCACATATTTTTACATGCACCATAGATTCACAATATTTCATGAAGAGGTTCGAGAGAAATGCCTCCATGCAAAATTGTCCACATCAGAATTGTACATGTCCTTGATGGAATTATATAAAATTCCCTTAAATATATTTTAGTCCTTTTCCTTCTTAAAAAGTATGATCCCATTCTGGAAGTGGTCAAAGACTAGTTTTATCCCCCCTCTATCTGGTAAATGCTACTTCTTATACTAGCCTTCCCCTACAATAGGGAGTGTTGTGTCCCTTTTCTCGAAAATAAGTGAGGTTCCTCTTGTTTTTCTTTGGAATCCTACATGGTTATTTCCCAAAGTAATGCCTTCTCTAGGGTTTTACCTCTATATTATGGGGCCATTCAATTTAAAAATATTTACATGGTAGGTTAAGTCATTGCTCATGATCCCTTTTCCCACCTCCACCATTCAGTATGTATCCAAGGTGTTGAGTTAAAGTTCTCACAAGGCCTTAATATAATTTGAGGTCCTCACATTCAACTCACTAAACCTCCCTCTTAGCTTGAAAATCACCTCTCTTCCAAGTAAGAGGGAAGCCCCTCCTCTTAGATCAATAGTTGTTTCCTTTGATTTGACCCTCTCTCAGCCTCTTCAACATATCCCCCTTTTGATGGAACATATATATTTCCTTATTTATCTCAATTGGTTTCTCCACTCACTGTCCATGGCCCAATTGAACCTTGGGTCTCCCCATCGACCATCCCATTATCCCTTAGATCCATGAGTCTTGGTACATCTATGATGGTTCCTCAATATTTACCTTGAACTTCTATCATTGATATATTATAAACAAACAAAGTAAATGTGTAGCAACAACAGTTGACCCTTGACAATAAACAATTTCCAAACCTTATCCAAGGAATGTTAATGTCCTAGTCCAAACTGTTAGAAAAATAGGACCGCGGAGCAATAAAATAAAACAAATACAGAAACAAAACACAGAAGACACACAATACAAGAGAGACATAGATTTACGTGGTTCATCCAGTGTGGGCTACGTCCACCAGAGAAATTGCCAGGTCCTTCCTTTATTATTATCTAGC
>SNQJ01S0006869.1:65279-92648 GCA_010110895.2 Picea sitchensis | reverse complement strand
ATACAATATTCACCACCATCCATAGCCGCGATACATTTCCCTCATAAAAGAGGGTTGCGTTCTAGGGAAAAAAAACCCTAACATAATCTCTACCATTAGATCTGCAACCTTATAATGAACGGTTCAGATTTACAATGAAATTACAATATGCTTTTACAAGGCAATTTTTACTTCAGGGGCTTCACCCCCAAACCCCCACTTGCCCCCAGACCCCCCCTAGCCAAGGGGATAGGCCCCCTGGACCTTGCAGAGGGGGTATCCCCCCTCTGCACTCCCCCGTGCGGAAGAGTGCACATACTTCTGGGGTGTAAATACTTCATGGGGTATAAACATGGCTAAAAGTAAAAGACCTATAAATCAGGAAGATAATTAGGCTCCACAACCAACACAAAATATTCATCTCCATATGTAAACCAATTATTCATGTCAACCTATACACAATCTAAAAACCACAAATTCATGCCAAAATATACACAAACCATAAACCAAGCATTCATGTAAACGTCTACCCAACCCAAAAACCAAGCATACATCCAACATTCTCCCAACCTCTTGGACATGAATACATGCAGCCTCAAAAATCTAACGTATAGGGAAACTATAATCCAATCATGAACATTTTCAACATTCCACCCTCTTGCATCCATGGTATATGACCACATACTCATCAAAGTATGGGAGGCAAAGGTGGGAATATACTGCCTTTTGACAATAACACCCCCCCTATGTTGCATACTCAAACCAAAACTTGAGCTCAAATGGAGTAAGTAGGGATACAGACCTTCATGCATCATATAGACCTTCCTACACAAATATTTTAAGACACTCCTTTCCCCTCAAATTATAGTGACGTGGATTCCCCCAAAACTAATTGAATTACCTAAATTCAATGGTGCTCCGAAAAAGGAATACCTTGAGTGTCACTTAGAAGCTTTCACTACTACATGTGTCAAGTTTCTTCATTATAACAACAATATCACTATAATTGTTTTTCATCAATACTTGGGAGGTGATGCCATTAAATGGTTCCATCATCTCCCTAAGAAGTAAATTTATAACCCTTACATGTTAGCGAATTAGTTCATCCAATGATTTAACATCCCTCAACCAAATGAATCTTGTATCCTTAACCTTGTTAACCTCAAACAATAAGACGAGGAATCTAAATAATCTTTCATTCATTGATGGTGTAAGGTTTTGCACGAATATATGGAAAATTTACTAGAAGACACCTTTTATCACCTCTTTATCAATGCCTCAAACCAAGACAACAAGATCACAAATTATATCAGATATCCCCCTTCAACTGAAGATTCCATCGACAACCTCCATCAAATAAAAAATTCCTAACTTAAGTCTGTTGTGGGAGATAACATAGTTAAAACACCAAATCCACGAGTCTCCAATATAAATGCAATGCGAGACATGGTGATAGAAATGACCCTGCCCAAAATTGAAATTAGAACTATCTTTTAAATTAGATAAAAGGAGCAACATCATGCGTCAACCTCAAAAATTGGCATTTGGTGTAAATAACACAAGCGCGGCTCTCATAATACAAATGATTGTTGAAAACTTAAATAGTTGATGCAAACAAAGGCCAAACTAATAGAGCTCCTAAGCTTCAGATTGTTGTCACATGAGGAAATTCCAGACTTAATAGCTACAAGAATATGATGCCCGATCATGATATTCTAAAGTCTTCCAAGAAGAACAAGAAGAAGAAGGTTTCTCTTGAAGACAACTCCAATTCTTCCAAAGAAGAAGAGGTCGCTCCTAAATCTCCTACAAATAAGGAGAATTCTCATGCTAACCGTTCTTCTAGTTAGTCTACACTCAAATTTATATAAAGGATCCATATCGCTAGAGGTGCCTAAAAACTAGTGTTTGACTCTAACCTCAAAAGGCACCACCCTTCACTTGATTCTTTACCTAACCTCACTGACTTGGATATTTTCCTCCGGATGCATTAGGTAGGTATTTATTTAGATAAACCTACTCAAAAACTAACCTTTAGCCTTATTGACACTCAGGGTCCCCTACCTTCTCACTATATTAGAGCCATCTTTCAAACCAAATGGGAATCTCCTCATGAATATTATAGTATCGTTCCTCCCCCCTCTCCCCAAGCTAGTTGATTTCTTGCCTCCTATTATTCTTCGTTAATTCAGAGGTCATTCTCTCATGTCTTTGAGATGTTGACCAACATGAATTTTCTCCAAGCATGTACTAACTAGACGACCCATATAATTGAGTCCCTTTTACGATTTCTCCCCTAGGATTACAAAATCCTTGTCCCCTTCTCTCTCCTTAGATATTTCCTGCATTCCTTTGAGAGAGGAATGGAAAGCCAATATGGTAAAACCATTCTTCATTTAGATCCATCATAATGATTTCACCATCAAATGAGTAATTTTTTATCCTGGATTTTCCCTTAACATTATAAGAACTCCTATCTATCATTTCCTTAGTGTTAATTTATTTTCACTCACCTGTTGGACACTTTAAGGTTTCAAAAAATCTAAGACTAGACCCCTAAATGCTATTGTGATCCCAATTTTTTTGCTCCTGAGATTGTAGACACCCATTTTTTAGTACTTCTAGTAGACCTAGAGTACAACATCCTCCCAAGTCAGCCTTAGTTTGATGCAATGAATATATTTATCCTTTGCACCTTCAAAAGTGAGCTCTTATTTTTCCATGAAAGAGAGAATTAGTATACTTTAGGGATATCACATTAATATGTCCAAAATCAAGAGGGATATCACATTACATTAGGTGGTTGACTACTATTCTGTAGTGTGAAATCTAATTCTTGGCATAGGGGCAGATCCAGGGTTCAACGCTTCAACAATGCACTAACAAAACTCTAGCTATTGGCCCTTTTAGCAACACTTGCGAAGTAGATGAAGTCTCACCCGAGGTAGAGGCAGGGTTGGTTGCATGACTCAAGTGTATGAAACCTATCTGGGACACAGATCTATGATTATAGCATGCTAACAAAGCACTTAGCAGTTAATATTCATTTGTATTTAACCTTTATTCACATCGTAGATAAAACCTTAATTATAGAGCAACACAGTATTCAACAAGATCTAACACATCCAAGCACTTAACACATGGAGATAGATCATATCTTGCATTCACTTACATCAATAAGCACTAAGCTATTATATCAGATGCATCTATCCTACATAAAGATAACATCACTAAGCATAAATCAAATCAATCACACAAAATAACCATAACACAAGATATACATGGTTCACCCCCAGAGTGGGGCTACGTCCACCAACTCTTCTTCTTCTTTATTGTCTTATGTCAATATTATTGCATGCACAGAGCCACAAAACCCACTCTGCATAGGATAGGATATCTGCACACACCTTGCCAGATCCTCCTTCCCCGAGTAGATCTAGGCACAGAGCCTTCTTACAATCACTTGAACTTAGCTCTGCAAGTTCTCAACCATTTGAACTTAGCACACTATATTACAACCAAATAGTCACTGCCTCTTTCTTACATTGCTTGGCATTCTACTTATACATTACAAAATAAGCCTAAGCATGGGTAAAACCCATGGGCCGACATCCCATACCCATTACATAAACCCTAACACCAAAAATCCCTAAAAAGGGGCCGAGATCCTGTGATCTCCACTTCGCCTTGCGCTCCGCCTTCGAACAGCCTGTCAAAGACTTAAAATCAGTCAAACATGAACAACGTTTCCACAAAACCTGGTCAAGGGACAATAGGCCCCCAATACTCACCTGTGACTTGTCCTGGGTCACTCTGATCTGGGTAACTCTACCTCAAATGCCTCGAGCTTGGATCAGGCTGCTTTGACCTATTGTTTCTCCAAAGCATCTTTCTCGACAAACTCATGGATAACTTTCTCGGTCACTGGCCCTTCTAATCATTGTTCCACCATGGTGACTACTTGCTCTAGTTGTGTAGCCTATCCTTCAATCTCCTCAAAAAGTGTGCAAGCTTCATCCATCACTGGTTGGAGCCTTTGAGTCACTTCCATGACTTTACTTTGAATGGCATGGACCTTTTGTTGAGGAGTGTGCTATTCCTGGGACCTTTTCATTCTCTCAACCGATGATAGAGGCCTCAACTATTCCTGCACTGTGGTTGCATGATGCTTTGCCTATTGGAGCTGTGACTCCAAAGTGCTGAGCTCAGGGTCCTCTGCAAGGTGCTTGTAGGTCTGCACACTTCGACTGCTAAGTTGTTTTCATTCCAAGGCTAATTCTATGATTCTCTCAACTGCGCTCCTCACAATTTCTTCTCTTAGATCTCGCACTTCCTGTGGAGTTCTTGGTACTGTCTGTAATTCCAATTCTACTATTATTTGTTGGAGTTGTTGAATGGCTTCATCAAGCTTCCCCACTTGAATTTCTACCGGGTCTTCTTCCATTTGTTCTAATCCCGCCATAGAGAGAAGTTCTCTAGTGACTACTTCCTTAATTCCAATCTTCTCTATGAGTAACTACTCTTTCTTCTTCTGGATCTGTGCTCTATCTTCTGTGAACTTTTCTTGGAGGTCATATTTTTCTTGTTGCGCAACCTGTCGTTGCTCTATGGCTTCCACTTTTTCTTTCTTTAGGGCCTTTGTGGCTTGCTCTTTTTCCTCCTGGACACAATGAAGGTGAGCTTCTATTGAGTCTTCTAATCTGCAAAGCTGGGTAGTCTCATCTCCCAAATCTTCTCCTTCTAATGGTGGTGGCGCAGTAGATACTGTGCGACTGGAGTAGAGGGCTTGTTGTACCCCTTTTAGTTGTGCTTCAATCCTATCAAACATGGTCTCTTGTTTTTCTTTGTTGCGCTGTAAATATCCTCTGAAGTATCTGACACAACGACGATGATGAGGTCAATTTCATCCACCGTGAGCATAGTCTGTAACTTGGGCTTACTAGCTTTTGACTTCTTTCATGATGTAGGCTTCGTTGGGGAAACCTTTCTTTTCTTGAATGTCTCTCCTTCTTCAAGGGGATCTCTAGGCGGTGTTACTTTGTCATGTTTCTTCTTGTCTTCTTCCCCTTCATCCTCTTCTTTGTCCATTTTGTCCTCACCTCCTCCCCCAGATGAATATGATGCAGTCTCCTTGGATGCGTTGTTCAATTCCTGTACCTCTTCCTTCTTCTTCCTTTTGCTACTGATGGGTGCATCATACTCTTTGCGCGTGACCATAATACTTTCGATTAGGTCGCGATAAGATAATTCTTCCTAGTCAAATGGGATAAGGAGATCTGCAGACCATTCCTTAGTTATTTCTTCTATGTCCTCCTTTGTGAGCTTATAATAACTCTACATTTCTTCTTTGTGTTTGTCTGCACATGCAATGATATAAATAAAATGTCTATCTGTGCGAAAATTCACAGAGGGCCTGAACCTGTGCAGGGTGTTCAGCGCCATATGAGGGAAAGACTCAATAGACCTCTTCAACTACAGGTAATAGGAGTATAACACCGCATTTGATTGCCATTGTTTAGCCATGTTGCTCAAATACTAGAGTGTAGTGAACTTTGCAGCTAAGGGTTTGGATGGCTCAATTTCAGGGAAGGTCACACCTTCCAACATATCGCAAGCAATGAATACAATGAGGATCAACAACCAACTAAAATGGAACTCATAGCCCTGATCCCGAGCTTCACAATAGTCTGGTTCTAACTGGTTGGCGAGGTAGCTCTCCAAGTTCATTTGTACCCCTTCCACGCATTTCCTTGTGAGGTCAACAATGAACCCCATGTTTTACGTGGCATTCTAGATCGAGCCTACCTTGTAGCCTCACTTCCCCTTCTCCACATTGCCATAGGTATGTTTGATTTTTTGCACGAGGGTGTGATCTGCAACCTTCCCTGGGTAAAAATATTATGGGTATGGTCCTTGCATGCTTAATCCAGTGATCCTATGGATCAACATCAGATCTACGGTGTTACATCTGTCTAGCCATAGATAACATCCATGGAAGCATGATAGTAGGAGCTTAACACACGTGTTAACCTCTTGATGCCTTCCAAATTGGGGTATCTTCATTATGTTCAGGATGGTGGACCTTGCGATGTCCATGGTCCATGGTTGGGGGATGATCTTCGACTTCTTCCCCTTTGTCTTGGTCAAATACTTATGAGGTGTGAGCATGTTGTAGTTCTTGCAGTATCCCAAGTTGAAGTCACTGATCTTCAATGTCAGAATCTTATCCAGCTGTGGTTTGACTGTGCGTATCCCCTTCAGGAGGTATGCAGTAATCAAGGTGTAGTCGAAGTCCCTCAGGACACTATCACGACTCACCGCATCGGCCAGAGGCGGGATGTAGTCGAGAAGGATGGACGGTATGATATTCACATTTGCTAAATCATCACGGTGCTTGGTTCATTTATTTTTCATAGCTCGGGATGGTCTAGATCCATGAGTAGTCGACAGTTATGCTTACACTCCTCTCATCGACGAGTCTTGGATTCCTACGGACATGAAATTCTTTGCCATGAGGTCTATGAGAATTTATTGAACATTTTTCTCTACTGTGCTCAAGCCATCTAACATGCACACTCGATATCAAATATCTTGGTTCGGTGAGAAAACAAGGTAACAGAACGGACAATGAGGTCTCAAAAATCACAACACGGTAATAGTTAACTCTCTGTAGGCTCGGGTAATCAAAATTGGCAAAAGTGTTCTCTGTGCAACATTCGATGGGATAAATAGACAACGACGTAACGGATCCCTTCAGCGGACAAGAAATCCTTCATCAATGCGATTCCATCCATTAGGGTGCGGTCTCAATGGTCGAATGGTGACTTTTCAGTCGTAATTGTGTTTCTAGGCATTCTGGAGTGTCGGTCTAATGGTCAGGATGCCTCCAATGGTTATATTGATTCATCATGGCGAAGTGTCAATCTGTGCTGTTCTGATATTCTAACGGAGTTCAAATTCTGCAAATCTTCTTTCTACGAGGTCCTCTCTGGAATTTCCTATAATTTTCCCAACTTATCTTTCTTCTTGCTAAGATTTCTAGCTTTCTTTCCTGTGATTTGAGTTACTGGGTTCGTCTTTCCATTGTTATTCTTATCTATATTTAACATAGAAACTTCGCGTTGATGAGGTTCTTTTGCAGGGTTCGAAGGTAATACCTCTTCTTTTTTTGGAGTAGGTGTTCTACTTTCCTATATGGATAGGTTCATCAAGTTTTTCTGCGTTCTTTCAACTTTGACAGCGAGATCTATGGCTCTAAGTTTCTTCAACTTGTCCTCTTGCTCTTCTATTAAGCGTGCTATTCTCCTAGCCATGAAATCTCTTAGTTCTTTCTTTTTCTGTTCTAGAGCTTCCTCTTATTTTTTCCTTCAGATCTGATCTTTCTCAATCTAGGTCTTGCCTAGCAAAAGAAAAAATGGGGCATTGTTCTCAACAAACTTAATGACCTCAAATTCTTTCTCTGTTAGAGATCCATGAGAATTCATAGGTATCTGGGTAAGTCTTCCACATAGGGTTATCAATTTTCCTTTAAACAATCCTATTCCTCCCAGTGAAGGAATCATAGTTGGCTTTCCGAAAACTTCCCAAGTTTATTCCGTCATAATATTCACTTCTGTTTCTACATCCAATACACAGTCTATGTCAATGTCTCCTATTCTTGTTTCTATGCACTCTTTTTCTTTTAAGATCTTTGATAAGTTGATGTCTTTGTGATCATTCAGGGTTTCTTTCATTTGTAATAATAGAGCCTTTGATTCTTTCTGGTTCTTTAGCATATTCTTAGTCTCTTGGCCTTCCTCAGGGTTTTCTTGTCTCATGTCCATATTTTCAACCTTAGCAATCATTCTAGGGAAATCCAAAAATTCATGATCCATAGCTTTACAACAAAGACAAATAGAGTTTCTACCAGGGCATTCCTTAGCAAGGTGTCCCGGTGTTCTGTAACTGTAACAAAGAGTTAATCCTCTCTTTCTCTTAAATGATCCCCAACCTTCCCTATACTGCGCACTGGTATCACAGTGTTGAACCTGCAAAAAACAATTTCTAGGATCCTGCATCCATTTGTTAGTCCAAACGTTCTTTCTATGCATAGGAATAACATATCTTTCACTATTTGTATTAGATCTATTCATTTCATATCTTCTTCTTTCTTCTAATTGTGACCTAGTTTTCAGATTAGGACCAAATCTATCAAACATACCTAGATCCATTCTTTCGAAGAAAAAAATCCACTTATATTACCTTTATCAGAGCACAAAGCTTTAATATCTTACCTCTTTTCTTCAGGTATGATTCCTTTCTTAGCAGAGAGCTCCTCAAGTCAAGTAGAATACTATGCACTAGGGAAACAGATCTATGCACAAAGATTTCTCTTTTCTTCAATTCCTAGCAATCACAGTTTCAGTTCAGATATTCTCACAAAGATTCATTTTCTTCACTTCCCAACAATCATAGTTTCAGGTCAGATCTTCGCATAGAGCTTCCTTTTTTTCAGTTCCCAGCAATCACAGTTTTAGGTCCCAACAATGGAAGCATTTGTTGGCACAAGGGCATACCCAGGGTTCAATGCTTCAAAAAATCACCAAAAAAACCCTAACTACCATCCCTTTCAGTAACACTTGCGAAGCAGATGAAGTCTCACCCGAGGTAGAGGCAGTGGTGGTTGCAGGACTCTAGTGTCTGCAACTTAGTTGGGACATAGATTTGTGATTACAACATGCCAACAAAGAACTTATCAGTTAATATTCATTAGTATTTAACCTTTATTCACATCGCAAATAAAACCCTAATTATAGAGCAACACAGTATTCAAGAAAATCTAACATATCCAAGCACTTAGCACAGAGAGATAGATCAAATCTAGCATTCACTTACATCAATAAGCACTAAGCTATTATATTAGATGCATCTATCCTACATAAAGATAACAAAACTAAGCATAAATCACATCAATCACACAAAGTAACCATAACACAGGATATACGTGGTTCACCCCCAGTGTGGGGCTACGTCCACCAACTCTTCTTCTTCTTTATTGTTTTTTGTCATTCTTCTTACATGCACAGAGCCACAAAACCCACTTTGCATAGGATAGGAGATCTGCGTGCACCTTTCCATATCCTCCTTCCCTGATTAGATCTAGGAACAAAGCCTTCTTACAATCACTTGCACTTAGCTATGCAAGTTCTCAACACATAGTATGCATAAATAATTCACAACCATTCGCACTTAGCGCACTAGCTTACAACCAACTAGTCATTGCCTATTTCTTACATCGCCTAGATTTTTACTTATACATTACAAAATGGGCCTAAGAATGGGTAAAGCCCATGGGCCGACATGCCATACCCGTTACATAAACCCTAACCCCAAAAATCCCTGAAAATGGGCCAAGATCCCATGATCTCCGCTTCGCCTTTGCCCCACAATCAGTCAAACATGACCAACGTTTCCACAAAATCTGGTCAAGGGACAACACTAACCATAGTGCATATTTCTTGCATGGATAAGTGAGTTGAATTAAGGTGCACCCACCTAGAGATTCATACCCTTCACTAAGTTGGGAATCCACTGCATGCATGAGTGCCCCTACTAGGCTACTAATATTGGTAATTGCACCCTCTAATTGTGCATCCAAAACTAAAGATATAAAATTTTTATTTAGAACTTTGAATATAGAAACCAACATTCAAAAATTGGAACTAGGATGAGGATGGAATACTCACTAACAACACGTGCACATGCAACTGAAGGTACAACCAAACAGGTACCTGTCATATATTTCTTCATTGAGTGAGGAAATCCAAGGACAAATAGAGGGAAATGCGATTGCATCTAGTAGATATGATAAGAAAACAAGGACCAGTGGTGAAAAAGTCAGAAGAAAATTCTATAGACCCATGGAATTGTTTCTTTCTGAAGGAGGATCATGATCTTATGATGATGAGAGCTTAGGAGACATAGAGGTGCCACTCAGGTATAAGCATCTGGTGATACAATTGATACCTAAAGAACTGCCTCCTATAGATGCTAACTTCATTTCCAACAATAGGACATATCGCATTGCACCATCCTCCCTGCATGGCATGGGGCTATTTTCCATGGATGTAATAACTGTAAAATACAATACAATAACTGAATTGATGGACTATGTCGGACCGTTTTACAATTATAACGATTGGAAGTGACTGGTTGAGTACATGAGAAGTATGCTGAGATATGCACTCGCCACAAATTATATATAGTTAATAAACAAGGATAAAAATAAGGGAGCGAATATCTGTATTGATGGAAGGCATAAAGATTCTGGCAATATCACAGGGTTTATAAACAACACGTGACCCGGGACAACAAACAAGCCACCAAATTGCATATATGAGGGATGCAAAGAGAATCAAGTAGTCTTGTGTGCAATAAAAAAGATAGCTCTCGAGGAAGAGTTATTAGTGGATTACCATTTGAATCAAATAGAAACATTGACTAATCGTGTGCGGGTACTTATGCAACACCTCTTTCAGAAACGTATACTTATTGCATTATATTTTTTTTATTATCTTTAACATTGTTTTAAATATTTCACGGTCCCAATTTTATAATAATGTGGGAGGTTGATCATTGAGGTTGATTTTATTTGGGTGGAAATCAGTTTTTTTGTTATCGTTAACAATTTTTTAAATATTTAGGGGTTATAATTATATTATATTGTGGCAGGATGATCGTGGAAAATGGACAACAACAGAACATGTAAATGATTATCAAATTCGACTTTCATTTTATGTGAGTTTTATTATTTGCTTATATAATTTTACTGAAATAACATTGTTTTTGTTGAAATTATATGTAGTCGACAAGCCATGTTGATCATGATTCCATCAATGAGGAGGGGTTGTATTCATCCCCTGATCTAATGATACTAATAAAAAAAAATGATCATTAAAGCGAACGAGGAACTTGTTATCTTATTAGATCATCCATATCAAACTCCCGACATCCTAGAAAAGATCAATCCCCTTATGTCACAACTTAACACATATAAGGTAATAATCATAATTTAAAGTGTTTTTTTTCTAATGTACTCATATGTTTAATTACAAAACTTTGTTATTTAACTTTTACATTATCTCACGAAAAAATATTTTATTTTTTATAAATATATTTTTGGAGCCTGTTCAGCCTAGTTTTGGTAGTAGTGGTGTTGCAAAGAGGCCATAGAGTCCCGATGCGAGCAGTCATACAGCTGTTAGATTACTATTTACTTCTCCATCTTCCAGACCTAATTTAGATAGGATCCATGACACGCATCTCCATACATCCACACATCGATCAGACTCTAGAGATGGTGACAAAGATGAGGTTGATGATGTGGTTGACATGGTTGCATTTCCTGGATCTAGACATGTGACAATCACGGGGACCCTTCCGTGCACATTTTTGGTTAACGATAATGGACTTCCATTAAAAAAAATAAGATTCCTAGGTAGTTTTTCATATTTTAATTGTTTCATGTTGTCCATGTCATACACAAATCATCTAGATTATTATTTTTAAATTAATGATCATATCTTTTTGTGTGTAGGAAACGACCATTTTTATAGGCACCTAGAGAGCAAGGCCTTGTTGATTTTTGGGGAAACCTTACGCATGAGGTGGAATTGCCAGAATTCCAACCTCAAAAAAAAAACTTATGGATTATCTCAAAGGCCTCTTTGGAGTAGACACGTTTAATAAAAAAGCGGTCACCTTTACAGCAGGAAAATATTTAAAATATACGCGGGATGTTTATAGATGAAGCTTGGTAGGAAATCCTATGTATGAGCGTCCTCCCTCAATTCCAGAGAGGGAGTGGAAGGATATCATTGATGATGCAAAAGAAAAGATATTGAAAAATCAGGAGAAAAAATAACTGGTACCCCAAGGTAAACTACAATATTTTGATTTCAATACCATGTTTAATTTTCTTTAGATCTAAATAAAAGTGTGGTTATATATAACATACTTGAAAATTTTGATGATAGGTTGCCTGACACTTCGAAGGAAACGAAAGCAAGGATTTCCAAACATTGTCAACACAAGCTAGGCTAGGGCGGCTACTTGAGGTTACAATCATGAATCATAAGTACCCAAACATCCTAAGAATATTTTATCACCTTACAACTTTCAGGTAATTGCAACCAAAAACATTAAGAAAACATACTCTTATTCAATACAAGGCAACGAATTCGAAACTAAAACCACAGAGGAAGACCTCCAACTTGGTTACAAGTATGGTTATAAAGTCATGGTTGATCGTAGGAAAATCATGGGTAGATCCCCAGATCCAGTTTGCGGGATAAGGTAAATAAAAATCAGTCCAAATTAACCTTTCATTACTTATAAAATACGTAAATGTTTCATATCGTCCATAATTTAATGTCTTACTTTGTTTTAATCAGAGGAGAAACACTATCAACGAAACCATTAGTACTGGAGAACAGAGCATTGATAGTGCAATGCAGCCAGAATATCATGGTGCTCCCCAATAGACCCATCCCAGTGGGATGCAACCCCGTCCTAGTGGGGTGCAGCCCAAAGATGTTCCTGTGATTGAGGCCCACAATGGTAAAATGGATGTACATTAATCATATACTTAATAATTTTGTACTTGTCATTTCAATGGTAGAGAATGTCATAGTTGAGCCTCCTCGACCTGAAGATCAAGTGGATAGGGAATCCATTCCAAAAGTGCCGACTAGAGGACCAAGTAAATGATTACATTGCAGAGTTTTTTTTAATATTAATGAACTACTACAATGATATTTAAAAATTGGCCATATAAATTTAATATTTTTTGTTTTTGTAGGTGATGGCCCCTCACAGAGGCCTCCACGCCATGGGTATGAGACCAGATGTGTTGGTCGTGAAAGGAATGAAACAACATCAGTTGTTGAAGAGCACCCAATAAACGAAGACACAGAGATGGATGCATTACTTAAGAACTGGAAAACACAAAAGAAGATAAAAAGAAATTGATGATGTGCAATAATTTTATAAGATAGTTAGATGGACATTATATAGTTGAACATGTAATGATGCATATAATGCATTGACATTATGGGTACTTTTCATGTGATAATATATACAAAGATATTTATATGGCTTGTATATATCTGTCAATGTAATTTTATTATACACTTAATGATAATTTCAACTTCTCTTAGTCTTGGTATATCTTGATTCAATGCTCCTTGGTTCTATTGGTTCTATTGGCCTTGACATACAATTTCTTCATCAATTTGTGTCTCCATGGATATCATCTTAGCGATTTGAAGGCATCAGTAAACGTGAAATTTAAGAGATTGAACTGTTCAAGTTTGGATTTAAATTTTACATGCTTGTTTGTTTGTGGGTTTCATGAGTTCCAAACTTATATGACACCAGCTGACATAGCATGGGGCCCTTCATGCCATCAACCCCATCTCCTACATTATCAATAGTCATGATCCTTTCTTCTACCGCTAGAATAATTCATGTATTGAGCCTTACAACATTTGAACCGATAACCAATATTTTTCATGGATCCAATTTAGATCATTTATCACTAGGGAAGGTGTTGATGAAGGAAAGTCTAGTGATAGAAGTTTCTTAGTGAAGATGTTTTTGACATATAATTCACCTATTAACTTGTTTATAGGTGAATATGGTTAATTATAATAATAAGATGAAGGGTAACCTAGGTAGTGTTTACCTAATGCGAGTTGGTCAACAATGATGATGTAGGCCTCATGGGGGAATGCATCACCAAAAATTGATAGAGATGATGACATGAATAAAATGTATGTAGTCATGGTTGAGAAGGATGTTGTAGTCTAAGGTTGTTTTCAATTAGATGTTAAGGAAAATTCCTTCATATTCAAATGGTCACCCATCAAATGATTATTCGTAGCTCATGAATTCCCTAATAGTGGGGTAGTCTAACATAAGGGGTAGTCTAACACTATTAGATTTATTACACTATTATCTCTACATGTGGTCATGGCTCGTGTATTCATTATTACTAATTGTAATCATGGATAGAGTCACATTATTTATACTTTTATTGTATTAAAGGTGTGATTAAGGCTGACCTAGTCAAACTTGATATGTGGGCTCAATAATTCTCTTGGGGTGCTAGTTATTGTTTTGTGGGAACCAGATCTGTAGAATGGTAATCTCTTTGTCTTTTAATATATAACATGGGAATCCAAGTGAGACCTAGTGCCTTATGCTTGTGCTATGGAGTCTAGGCAACAAATAGAACTTGAAAATCGATAAAGAAGATGTGACAAAACCACAAAAAAACAAGTGTTATCAGTCAAGGATAGGTCTGATATATATGTAACAACCATATGAAATTCTCAACAAAGACACAACAACACATCCATAAAATTCTTGCACCCACATAAGACATCAAAGATGAGATTAGAGTAAAAGAGATAAAATTCTATTGAATGATCAACCCTTAAGCTATCTCCTTTAGAAGGGGCACAAGCTATCTCAATTATTATTATTATTTTAAATAAATATATGTTTGTTGGGTTAGATCAGGAGTACAAGTTCTCTTTGATATCTCATCAAAAGTTGAAATTCTTACAGTAACTTCCTTGCATTATGAAGAGCATGAATAATAATGTTGTTAAGTGACAAAGTCCGAAGAACATTCATGCTTAACCACCTTATCAAGAACACTACTAGCATCCTCAATGTTTATTAATTCTTGCAAATACCATCCATTAATGTAGTAAATGTTACAAAATTAGGATTTTATCCCTTGGACACCATCTCGTCCAAAACATTGTAAGCTTCCTCCCACCTACCTTCTTCACTACTTTAGTTTTTATTCCTCCAATTGCATGTGAACCAAATGATTTACAACACCCATATCTTTTAAGATTCTACCCAATATTAGGCTGTCTATATAAACCCAAATGTCAACAATAGTCATTGATTCAAGGAGTTAAAAATTCATTTTGACAGAAATACATTGGCATTCTATAACATTGGCACAATTTAGTAGATAAACAAAATCTCCTCTTCTTGATAGTATCACATGATCCTCTCTACAAAGATTAATTCATGATAGTATCACATGATTTTCATAACTTGAAAGAGAGAGAGACCTCCATTTTTTTATTTTATTTTTATAACTTGGGACTTGAAATGAAGTCTAGTTTAGTAAATCAACATGAAGGCCTTCAGAATTTGTCGATGTTCTTGGTGATTATTTACATATAATATCTATTGTTCAAGAGGAATCTAATGTCTCACTGGAATTGACTTTTCGAGAGTTATTATTGTTGACTACATCAACTTAGCATGATCTTTAGTAAGAATGTCAAATCCTCATAGTCATCTCATTCAACACCCATATGGTGTCTTATAAAGTGAAACTCTTAGTGGAAATCGCAAGACAAATAAGTGGAACAATCATTCCACAAGTGACAACAAGTTTTTCCTACCATTTGTTCAAACCATTGTAGCACATCTTTGCAAAATCCAACAATGGATATATATAGAAATGAAAAATAATCAAGAACTATTGTTTGTTTGAAGGCTAGTGGTTTTTGTTCTAGTGCAAAAATGTTTAGTGTAGTCCTCAAAGGCCCACATAATATATGGCATGCATCCATATCAAGTAGAATTTTCTAACTAGATTATAACCATTGGTTGCACAAGGGGTCAAGGGGCCAATAATGGTTATTAGCTTTCCATTGAATGGTACAAGGGGCAAATCTTCCCAGGTAATTATTAATGTTATTATTGCACTTCCTTCATAAGCATCAATTTGCAAATTTTCCTAGGAATTATTTTCACTATACTCTAATGGAACCTTTATATAAAAAATTACTGGTGATTCCCCATTCCTCCTACTATGCAAAAACCAACCTAGAATTTTTGGTAGCTTTCCAAAGATTAAACCGTTAAAGGGGAAAATTAAAATATAGCAGAAATTCCAAGTAGTTTATAGCCTTAAGTGTCCACCCTAATAACAAAAATAATACAAGGCTCGAAGAAATTGGAGTATTTTCCCAAATGCCCCTATATATGCATTAAGAGACCAATTAGATGCAATTCATTTTCTTTTCTTTTGATTTAAGGGGTTTCACATTTAGGTCAACCCTTTTTTTGTTCTATATCTAAACAGAAGCAATTTTCTAGCAAAACCAAGTATTATAGCTAAGATGATTTTTTTTTATAAAGAAACTCAAGAAAGGCAACATGGGTACATGGGTACGAGCATACGATGTGCTATCAGAATAGAGACCCCCCAAAAAAATATGTACACTAGTATAGGAGTATGGGTAATACTACAAAGTACAAATAAACACATATTTTTTTTCTTGTCTTTTAAGGGATATGGCCAACACTCTTGCTCCTCAAAACAATAACATTGACCAACCTATGCTATATATCTTGGTAGTCCTAGATATCCTTGGGGGAATCCATCCCCATTTTATCATACCCAAGATAGGTAAATCCTTGTTTTGCAGTATCCACCCCTTGTGTATGTATACTAATATAACTGTGAAATCAAGAAATGCTATAAACTTTTTAGAAAAGGTGAAGTAAACTTAGATTCTAACTAAGGTTTTAAATAATGGTATGTATCAGAAATGTATAGGGTATAATCAACAGTCAATAATAGTGAAAAACTTCCACTTCAATTATTATTAGCTAGATAAATTTTACAAACAAACAAATTTAGGGTTTTTTACAATACTCAATAGTCTTCAAAAACTTCCACTTCAACTATCATTAGCTAGATGAAATTTAGAAACAAAATTTTTTAGGTGAATGGACTTCAAGTTTAAACTCTATCTTTTTTAGAAACAAACAAATTTTGGTGAAGGGACTTCAAATTTAAACTCTTTATTTCTTTTTCTTTGCATTATGAAATAAACAAAACAATAAACAATTGTTTGATACAATTATTGTCTAATATTATCTTCAGTATTTCTTGAAGGAGTTTTAGTAATGAATGTTATTATATGTAGTTTTCCATCAAAACTAAAGACTTTGATCAGTCTAAAACTTACAATTGGTTTGAGATGGATGATGTGGTGAACAAAAATTGTGTTACTTGAACTGATTAAAGACTTATTGTAAGGATTATAACATCAAATTGGATTATGCACTAGTTATGCGTCAATGGGTGTATTGTATCCAACTACCCTATTTCTTTCAACAAAAAAATGGAGATTTGGTTATGAGAAACAATCACAAACAAAGTTCATTATCACAACTGTAGATTTTAGAAATTGTGTGTAATCACTCTATTAAATACATTGCAAGATTTTCGTGTATACACCTGTAGATTTTAGAAATTGTGTGTAATCAATTTATTGGATATATTTGCAAGAATTTTGTGTATAATGTCTGCGAGTTTTGTAATTTTTTTTAACTTGTAAAAGTTCTTTGTGTGATGTATGAAAGTGAAAAATGATAATTGTAGTTTAGTGGTTTCATTATTTTTATAGTAATTATGTTGTAAGGAATTTCACACTAATTATAAAGTGTCATTAGTCCTATTTGTTATTTTTGAATCTCCATGGCCATAAAATCACTTGTCAAGAACATGGAATTTTTTGCATTAGTGGTAGTTGTAATGGTGGTGGCGGCTTCTAAATTGGGAGACATGATGAACTCATCTGAGTGATAGTGGGTCTCTACCATATAAAGACTTTTCCTTTATAATGTTTTTTATTCAATAGTTTCCTTAGTTTATATTATGTTGTACTAATAATACACAAATTTAAAAAAAAACGTATTAATAATGATACACCAACATTACCACATTCAAACTCTTGTGTTAACATAAGAATATTTCAAAGTGATAGAAATACTATGAATAAGGGCATCAGTTTTTATTTTATTTTTAAATAAGTATATTCCATTGCAAGAGCGATGACTGTAAGGATTATTGTGATGAATTAGCTATACTATCGATGAAGATTTTTTGTCAATAGTATAACTAATTCATCACAAGAATCATTACATTTTTCAATCTTGCGACAATGTTCTTTTCGTCGATAGTATAGATTTTTTGTCGCAAGAATATTTACCTTGTCTCTCTTGCGAAGATATCCCTAAATTGTCACTCTTGCGATGATATCCCTACCTTGTCACTCTTGTGACAATATCCCTACATTGTTTCTCTTGTGAAGACATCCCTACCTTGTCTCTTTTGTGACGATTTCCCTTCCTTGTCGCACTTGCGATGATTTCCTTCCCTTGTCACTCTCATGATAATATCCCTTCTTTGTCTCTTTTGCGTTGATATCCCTTCTTTGTTGTTCGCGCGACACCAACTTTTGATTGTATTTATTGTGATGACCAATGTTGGTTGTCGAGATTGCGAAAACTTCCTTGGGTCGTCGCTCTTGTGATGCTTTTTCAAGTTTGTCGCACTTGCCACAACACGTGAAGCGACATTTGGGAGACCCAAGATTCATCAGAATATCCATGAAATAACATCGCAAGAGTGTCGAAAGAGCTATCACAAAATGACCCAAATTTACTATTGGGTCATACAGGCTACAACAAAAATTTCATAAGGAGCTATGCATATATTAATGCACCCATGGAAAAATTGTTAAAGAAGGATATCAAGTTTCAATGGAATGATGAGTGCCAACAGAGTTTGTACATGCTGAAGGAGAAAATGGTGACAACGCTAATTCTAGTATTTCCATATTGGTCAAAAGAGTTCCATGTGCATGTGGATGCCTCTTCAATAGAAATTGGAGAAGTATTAACACAACCAGGAGAAGGTGATATAGATCATCCTATAACATTTGTAAGAATGAAACTCTCAGATTCAGAAAAAAATTAAAACACAATAGAGCGAGAAGGATTGGCTATGGTATATGCTTTGAAAAAGTTCATACATTATTTATTAGGCCTGTTATCAAGCAATTTGTACTGGTCCAAAACGAAAAGGCTAAAGTAGGGAAAATTGGCGTAATAGGAGGTTATCCTATCAATGACACCTTAATAAGACACCTCTTTCAATTTAGGGATGATATCCTAGGGGAGACGTCCCCAATGACATGGGGTTTTGACAAGGAAAAGGTAGAAGTGTCAATAAAATATATCCCCTCTCATAAGTCACACCGATTAGAAAGCCCCAACTTTTTAGAAAATGAAGTAATGATATTCTTTAGTGTACCTTCTCAAAACAAATCAACAAGAAAACACTATTTTTTGCAATTAAAATTTGATGTTAGTGCTTCATAAAACCTTGGACTTGTCAATGAAAGCAATAAGTCGATACAATATGAAACAAACAAAAACTATATAAAAACAATGTATAGAATATTATGGCTTCACAATCAATGCCTTAAATAAGCTTCAAAATGACCCAAAATGATAATTCAACAATAGCAATATACTAGCACTTGTCAGAAGCTAATGAGGCAATGTAAAAATCAACTTTTGCAATTTATTTTAAGATCTTTTACTGCTGTAATAATTGAATGTAGCTGAATTTTGTAACAACAACAAGAATGTTAGTGAATTAGTCTAATATAGGGTTAGGAAAGGTTAGTAAATAGCTTGAGGTAAAAATTTAAAGGGTTTTTCTCATCAATCAATCAAATAGAAGGTCTAGATCAGTTTCTTTAGGGACAATGGAGTCACGTTTTTGTAGCGACAATCTTGAAGGAATCAAATGATAATGTGTGATCTAAGGACAAATATGGATGATGGTTGAAGTGTTGGTAACCCAAGGCCTCAATCAACAAACCCTAGAAGGAAAAAAACTACTAGGAAGTAGGTAACCCTAGGCCCTAGCAATTTTCCTACTTCTTTAGCTCAAGCTTGAAGTAAATAATGGCTTGATGAAGAAAATGATGCTAGAGTGATATAATGGTAGGGATCTAGTGCAATGCTTCAAAAAGGTAGGATTTCTAGCACAATCTAGTAGGTGAAAAGATATTAAGACAAGGATAATAACATGTGCTTGATCTCTTAGGGTTTTAAGCTAGCAATTTCATAATCTTGGAAAAAATGAAAAGTAAATGTACTATAACCATTCAAAGTAAAGAAGAATTGCAGAAATTCACTTAAATACAACAAGAATAATATAGAAATCAGCCTAGTTGAAGACTTTCCACTAAGAAAAATGCCCCAAACGCCAATATATGCCTCCTCCAAGAGTTGTGCACCACTTAATTTCAGCCAAAGAGCCTTAAAGGAGCCAAATTTCATACCTCACTTAGTGAGTGAAAGAAATGATGGGAAAATACAAGGGGAAAATCCCCTATTTATACAATGAAAATGACCTTTAATTACAAAATTAGGTCAAAAAGGCCGACATGCCCAGTTTACATGAGAAAATCCAATTTTACATAAACTTGTCAAATAAAACCCTAATCTAAGATTTTTAGGGTGACGTCATGCCCCTCCTAGGGTGACGTTAGCCTCCTTGCTAGAACGTTAGCCCTCCAAGTAGAACATTGGGGCTCAAAACCCCTTTGGAACTGCCACACGTGCCAACCAATGTTGTCCTCAAGCTGGGTCCCTCAATTGGGTGACATCAAGGATTTGAATGATAACGTCAAGGGCCTTCAAGGGCCAACATCATGGTGAGAGGAAAATACCCCCTTGGGTCCAGGCCTGCCAGGCTGTCTCTGGTGGAACGCCCTCCTCATTCTCCAATGCAAGCCTCTGATATATGTCTTCCCTTGGCTGGGGTCTCAACATCCATCTGGTGGGATTTTATCCCTATAGAGGTCTGAGCTAATCATCTCCCAATGTGTACCTGTCTATCGGCCATGGTCCTGCAACAACAACAAGTACACCCTCAATGGGATTATAAGTCATAGGGATCATAGAAATGTCAATCACATCTAATAATAAAGTTATGCAAACATGTGCATGAAACCTCCCTTTCCCAGACAAGTGCTCCAAGACATTATACTATTATACAAGCCAAGTTTGGACAGGGTTTTAGGAAGTCCTATTGGGTTGAGTCTCCTGTGGGTGCCTCTGAAGAGGGTGAGTTGCACCTTGTCATGGATGAAAATGTTTCCAAGCCCATTCAATGTCTTTTTACCTTTTTATATTATTGATTTTTGTTTCAAGAGAATAGTCGGGGGACACTTCCCTGGCGTGGTGACCAGTGGTGACAGCGTTACACACAAGCATTTCACAGAGATGAGAAGGTTGGCTCATGATGAGACCCCCTTTTTATTGGCTATGCCACCAAGAGCCACTTCCTTGGCATGGTAACCCAATGAATGGTATTATCATACCGCTACATTCCCATGGACCTAATAGGATGGCCCGTGATGAGGACCCCTATCCTCCAACTAAGTCTTGAGTTTATTTATTTTATGGGTCCCTCCTTTTCTTGTTGAGAAACCTTTTATTTATTTCTCGGGGATCCCTGGGCGAAGCATATGAAGGTTTTTTTATTTTGGATTTTATCTTTTTTCAGCTACTTTTACCCTCTCGGCCTTTATCCCTTTCTTCCCAGAAGGCAAGCTACAACCCTTTTCTATCTAGGAAACCCATTTCCCAAACCAATGCAGGGGATGGTGTTGGGTATGTGTTATATTCTTTGCATGTGTGTGTGGGGGCGCATCCGATATGAAAACTGTGTCTGACGATCCCTCATAGTAGTGTCCTATTTCTGTCGTGTGTGCCAAGCTCTTTCCTAGGGGGGTCCCAGGGGGGGCAGGTATATGTCAAAACCATGGAAGGAGCATTGGATTGCAGGAAATATTGTCTTTAGGTATCTTCGTGGAACTACTAGTTATGGATTGTGCTACCAAGGAAGACCAGGATTGGACAGAGTGTTGGACATACATGGCTTTGTTGATGCAGACTAGGATGAAGATCTGGATTGCAAAAGATCTACAAGTGGGTATGTGTTTAACCCATTTGGAGGAGCAATCAGTTGGATGAGCAAAAGAGAGGCTGTAGTGGCACTCTCAACTACAGAATCTGAATACATAGAAGCCATTCATGCAAGAAAGGAAGCAGTATGGTTACAAAGATTGTGTTCAGGTATTGGGTTGGTACAAAAAGAAGTGAGATTAGATTGTGATAGTTAGAGTACAATATTCCTAGCAAAGAACCCAACTTATCATTCGAAGAAAAATCATATTGATGTTCAATATTACTTTGTGAGAGACATGGTTGAGGAAAAGAAGGTGTTGCTGGAAAAGGTTGACACTTTGAAGATTGTTGCAGATTCATTGACAAAGTTTGTGAGCACAAAAAATCTCTCCTGGTGTAGAGTAACAATGGAAATTTCTGCCCTGGATTGTTGATTATATAATCCCCCAGACCCCTGGATGCAAAGAAAACAACAAGTGGTAGAATGTTGGGTATGTGTTATATTCTTTGCATGTGTGTGTGTGGGCACATTAGATATGACAATTGCATCTGACGATCCCTTGTAGTAGTGCCCTATTTGTGTCATGTGCGCCAGGTGCTTTCCTAGGGGGGTCCCAGGGGGGGGAAATTATGCCCCCCCTGGTTGCGCACAGCGTTCGGGGCAATGCCCCAAATTTTTTTTTGGGTGGTTTCTATTTTTAGCAGATTTTGCTATTTTTAGAAGTTTACTAAAAATAATCCTGGTTTTAGGGATTAGGGTTTTGGTATCTACGAAATACCTAAAAACATTGTATATATTGTATAGTGAATGGTGAAATTCAATATAATGAATATCAGAAAGGTTTTCCTAGTTGAGGGTTTCCGGTATAAATCTCTGTGTACTATGTGAATGAGCCATTGATTAAATTTTGTTTTTCTTAATAATCTATATGCATTTCTTTACTTCACAAGTTTAAAACTTACAGATGGATTAGAGGGAAGATGATGAAAAGTGATAAGTATAGTGGGAATGGATGATGGCGTTTCATGAACCCACCCAATGGAAACTCACTCCTAAGGGTACCAAATTGCTAGGGAATTCTATCATCCCCCCTAGGTATGGATAAGTAAAAAGGAATAAAGTCCAAGCATGCATCATGAAGAAAAAAAGAATTAAATGCACATATTCAAATGTTTTGAGAATCCGAGTGACACATACCATGATACTCAAACTCATTACCTCATGGAGCAAGATGCACTGTTGTTGAAGGACCATGCCGACGAGATGGATGTTGTTGTTTCTGACAGGATGGTAGTTCTAAAGAAGAAGGATGGGCCCTCTAGGGCCAAGATGAGGTCAATATGGCTCGCGGTTCTCCATGTCGAGGACCTGTGGGCCTCGAGACATAATCTCCTTAGTTATCCCTAGGATAGGGGATAAAATTTGGCTCCAACTCAGGGACATGTTCTTACCATAGAGTGCATGAGGACCTCAACATCTCTAGTATGACCTGTGACCTGCTATATCTCAATAAAATTTATTAGTAATCAATTTGGGTGGTGATATCACCCCTGGATCATATATGGCACGATAAAATGAAAGTAAGCAAGAATATATACAAATGGAATTACAACTTCTATAGCATGAATGTAGATGGTATATAAAATGAATGAAAACTGCCTACCTAATTACCTGCACTTACCTATGAAGTTAAGTCATTGCCCCATAATGGGGTTTGAGGAGGTGTCCACCAACCGGTAATGGGCATCTTCTTCCTTCCAATGTGAATAAATAGTAGGCATCATTGAGTGACTTTCTTCCAACACTGAAGGGTCCAAGCCAAAATTGTGTATTCCCTTTGACATTAGTAGGATCTCTCTTCTTTGTATCCCACATACAGACTGTATCTCCCTCCTTGTAATCCTTGGTCTTGAGTTTGGCTGTCTTTTGTACAACCCTAGTGTATTGTCTTGAGGGAGGAGGGTGGGATTCTGCTGAGAAAACTTCTTGATGGGATGGTCAGATCAGTATGTCATCTTCTCCTTTCTTTAATAACTTGAAAGCCCCAACTTCCTTGTATTTATATTTGTTTAGGAGTTTCTTATACTCCTCCTTGTTTGGCCATTGTATCTTATCAAAATATTCCTCTGTAGCAAAAGGCATTTCATCAGGGGAAAATACACGAGGACTCTCTTTGACTGGTTCATGTGTTTCGTTACTTCCAATGTCCTCATCAATGTCTTTCACATGGACTTTATTCATTGGCACATTCAGGAGGCAGCTTATTTTTCCATCAGTCATAGTAACATTAATACATGTGAGATCCATTTCTTGGGTGCCTCCTAGTATTGCAACAAACTTCCTAGATTATAGCATTCCCCACACATTCGGGACATCCACCACTACGATATCCATGTGGATCACTTTTTCGGGGTATCTTCCAAGGAATGCTTCAACATTCTCAACTACCACATGGGTGGGTATGGCTTTGGACTCAAATCCACATACATTCCTGTAAGGCCATCTAACCTTTAGGACTAATTTTTCCATGACCTTCAGAGACATCATGTTAGCAGTTATGAATTATGCTACCAAGGAAGACCAATATTGGATAGAGTGTTGGAAATACATGTTTTTTTTTATTATGTAGAATGGGCTAGAGATATGTATCACATAAGATATACAAGTGGGTATGTGTCTATCCTGTTTCGAGGAGCAATCGATTGGATGAGAAAAATATGGTTTGTAGTGGCACTCTCAACTACAAAATTTGAATACATGAAAACCACTCATTAAAGCAAGGAAGTAGTATGGTTATAGATATTGTGTTTAGGTATTGGGTTGGTACAACAAGTAGTAAGGATATATTGTGATAGGAAGAGTGAAATCTTTTCGGTGAAGAGTGTGACTTATGATTCAAAGACAAATGATATTGATGTTCAATATCACTTTGCGAGAGACATGGTTAAAGAAAAGAAGGTGTTGTTGTTGAAAGTGGACACTTTGAAGAATGTTCTAGATTCATTGACAAAGTCTGTGAGCACTGATAAGGTCTCTTAGTATAGAGAAACAATAGGCATTTCTTCCCTAGATTGTTGACTATGTAATCATGTGACCCCCTATATACAAAGAAAACAACAAGTGGGAGAACGTTGGGTATGTGTTATATTCTTTGCACGACCAAACCTAGTGTATGCATTGTGTTAGATGTGTAGGGGGTTGCAGGTGGGTGGGAGCCCCCCTGCCTGGGGTGTTGGTGGAGCAGCCCCCAAGATTTTTTTTTTGCATTTTTTGCATCTGTTTTTAGTGTTTTTTCCGCACATGGTTTTCATTGATGGTTTTCTAATTTTTGTTAAGGAATTAGGGTTGTTGACTAATCTGGTTCAATGGATTAGGGGTTTTGGATGCTGCGAGATCCTATATATATATTGTATCATAAACAATGAAGGTTGATGATGAATAAAGAATTAGAGGTGTGGCTCCAAACAGGTTGTTGGTTTTCTTGGTTTGGGTTTCTAGGGTAAAATATTTGTGTAACGTGCATGACTTCCATTGTATCCTTTATGTTTTATTAAGAATATACTTGCAATAATTATTTGTATAAGGTTAAAATCTACATAAATATTTGATGAATCTTAGAGTGGGCTAGGAGAGAGAAATTGTAGGCGACCTATCCAATATGTTGTATGATCTGATAGGGACCACATAAATTGAGAGATAGCTTCTAGGGATATTTATGTTTGATTGATGTCTATTTATAACCTTGTAGGAGAAGAAGCACTTGATCCCATTTGGAAAAAGAACATTTAGATATACATTGATCAACTTGTTATTTCATTTGATTTTATGCCATATAGATAATGGATTCTCTCGTGTGAAGTGTTGAAGTGTTCTATATATTGCATGAACCTTGGTGGTGCTTGGTACATGGGATTCCATTGACAAGTGGCTTTGGTGAAAAATATCTTCATATGGTGTCATTTTGGTAGCTCGATTAGAAGTGGCATTATACCACCATTCAATAAGGGGAATCCATTATGCCCATTGGTGCAACTTTTCATAACAAAAACATCTCAAATAGGTTTCTAAGAATGGGTTCATAAATGTTATCATACCTATGAATGTAATATAAGATAAAGTGGATAAATATATGTGAATACTAGATAAATGGGCCTAAATGGGTGATTAGTTGGAGTGGGTGCAACTGCTCCAACCATCCTATAAATAGCTTTCAAAGAATGGATACAAGATGGTAGAATGTTGTCCCTGATATATTGTCTTGATGATCTCACGTGTGCATGTCACGATGTATTCTCTTGCTTGAATTCTATTTAGAAGTATAGCCTTCCAACATCCAGCATTGTTTCCTCCTTCATTTGGTCTGGGTGACAATAGTAGTGGATGGAGGTGGTTCTAACTTGGAAGAGAAATGTGTACACAAACAAATATAAACTCCACAGTACTCGAAGGTTTCATGTTTGGCTGTGTACAGTGGTATCAGAGCCACTGGTTTTTTAAACCATGTTTTTGTTTAAAACTCCATGCTATTGTAGTGTCTACGTATATTTTGTGTGCCTGCGTGAGCTCCAGATTCGAGAGTCACACTCCAGATTCGAGAGGAGCCACCTGTGACTGTATAGTGCCCGTGTGAGCTCCAGATTCGAGAGGAGCCACCTGTGACTGTGTAGTTGCAGTGAAGGGACAGCAAGTGCCCGAAGGCCCTTCAGCATCCAGTCACTAGGATTGTGTATAGAAGCAGCTGTGAGTAGCCTACAAAGCAGCCAAGGTCAAAGAAGGTGTTGTGAGATTTTATTTTCTTTTTCTTGTGCAAGTGGAATTTCATTTATAGAGATTAGTTTACAATGCATTCATTAGTATCAATTGTGGGAGTAGTGCTCTCCGAACAAGAAAATTACCAAGAATGGTTTCGAAAAATAAAAAATACTCTTATTTTTAATGATTTATGGGAGGAAATTTGTGAAGGCAAGGATGATAATGACCCAGAGCAACCTACAGATGTTAGACAACTTGTAATTTGGAAGAGTAAAGATAAAAAGGCACATGCTTTAATTTCTGCCTCAATCACTGAAGAGGTAAGTAGACATATTCTTTCCAGAACCACAATGTTTAAAGCATTAGAGAAATTAAAAGATCTTTATGACTCCCATTCAGAGCTGGAAATTATACAATTGTTGATGAAGTTGTTTAATCTGGAACTGAAAGATAATAATCCCATGAAGTTAGCTTCCAAAATTAAAGCTCTTTTTCATGATAATGACTCAACTAGTGTCAAAGTTGATTTACAACTCACATCATTTATTAAATCCCTATATCCTACCTATTCACACTACTTAGAGTCTCTTCAAGCTAGTGGAAAGATGAAATCCATGACTTTTGATAAACTTGTAGACAAAATTGCTAAAAGAGAGAAAGCTTTTGGGAAGAATGAATCTTTTTCCACTTCCACAGTTGAGACTTCATGTCTTACACAGAAACAACAGAAACCTAGAGGAGAGTCTGCTAGATTTGATAATAATAACAGAGGTCATGGT
>SNQJ01S0006869.1:36768-65255 GCA_010110895.2 Picea sitchensis | reverse complement strand
AGACAACAAGATGATAAACAACAAAAACATTTTCAAAATGATACACAATCTCTTAAGTGCTATAGGTGTGGTAAACTAGGGCATACCTCTTCTCATTGTCATAATCCTTGGGATAGGATTAGTGAGAAGAAAGAGAAACAACCTCCAAATAAAGGAAAACCACCTGAATCTACCAACTATATTGTTGCACATTGTAATCTTAGTATAAATGAGGTTTTTAGCACTTCTTTTGCTTCTTGGAAAGACACTTGGATTTTAGATATTGGAGCCACTTCCCATATGACCTTGAGAAGAGATTTTTTTGAGACATTCAGTAATCACATTGATGGAATAGTTTATTTTGCTAATAAGTCCCAGTTAAAGCCTTCAGGAATTGGATCTAGCAATACTTGCTGATTATATTTTGCATGATGTTCTTTATATTTGTCAATTAAAAAGAAATATGATGTCTCTCATACATATCAGGAAACAAGGACATTCTATACATATGTTTGATGGTATAATTGAAATAAGAAAAGCATCTGATTAGGTGATTGTTATGACTAGTGTTGAAGAAGACAAACTATTAAAACTTAAAGGGACATCTTCTTTTCAATCTAATTCAACTTTTTTGGCTTAGCATAGTGATACTTTGTCTTCTATCTTATTGTGGCATGCTTGTTTTGGTCATATTAATTATGATAGTATCCGGATTATGAAACAACAAGGTATTCAAGGGCTTCCTACTATTCCAAGAAAACTTTCTCCATGTAATGCTTGTATTTTAGGCAAGCATTGTAAACAACCTTTTTATGGATCTACTTCCCGAGCTTCCAGGAAGTTAGGTCTCATACATTCTGATTTATGTGGGCCCATGCCTATTCAATCTGCAAATGGTAATAAATATCTGCTGACTTTTATTGATGACTACAGCAAGATGTGTTGGGTTTATTTGTTGAAAGAGAAATCTCAAGTTTTTGCAACTTTTAATAATTTTCATTTATAGATTACAAATGAAACTCAACTTAATATTGACACTCTATGATCAGATAATGGTGGTGAATAAACCTCTAATGAATATGAAAAGTACTTACAAGATAATGGTATTAAACATCAGACCACCGTTCCTTATACTCCACAACAGAACGATGTAGCAGAACACATGAACAAAACTTTGCTTAATATGGTAAGGTCAATGATGTTTTTTCAGAATGTCAGGTTGATGTTTTGGGGAGAAGCAATACTTTGTGCCATTTATATTCGCAATCGTTGTCCTTCTACTTCCATCAATAATAAGTCCCCTTATGAATTGTGGTATAATTGTCTTCCTGTTGTTCAACATTTCAGAGTTTTTGGTTCTCCATGTTATGCTTTAATTCCTAAACAACAACGTGACAAATTGGGTGCAAGAAGTCACAAATGTCTTTTCTTGGGGTATTCTAATACCTCCAGAGCTTATCGATTGTATGATGAGGAAAACAAGAAATTTGTTGTTTCAAGAGATGTTGTTTTTCTCGAATTTGCTAAAGATGCTTCTACTATTGATAGGAAACTCAATCATTTGAATAGATTCTCTTCCAAGAAGTTTTATTATGAATGGGATAATGATCTCCCACATCCTGAAGTGGGGATTCATATTCTAGACCAGTCTGTGGATTTTCCTTCAACAACACCAGAGAACGAGACGACATCAAAGAATGAACAAAAATTAGTTGATAACAATATTTTTGGTGATAATAATGTTTCTATAGAAGAACAATTGGTTGATAATAATTTTCCTACTAAGGAAAAATTAGAGGATAATAATGGTCCTGAAGAACCTATTTCAAAGACTCTTGAAGCTGAGAAAATATTGCAGCAATCAATACACATATCAACGTGTACCAAGACAATGCCAAAAGGGTATGATGGATTTGAGTTAAACTTTTTTGTTGTTAATGAACCTACTGCTTTTGAAGAAGCCACTAGTTGTAATGAATGGAAAGATGCAATGCAAAAAGAGTATGATTCTCTTATTAAAAATGACACTTGGAGGTTGGTGGATTGTCCTATTGGCATCAAACCAATTGGTAGTAAGTGGATTTATAAAACTAAATATAAAGTTGATGGTTCTCTTGATAAGCACAAAGCAAGACTTGTAGCAAAAGGGTATAATGCACAAAAAAAAGGTATTGATTATACAAAAACATTTGCTCCCACAACAAAATGGGACACTATTAGAACCTTATTTTCTCTTGCAGCTAAAAAATGATGGAAAATACATCACATGGATGTAAAAACGGCCTTCTTAAATGGAGATTTAAAAGAATATGTCTATATGTTGCAGCCAAAGGGTTTTTCTGTTAAAGGAAAAGAGCATAAAGTATGCAAATTGATAAAATCATTGTATGGTTTAAAACAAGCGCCTCGTGCTTGGTATGAAAAGTTAACTAAACATCTTCTCAAGTTGAATTATAAGCATTTCAATCTAGATGATGCAACTTTATTTGTTAAGAAAGTTGGAAGATCGGCTGTATATCTAGTTGTCTATGTAGATGATTTGCTTATCATGGGAAATAATGATGATTATATAGAATCTATTAAAAGGGAGTTGAAAAAGGTTTTTGTTATGACAGATTTGGGATTACTACATTATTATCTAGGGATCGAAGTAAATAAAAAACCGAAGCACATTTTTATTTCTCAGAAGCAATATATTGGAGAACTATTGAGAAAATTTGAGATGAAGGATTGTAATCCTGTTTTTACTCCAATGGAGCAGAATCTAAAGCTTACTTCAAATGAAGGTAGTGCATTTGAAGATCCAACAAAGTACAAACAGCTTGTTGGAAGTTTAATTTATCTTACTACTACTCGTCCTGACATAACTTTTGTTGTAGGAATACTTTCCATGTTTATGCATCAGCCCTGTGAAGGTCATTGGACAACAAAAAAATGAGTACTCAAATATTTAAAAGGCACTCAATCATATGGCATCAAATATTCTAAAATNCATAACTTTTGTTGTAGGAATACTTTCCAGGTTTATGCATCAACCCTGTGAAGGTCATTAGACAATAGCAAAACGAGTGCTCAAATATTTAAAAGGCACTCAATCATATGGCATCAAATATTCTAAAGTTTTAGACTTCCATCTCATTGGTTATTCAGATTCTAACTTTGATAGAGATAAAGAGCATGGGGTGTCTACTTCAGGTTATTTGATGAATCTTGGATCAGCAGCCACCACCTGAAGATCACGAAAACAATCTATTCCTATTGACTCTACAACTGAAACCGAATATGTTGTAGTAGGTCAAGCCACAAAAGAAATCATTTGGCTTCAGAAAATTCTTGAAGACTTGCAGGAGAAACAAATGACTTCGACGCCTCTCATTGTTGACAATACTTCTGCAATACAATTGGCCAAAAATCCTAAATTCCATGATCGAACCAAACATATCAATACCAAATATCATTTGATTGAACATCATGTTGAGGCCAAAACCATTCATCTCAATCATTATTCCACTTCAGAGCAAATTGCAGACATCTTTACTAAAGCTTTGGGTCGAGAAAAATTTAAAAAATTTCAAATGATGCTTGAGATGATAAATGTCCCTTCGGATTAAGGGGGGAATGTTAACTAATCTGGTGGTTATTTCGTTCAACTCCCTAACTATCCACATAACTGTAACAGTCTGCAACTGTCTACAACTGTCCGCCTATACTATATGTATTCGTTTTGCATTAATAAAAGATATCTCTGTTCTTGGTGTTAACAGTAGAGTTTTTTAACTGCTCGATCGATTGTTTCTCATGATGTTGTATGGAATTTGCACAAAAACCTAGAAAAATTATGAAGTCAATAAAGCAAAAGCCTCTTTCTCATGTGAAGTAACCAGGTGCGTTGGATGCAGATAACGCCCCGCAGAATGAAAAACCAATTGAATCAACGAAGATGGATCTCGTCAGTGGAGGCAAATCTCTCTTAAAGATGCTCATGGAATGGTAATGCTGCAAAATAATTTGACTGTTTTTGATCCATGGTTCATGGTGATGCTGATGAATATTTGTTTGTGGTGCACAAAAGGAAAACCAAAATTATGAGACTTAAATGACTTTGGATTTAAATATCCATGATCTGTGATTTCCAGAAGATGCACCTGACAACACATGTCGTACGGTTGAAGTCGAGGCCTTGGTCGAGTTCTCGGTCAAGATTGAAGTCTGCTCAAGTTCTCGGTCAAAGGCCAGGCCATGGTTGAGATTGAAGTTTGGTCAAGTTCCGGGTCGAAATTGAGGCCCCGGTCAAAGTTATTGGTCGATATTGAAGTTTGGTCGAGATCCGGGTCGAAGTCGAGGCCCTAGTATGGTTAAGTTCCTGATTGAGGTCGGGTCATTTTATTTGCTGACAGCAGATGCAGCTGACTGCACTCCTCTTGATTGGCACACATAGTTAAGTTTTTATGTCCAACTACTTTGAGAATAATAGGTTTTAACATCCATTTACTTTAAAAGTCGTGCAAGAGCTTCTAATTTCTAGATGGAACATATCAAAACACACTGTTATAGAGGATGTTGTTGCCACTCGTAATACATTACATAATTTACAATGACCTCCAAGTGGGGTGAACCAATTGATTGTTGAGTATGTTGACACTATACTTTAAAGGCCTATAACAGTCTATATGGGCTCAAGACGGTAGGAGGTATCGACAAAACTTCTTGAATTTAAATATGAATGACCAAAGGCAAGGTGTAAGGCGATATTAAAGTTCCGAATAAATCATTTATCACAAAGGTTGCAAGCAACGAAATCTCTATGGTGATCGAAAAGCTTAGACACAGAATTTTTGCATCGAGTCATGGGGATGAGCTCATTGATGGAATTTTGAGACTTAATATGCATGTATGGATTCACTTGGACACATATCGACAGTCGTGGTCATCTGGTGGAATGCAAAGAAATGGAGGAGATGTCTAGCACCATGATACTAGCATCTTTGGAGGATACCACATAGAGTTTGGTCTATCTAACAAAGGTTCAAAATTGATTATCCATTGATCATCATCATAATATATTTAGAGTGCTTTCTTAGAATGTGATTCATGTCACATAGTCATAAATGTATAGGAGTCATATTAAGCCTTTAAAATAACTATGTAATGTAATTATTGCACTAAATACTTATAAAGTCATAGAGTCATGGTAAAGTATATGGAGTCTTAAGAATGGTAAATCAAGATACATGAAGGAAATGGTTGTAATGGTTGTAATGTGAGTCTTTTTTGTAGTCAAATCAATTTTGTAATCTAGCTAGTTGGAAAAGAGAAAACATTATGTTGTTAATTGCATCAAATTTAAGATTTATTGTAAAATCTGAGTCAAAATAGAAAGGACAGGGTTAAAATGCATCTTTAAAGGTAGGCGATCCCCTCCACCATTGTAATATAAATCGGTCCTTAACTTACAAGATCGATGTCTCACTGACATCAATTGATACCTAGTCGACGACAATGTTATCACGCAATTTGTACTTGCTCAAATCCCAAGGCAAGTGAAACAAGATTGGCGTAACAAGCGGGTGACCTATCACTGTCACCTTCATAGGAAGCTCCTTTCTATTTAGGAGTAGGGTAAGAATACCCCATGGGAGACATCCCTAGTGACCTAAAGGGTTGGTGGAACTAAAGCAAGGATGCAAAGATAACCCCCCTCTCATTGGTCACTCAAGTGAAATGGTGTCACAAGGTTTATGTCCAAGAAAGATGAAGCGATTGAAAGTGATGAAGTGTATCTACCCAAAACAAGACAACAAAGCATATATATATGGTTGTTTCAGGTACAAAAATAATAGTAAAGCTTCAAGAGACAGTAAACCAAGTGAAAATATGCTAGTTGATATAAAAATGTAGCAATGAACAAGTTTACAACAACACTTAATAAATCGTAACATCTACAATAAAAGATCTTCAGAATTGCTTGAAAAGATAGTGAAAAGTAACTTACGAAGTGTTTAGCTAGCATTCAAAGTCAATTATGCAGAAAAATTGTTGCATTTAGATGATTGTGTCAAACATTTATAACAACAACAAGAAAGTTAGTGATCTAAGCTAAATTAGTGTTAGATTTAGTTAGTAATAGCTTAAGAGAATAACATGAAGTTTTACGATCGGGAGCGAGCGAGCAGGGGCATGAGGAGTGCGACCTAACGCATGCACAGTGCAGTGAGCAGGGGCTCCCCAGCCATGGACACTGGTGGGGGTGCCGTCCCCACCCCTTCCCCTTTGCCAGATTTTGATGCCTTCAGGAAGCTCGTCGCCGAAGCCTCCAAGAGACCGCCTTCAACAACACAACAGAAATTCGTAAAGAAACTGAATGCATCCCTATCGTTGAACTGCCTCTAGAAGAAACTTGCAGAACGACAGTCAATCTAGAAGATAGAGGACTTATCGGGCAATTCACTGGGCTCTGGCCCTCTCCCAAATCTATCGAAGATTGGGTGCAGAGGAACTGGAGCCCGCTCATCTCAGAAGGAATAAAGAGTCACTTTGTAGGGAAATGATACTTTGTATTCGTCTTCGAAAACCCTGAAGACAAAAACCTCATTTTCAGAAACAGGCTGTACTTCATGGGGCCACAAGGGTTGTACCTGAACAAATGGACCCCAGATTTTGACCTAGCCCAGGATGTGCCCTCTGCCGTCCTAGTGTGGGTTCATCTACCTCATCTCCCTTTACACTGCTGGAATAAAAAATCATTGCATGCAATCAACAATACGCTCGGAAGGTACATTGACCAAGCAGTGAGAAAAGACCAGTACTCATGCACACAGATCTGTGTGGAGGTCGATCTGGAAGTGGGATTACCAAAGGCAATCAAATTCACTGTTGCAGACTGGATGTATATTCAGGAGCTAGATTATGAGAAGCTACCCTTCAAATGTTGGCACTGCCACGGTTATGGCCACTTCGCAAGGCACTGCAAAAAAAAGAATGCAGAGGAGAGTGAGAACGTGAAAGCAAATCAGTGGATCGCAGTCCAAAAAATAGTGACAGCAAAATCTAGAAGCAACGGAACAATGAAGAAAGGCAACACTGGGCAACTATAGCAAGAGAAAATCGATGGGAGCTCCAACCCCACGCTGCATTTAGGATCTCAAACAGAAAAGCCCAACAAGGACACAGAAGAACCAGAAACAACCATGGACAGTAGGGAACAACCAAGTGCCCCCCCAAATGGGAAAGACACAGGGGAACAAGGGAAAATGGCAGGAACCCTGGAAGTAGTCCCCTCTCCCTCATATGTTGACATAGCTAGAAAGAAAGTACTAGAATCATCAAGCTCCTCGGAGGATGAGATCCTAGAAAGGCCAGCCAAAAGAGTAGGAAGGAAGTCCCGCAAAGAAGCAAGGGAGGAAGATGCAGAAAGTCAAAAGACCCAAGGAAGCCAACCTACCATAGAAATGTCAATCGGCAGAAACACAAGAATAAGGTCTCTAAAAGGAGGAGGCCCAACCACCCCCAACAGTAAGTAATGAAAATCGTCTCTTGGAACTGTAGAGGTTTGGGGAATTCGGCGAAAATTGAAGTGGTCAAGGATCTAATGAAAGTGGAACCAGCAGACATCCTCATGCTCCAAGAGACAAAAATTGAAGGAGAATCCCTTCTAGAGATTAGCAAAAACAAATGGCAGAAGAACATAGGGAAAGCAATCAGTGCAAGGGGCTCCTTCGGAGGTATAGCAACACTGTGGAAGGAAGAATATTTCAACCTCGTCAACTCCTACAACACTCAGCACTAAAGCTTAGCTGAATCACATAGCAAGTAAGTTAACCATCGCATTATTCAATTTATATGTACCGACTTTACATTCTAAAAAGAAAGATTGTTGGAAAACTTTAAATGAGTTTCTAGAACAAAATTCCCCAAACAACATAATCATTGTTGGAGACCTTAACCTAGTCATGAATGGAAAAGAAAAGAGGGGAGGAAGGACTAGCAAGGACCAAATGATTTATGTAGTAGAAGACATGATACAACAGTGGGACCTAATGGATTTTAACCCACGCAAAGGCCTATACACCTGGACCAATAACAGGACAGGGGAGGAACACATTTCTGCCAGATTGGATAGGTTTTTGGTCCAAAGCACTTTGTTGTTGGAAAGGAATCTAATATCCATAGCCATCCTCCCCAAGCTTACCTCGGACCACAAACCCATCATGCTTTTGCTAGAGGAAGAAGAAAAACTAGGCCCAATCCCATTCAGATTCAGCCCATTGTGGAAAAAAAGAGTGGCTTTGCAGAGACGGTCTGATTGGCATGGTCTACCTCAGTTACTGGCTCTCCCAACTTTGTCTGGGAACAAAAATTAAAAATAACAAAAAAATCCCCCAAGGAATGGAGCAAACTCCTGGAAAGCAATCCCAATACCCAAAGAAAGGAGTCAGTGCAGCAGTTGGGAGAGCTGCAGAATGAAATGGAAACAATAGATATTGCCAAAACAGATCTGGAAAAGGAGCAAGCAGCCCAATGTAAAACTTACCGCTCCTTCAGAAATGAAGAAGAATACTGGAGACTAAAATCCCGTAGCCTTTGGATGGAAGCTGGTGACAGAAATACATCTTACTTCCACCGTCAATTTAAAGCCCGCCTCTCCAGAAACCACATCTCTGAGATCACAACCAACGATGGGAAGCTTTGCAAAGGAATAGACCAAATAAAGGTTGCTGCTGTCTCACATTTCCACCAACTTTAAAGCAAAGAGAATGACAATAATGAAGAAAGCAATAAGGAATTCCTCAAGAACATCTCGGCTCTGGTCACAAAAGAAGATAACACAACACTATTGAGCCCAACAAACAAAGAAGAAATCAACAAAATCATCTGGTCCATGGATCCTGACAAAGCCCTAGGGCTAGATGGGTTCACTATCGATTTTTACAGGATCTACTGGAATATAATCAAGTCTGACCTCATCAGAATGATAAAAGAATTCCTACAGAAAGAAAAATTAGGAGGCAACACCAATTCAACTTTCCCTGCATTAATCCCTAAAGAAACAAACCCTGCTTCCTTTGATAGATTCAGGCCAATATCCCTATGTAACGCCTCTTATAAGATAATTGCAAAACTCCTTGCAAACAGAATAAAACCTCTATTGGGAAAGCTCATCTCAGATTCACAAGGAGGATTTGTCAAAGGGAGACACATCCTGGACAATGTAATCCAAGTTCAGGAAGCTATGCACTCCAGCAATCTTAGAAAAGAGAAAGGCATGTTGATTAAGCTAGACATGGCAAACACCTTCGATAGAGTAAATTTGTCCTTCCTGTATCAAGTGCTTCTTTCATTTGGATTTGAGCAAGAGTTTGTAAAACTGATACAAGCCTGTACCCAAAGCCCATGGATAGCCCCTTTAGTAAATGGGAGACCAATAGATTTCTTTAAATCTTCAAGGGGGTTGAGGCAAGGTTGCCCCCTCTCTCCATTTCTGTACATTTTAATGGTGGATACACTCAGCAGGAAGTTGGAGCAGGAAAGGATAACAGGAGTAGCCCCAGGCTTGAGAATAATGAAGAATCTTAAACCTATAAACCATGCTCTATTTGCGGATGACTCTCTCATTCTAGGAGGAGCCTCAAACAGAGTAGCCTCTGCATTCAAGGGCACTCTTCAAGCTTACTGCAAGGTGTCTGGAGCTCTGATAAGTGAAAGGAAAAGTGTTGTTTACAGTTGGAATGCAGCAGCACATGAAACACAAAAGATAGCATGCATCTTGGTGTTCAAAGGGCATTCAAAATGGGAAAAGATACAGTACCTTGGGCTACCATTATCATTGGGCATAAACAGAGTCAACTTGTGGGAAGGAGTTTTAACAAAAATCAAAGGAAAAATCTATGCCTGGGGAGGACATTGGCTCACCCATGGAGGTAAATTAACTTTGATAAAAGCAGTCATTTCTTCACTTCTGATCTATCAAGTGTCCTACCTCCTGGCACCTAAATCGATAGCTGGGTAGATCAACAAACTACTTAGAGACTTCTTGTGGCATGGTGGGAAAGCGAACCAACATAAGTTTCATTTGGTCAGTTGGGAAACAACAAAGTGGCCTTTGAGAGAAGGCGGGCTACAGATCTGAGATCCAGCTCTTGTCAATACAGGTCTTGGTTGCAAAATCTCGTGGAAGATGCACAACGATCCCACTCACCCTGTCAGCAAAACGTTAATGCACAAATATATACCAAATGCCAAAATCAGAAATCTGCAAAATGCCATGAGTAGGAAGACCACGCTGCTATGCAAATTGTGCATCAAAGGGGCACGACTCTTCACCCAAAGCCTGTACTGCGTCCCTGGAAATGGAAAACGAACCAATCTCTGGATAGCTCGGATAATGGGGAATCCGCCCCTTGCTTCAAACACCAGCTTGACTGAAATTCATGATTTTCTTGAGCATAGAGGAATACAGAGCATCAATGACATATCAAAATGGGACGACGATGGCTCCTGGTCAGATTGGCAATTCGGCAATGTCCCAAATCGCCTCCTCCAGCAACTTGAAATGTTCAAAGCAGAGCTTCGAGAGGTAGCTCCTGTGCATAAGACAGAAAAAGAAAATTGGGGTTGGGGACCCACAGGAACATACTCAGCAGCCAAAGGCTACGCTCTGCTACAACGACAGAAAGACAGACCATTCCTTGCAAGATTTTGGCTGGAGGTATGGGATTCATTGGTGATCCCCAAGGTAAATTTCTTCTTCTGGACTTTAATGCACAAAAAGATCTTGACTGGTGAAAATTTAATGAAAAGAAATATTGTCGGTCCACACAGATGTTCTTTATGCAAAGAATCCATGGAAACCTCAGATCATTTGTTTGTAGATTGCCATTTTGCAAACAAAGTTTGGCATCTCATCCTCCATGGCCTCAAGGTCGCTGCCCCCACCAACATCTCAGTAGTAGATCTATTCAAAACTTGGAAGGATAGTTACCCTTCACTCTCATTGAAAATATTATGGGCCAGAGTCTGGATCTCCATCCCCAAGTATGTGTGTTGGAAGCTTTGTCTTGCAAGAAATGAGCAAATTTTCAACAACATAGTTTGGACCCCCAACATGGTAGCAGCGAAAGAAAAAGGCCTCCTCCTAGAAACTTTGAGCTCTCAAAACCACAAAACTGACACCTTGCTGCAGCAGGAGGAAAAGAATTGGCTCGGTACCTTCGTGATGACCCTTCGGATCCATAGCACTGAAAATTCCCATCTTGAAACAAAATGGAGGCTAAGAGATAATCACGACATATTCCAGAGTTGGTGGCAGAAGCAAGGAATAACTTCAGTCTTCTTCGATGGCACCTCCAAGGGAAACCCTGGGACAGTGGGAGCTAGAGGAATCATTTATTCCAGTGAAGGGAAAATACTAGAAACCTTTTGTTGGGGACTCGGATAGCGAACCAACAACCAAGCAGAAATCCTGAGTTTGATAAAAGTCTGTGAGATAGCCAAGGAAAGAGGACATCGGGAGCTACAAGCGTTTGGAGATTCCGAAATCTTGATCAAAACGATACATTCGAGAGGATAGTTTAATGACGCTAGCCTAAACAAGAACCTACAAAGGCTACGATACATTCTAAAAGACTTCACCTCCTTCAACTGCTATCATATACTCAGAGATTCAAACAAAGAAGCAAACAAATTAGCCAACAAAGGAAGCCTCTTGGCCCAAGGAGAACTCAGCATAAATGACGGAGACCCAGTAAAAATTTGTATTCCTTGAAAAGGACAACAGCTTGTAAAAGAATGCAGAAGGCTTTTGTGAACGTTGTAAGGCTGCGACCAGCTGGAATTCCCAATCAATAAAATTCATAACCGTTTTAGTTAAGAAAAAAAAAAATAGCTTAAGAGAATAGTGTTTGAGTGTTTGATCAACCTTCCAACAAAAGAGAGACAAGAGAGTAGTTCCTTTAGGGTTTATGGATTCAATTATATCAACACATTAACTTGGAGAGACAACAATGATTATTCTTGTCTAAAATATAACAAGGTGGAAGCTTGAGAAGTAGTACCTTAAGTTCTCAAGCACCAAGCCTCAAAGAGAAGGTTCAACTAGGGTGTAGGCACTTCTAGGCCCTAATGATTTCTCCTATCCTTAGACTCTTGAAAAATATTTAATGCAATAAGAAATAGACAAAGCTTCTAAAGTGCTAGCACTTTAGGGCTCTAGAAGTTTGTTTAGACAAGATCTTCTTAAGCAAAACTAGCAAAATAAAGAGCAAGAAAGAAGCACCTTCTGTTTCTTACTCCTAGGGTTTCAAGCAAGCAATTTCATAATATTAGATATGAACAAGTAAACATACCATAGATATTTATCATGAAATGAAAATTGCAGAATTACTTCACCAAGAATAATCAGGCACAAAAACCCTAGATTTGCCGAAATTTCACCAATAAATGATCTAAAATGCATCCAAAATATCCTCCAAGCAAGTGTGCCTTGGTAATTTCAGCCAATAACTCCTTTAGGGTGAAAATTCCAGTCCTCCCTCTTGTGAAAGGTGAGTTATGATGTTAAAATGAGAGTACTTTATCTCTATTTATACAAAATTTTGACCCTTAATTAATTTTAGGTCAAAATTAAGGTCGACCTGGCCAATTTACAAATAAATTTAAATTTGACATAAATAAAATCAATTGTCATCTAAAGAAATCTCCAATGGTGATTTCATACCCTTCTAGGGTGACGTTGAGGCCCTAAGGTGGAATGTTGAGCCTAAAAGGTAGGACGCTTTTCCTCCAGAGGCCTCAGATGAAGCCCACATGTGCCACTAGGCTCATAAATGCCTCGAAAATGAAAATCCAAGCTTTGGATGATGTCCAAGGTCATGATGGTGACATCCTAGGACTTCAAGGGCCAACGTCCAAGTGGAAGAGAAAGATCCCTCTGGGTCTAGGTCTATTAGGGTGCCTCCAAAGGCAACATCCTTGTTTGTTCCTGGCACAAATCTTCAATGTATTGCTTCCCTTGGCTGGGCTTACAATATCCATCTTTGGGATTTAATCTCCCATGAAGGTATGAACTAATCATTCCCTCATGTGTACCTTTACATCGGGCAAAGTGCTGCAACAACAACAAGTATTCCCTCCAGGGGTTCATAAGTCATAGGGATCATAGAAGGTAAATCACATCCAATAATTGAATTAACGAAACATGTGCATCAAACCCCCCTTAACCAAGACAAATGCTCAAATAAATTATGAAATTTGACAATTTAGGTTTGGAGAAGGTCTTAGGGTGTCCTATTGGGCTAAAATCCCTTAAGTTTGGGGTGTTTCCCAGGTGGGATCCAATCCAGATCATGTATGCAAATGAGGTGGCATGGGGTGTCGTAATAAAAAGGAAATGTAAGTCTTACCTGTGGGTTCCTTTGTAGAGGGTGAGATGCACCTTGTCATAAATGCAATTGTTTCCTAGCCCATTCATTTCCTTTTATTCTTAGCTTTATTTCTTTCAATCTTTTGTTTTTGTTCTTTTAGGGAAAAGTTTAGGGCCACTGTCCTAGCTTGATGACCAAAGGTGATAGTGTTATCCACAAATATTTCATGGAGATGAGAAGGATGGCTCATGATGAGACCCCCTTTCTGTTGGCTATGCCACTAAGAGCCACTACCCTGGTTTGGTGACCAGATAGGTGGTGGTGTCATACCACTACATGCCCATGGTCAAAATAGGCCAGCTAGTGATGAGATCTCCTATTCACCAACTAGTACCTTGAGTGTTTATGTATCTTACGGGTTCCCTTTTCTTACTGAGAATATTTTTACTACTTTCTCGAGAACCCCTGAGTGAAGCATCTCAAAGGTTTCAACATTGTCTTTTAACTCTTGCCAGCTACTTTTATCCTCTGGGCCTTTAGCCCCTTCTTCCCACAAGGCAAGGTACAACCCTTCCTAGCGTGGCCAATCAAAATTCCCAAACAAAGGTAGGGGGAGATGAGAGGAATAAATATGGAAAGTGGTAAGTATGGAGGGAATGAACGATGACCTTTCACAAACCCATCCAGTGGAAACCCATCCTAAAGGGAGATCAACTTACTAGGGCACCATGTCACCCTTCCAGGTATGAACAAGGAAAGGAGCATAATTTCAAAGAGAACGTCATGAAATGAAGAAGAATTCAATGCAACATATTCAAGTGCTTCAAAAATTAGAGTGACACATAACATGATACCTAGAATCATTACCTCATGGAGCAAGACTTACTACTACTTGAGGACTAGGCTGGCGGGATGGATACTTCTGCTATGGATAAATGGAATGCATTGAAGAAAAGATGGGCCCTTCAGGGCCATTCTCAAGTCGGTACTCGATGTCTAGGACCCGTGGGACTCGAGACATGATCTCCTTAGTTATCCCTAGAGTAGGGGATACCATCTTTCTCCAACTCGGGGACATGTGCTCACCGTAGAGTGCATGAGAACCTCAACATCTATGGTATGAACTATGCCTGCTAAATCTCAACAAAGGATATTAGTAATCCTTAGGGTGGTGATATCACCCCTTTTTCATATATGATATGGTAAAATAAATAGCATATCTAATCTAGCATATGATCATGAGCATACATATATTCAAGTGAGACAAAATAATATGCAAATGAAACTACAATTATGCTAACATGATATGCAGATGGTATGTACAATGGATGCAAATTCCTACCTACCTCTACTTACATGTTGGTTGAATGCTAGGTGTAGTCAAATAACCAGTGAAACCATCCTAGTAATATCTCATAATACCTGCCTTTGTGCTTCATCATAAGCCAAAACAATGACAACTTAAGCACAAAAATTACATGAGTTAAAGCACACATCATATCATTGGAAATTGTAAAGCCTAACTCATGGAGGCAGGAGGGAGGGACAAAATTATGCCAAGTTACACTTCTATAAAATTACTCAATCCATATCAGAAAGGGATCGTGAAAAATCAAAAGATAAAAAGACTAACTCAAAGAGTCTGAGGGTTGGCTACCTTGGACATCATCACATCCTGAGGTCTAGGAAGGGACTAGCAAGAATCTATAGGATGATTGGCAATTTTTTAAGGGAAAGATGAAACTATGAGATATCAAACTTCTTCTTAAGGTATAAAACCTACCCTTGAATTCTAAAAGAAGGCCTTTCCCCAGAGCAAACTCAAGACAAGGGACATGTTTCCCAAATACAACCTTGGTGACATAGCAAGGTAAAGTAGTTGAACGGAGCTGGAAAACCTTGTCACAAGTACCTTGCTTCAAACAAGAAATGTCCTTATCCCTATCAATATATGAGAACAATAGTTGTTGATAATCTTCTTGGCACAAATCCAAGTTCTCTGTTGGCACATGTCAATTTTGGGAAAAACCGAAGAAGTTTTGAAGGAATTAAAGAAGTGCTGGAAAATAGGGGAGCAAACTGGGAATAAAGGAAAAGCGATGCCAGAAAAAGATGAAAAAGTAGCACCGAGAAAAAACAGTTACAAAGTGGACAAACTGTTACAGAGCAGTTGGAAAGAGGACAAGCACTGACTTGGAGAAATAGTTGGATCAAGGACCAACCAAGATTAAGTCAAGGAGAAAGTGGAAAAACCTAATCCACTTAGGGTTAGGGTTTTTATATGTGCTTTGTCCCAGTTTTGTATAAGTAGAATGTATTAGGAATGAAAAGGTTGTTGGTTGTTGTCCTTTTGGGTAGACATATGTATTGCTGAGATTCTATTAGGTCTTTTTGGGTTGACTAGAAGATCTTGCTAAGAGACTTTCGCGATCCATGGATATTGAATGTAATGGAGGAATAATTGTACAGTGCACAACACTAGATTTGCAGAGAATATGAATAAATATCCCAAGTGATAAATCTTGGTGGATGTAGCCCCGCGGGGGGGGGTGAACCACGATATATTTGTGTTTTATGTGACTGTATGCAGTGTCCATGATTTTATTTTCTTTAATGCATTTTTATGATGAATATGTTATATAGTAAAGGAATGAATACTACATAGTAAGAATAAGCTAATGGAATCTGTAGAATGGCACTAAATAAATGAATGTTATAGCTAGTGTTTATATCATAATATTGCGTTACAGTAGAAAAATGCTTGTCATTGAACACATGTGGTTATGATGGTTAATAAAATCCTATTAGAATGGTTGTAACAATGGTATGGAGTGAGATATAATGTGGGTTTGAAGGTTAACAACGAGTATCTTAAATGCCTCTGAGAGAAACACATCCCATCCTTGGGCTACAGACATCTGAGTCCTGTGATCACCCATAAAATCCATCTCGGGTGAGACTACACAGTGCACTCCATGCACTGTGTTTCCTTCTGGTATCCTGAAGGGCCGATGGTAGAAGGGTTTGTTGGTAATATTGTAGTTAGAACCTGGTTCAGCCCATAGTAAACCTAACAATGGTTCCATTTCTGGTTGGGGCTCAAACGATTAGATCAGGAGGGATGTATCAAGCAGTATAGAGTGAGGGCTTAAGAAAGGGAATGTTTTTATGTTGGAACCCCATGAAAGAGGATATTGAAAGATGGTTGACAGTTCAGGAACTAGAGTTTTCCCATAAATATAATATAATATCTAAGTTTATTCCAAGATGGTATTTGGAGAGATACATATTCAGTGAAATACATGATAGTTTATTTAGTGAGTTTCCCATGCTATTAAAGGAGTGGATAACACATTTGAAAGATACCCATCCAAAGAATAGAGTTATATTAGTGGAGTGGATAGAAGAAAGTATCACACCACTGAAAAGGGTAAATAAAAAATTCACGCGCACAATATATTTCTGGCTAGACAACATTGTAGTGGGGTATATCACTAAGTTTGTAGTAGATAGATCGAAGTATTACAGTGTAGAAGAGAAGGATTTTATTAAGGGTCCAAGAGGAAGGTACATCAAATCGTTGTACACTTCAATAAAAAGATTATTGCATGATAAAGGGGTATTAACTATGGAATCAAATAACTAAACTACCCTGTGTGCATGGGGGAGTTACGGGAAACTTGATGAAGGTCTAATATGGAGGGGGAAATGGATAGATATGAGAACAGTAATGAGAAATATCCCATTATGATGGATCAAGAGGATATCTAGGAAATTATGCAGAAGGCAGGAACGATGCATAGTGGAATACCCTACCAATATAAGCTTAATAAAGAGAAAAGAGCAGTAGCCGAGAGGGAAGGCTTGGAGAGTGAGGAAGAAGAGGTAGAAGATCTTCGTGTTGTGGAGCACATTGAAGAAATATTGCATGCCAAATATGAAATAAATTCTAGAGGAGCGAGATCTAATGAGGAAGAAAATGCCCCTGTCAAGATCTGAATCAATGTAGAACCTACAACCTCATGTACGATTAACACATCAACAAAGAAAGAGTTCTTTAGAGAACCAGTGATTGACGGTTAGAAGAAGCTAGGAGATCAGACTTGAAGTGAGCGTACAATTGGAAGTACTAATAGCAGTACAGGTAGTGGTACAAGTGGATGTACCAGTAGCAACACCAATGGGAGCTCAAGTCCGAACAACAATACATAGATAGTAGTTCCGTGTAGAGCAGGTACAACACATTTGACAATGGAAAGCGTAGATCCAACGATAAGATTACGATTTTTTCATGGGGATGGATCAAAAGACCAAGAGAAGAACCTATTCATGTGTGAGTGAATATGGGAAGTGAAAAGAGTCACTGAAAAGGCATCAAAAGTAGCGCAGTTAGCAATAACATTTAGAAACCACACACTAGATTGGTACATGAACCTAGAAGTAAAAAATCCATAGGGTGTGTCAGAAATAGTAGCAGAGATCAAGCAGGAATTGATCACTGATTTTTAGAGGCCAAAATCAGAGGATTAGTTTATGAATGAGATGATTGAGGTTATAAAAAAACCATGAGAATTTGTATGGGACATTGATCAGAAGTTCAAGACATTAAAAGGTAAACTGAAGTACCTCATTTCTGACATGAAGCATAGAAAATTGTTTATAAATTATATATTACCACAATGATGAAACTAGAGGAGAATCAATATAAGCAGACAGACCCATCCATAGAGGAGCTAAAAGAAGATCTGGAGAACTTGACAGTGCAGATGAACCAGAATAAGAGTAGGGAGAAGTGAGAAGTAGTATGGTGTACCATGTGCAGATCAAAGGGACATCACAAGAATGAGTGTCTGACATTTGCGCAGTACCTAGGAGTAGGGCTGCCAAATCCTTTGCCTACAAGAGGGCCTTGTTGTGAAATATGCAAGACACATGGGAATGATCCTTGTCACTATCCTATGATGCAGAAGTAGAATATAGAACCAAAGAGTAATTTCTGAAACTCTTGTAAATCAATGGCCCATGAAGATAAAAATTGTAGAACTCTAGAGTTAATGAAGGAAAGAACCTCATATGCATACAAGAGGCAAGATGAGTTGATGGTGGGACAAACTGTGCCTCATTTTGGCAATACGAACAATTTCAAGTAGTTCCATAGTTTCAACAAACCCCATAGTATAATTAGGCATCACGGTATCATCAACAAAACAGGGATCCACAGGGGAATAAAGGAGGATTCAGAGGTAGAGGAAGAGGAAGAATGGGCAGAGGAAAAGGGCCTATTATCTTCCATAATTTTCAACAACATGGACATTATTCTAGAGACTTCCCTCAACCAGAAACAACATGTATGTATTTTTGCGCAACATATCACGTGACATAAGAGTGCCCAAAGTTGATGATGAAGATCTATGACAAGAGGAATCTAAACAATCAGAATGTTTAGTGGATTGCTGCATAAATTAGGGATCCTGGGAGAAACATCAATATAGTGACTAGAGGAGGAGTTAAGACAGGAGAAGATGCTTCAGATTAGAAGAAGGGATCTTAGTGTTGGATTCAGAGGAATACTCAGCCACAACAGTAGTTTGATGCAAAGAAGGAGAAGAAAAATTTCAAGGAAGCAAAGAAGGAATTTCCGAAGAAGAATGAAGAATCCACATCAAACACTGTTTCGAGGTATGATACTCCTATTTTTTATATGCCTTAGTCTTTGAATCATACTTACAAAGGAGAGAAAACAAATAAATTAAGTAACTTAAAGAATTTCCTAGAATATTTCTTTAAATTACTTAATGATAAGAATGCCATGGATTTGTTTAAAAATATACTTGAGAAATATAGCATAGAAGAAGGGGTAGGACTAAAACCTAAGAATATTAATCAAGTCCATAGAAAGAAAATAACTAGTAGAGAGTTCATATTGAATGCAAATACTTGATACTTTAATATGGGAAATGTTATCCTAGACTTAGGATCACATGTCAACATTTTTCCAAAGAAGACTTGGGAAGTAATGGGAGAACCTACACTAGGGTATTCCAATATCCAATTGAAGTTAGAAAACCAAGAGAGAGTGATTCCCATAGGTATATTTAAGAATACAACAATGGATCTAGATGGTGTGTGCACCACAACATATTTTGAAGTAATGGATATGTTGGATGAATCTATACCATTTCCAACACTATTGGGAATTGATTGGCCCTTTGACAGTCATACCATAATTAACTTGAAGACTATAAAGATGATATTTGAAGCTAGTAAATTTAGGGTATTATCACCTTTAGATCCCTCAGATTGCAAAAGATATGTAGAGCCTGTGCTTGACAGTGTTCTAGAGGATGATGTAAACTAGTTGTATAGGACTATTGTGCTAGAGGAAGACTATGTGAATCCAACTGCAGATGGAGTACTCAATTGGAGGAGTATCAATTTTGATATTTCAGATTCAGACACTGGAGTAGAAAACTAGTAGAAAATATTGCATGGAGTCTCAACTAGGAGGTGCACCAAAGTTACACGCACAGTAATATGGGTTGGGATAGAAGTAAGACAATTTCCTACATTTACTGAAGAGGACAATTTAGAAAAATTCCTCACAAAGTTTGAATTAAAGGTTTTGGATAGTCAGATATTAATATTGTTGGATATAGCACTAAGGGACACACCTACATGATGGTTGGGTGTGCATAAGTAGGTAATCTAGGACTGATATCAGTGTAAGCGACTGATGCGCATAAGATTTGGTAGGAGTCAGCAGGATAGACCCTTACAAAAGTATGATGGAAGAGGGAACCCAAGACATCATATAAATGATTATGTCACTAATTGGAGATTGGTAACACCAGGGAATGGATGCATTATTTTTTTCATACATTGGAAGGAATACCTAGCAATTGGTACAAGGAGCAGGAACTGCGCAGAGAAGTTGTGAGTTGGGGCACAATGCAACAAAACTTTATTAATACCTTTGCATTTGAAAGTGAGAATCCATGGGTGGATATGGAATTACAGAGTATGAAAAGGAAGATATTTGAAGAATATGGGGTAGATATAGTGACAACAGACATAGATTATAGAAAATAAACACTTGAGCAATTAGTTTACTGCTATCAGGTCGTAGAGGAGGAAGAAGTAGAAGACAACCCATGTGACATACATATAGTAGAAGGGGAAGGAGAAAGAGGGCTAGAAGGACCTCAGTTACAATCAAAATAATTTCCTACACCAATGATGATTAAGAATGTCAATATTGGGACCTAAGAGAAACCCAAGATAACCAACATTGGAGATGGGAGACTACTGGGATAGTGAGATAATGGAAAAGATAACTGAATTACTGCGTGAATATAGTGACTTATTCCCAGCCACATTTTCAGAGATGAAAGGGGTAGCATGAGAAATTGGAGAGATGAAGATACCCCTCAGAACATATGAAAGACTAGTGAGACAAAGACCATACAGATTAAATCCCATCTATAAGTAGAAGGTTAAGGAAGAAATTGGTAGAATGCTAGAGTCAAGAATCATATATCATGTGGAAGAATCAAATTGAATTATTCCAATGGTGGACTAGGAAAACAATACTGGAGGGATTAGGATATGTGTGGATATGATAAAGTTAAATGATGCATGCATTTGTGGTCCTTTCCCTACTCCATTTACACATGAAGTTTTAGAGAATGTGGGAGGATAGGAAGTCATAGATGGATTTTCAGGTTACCATTAGATCATAATTGCTTTGAAGGATAGGTACAAAACCACATTTTCAACAAAGTGGGGTGTTGGCACGGAATTGATTAGACTAGGGTCCTTCTCGGGTTACCAACAAAAGGCACCGAGTATTCTAGAGAATTGGCATTTTCATCTTCTCCGAAGAGAAGAAGTCTCACTTGAAGCACAACCAAGACATACAGATAGGGAAGGGCAAGGAGAATACTTAGGTGGGATTCCAGAACCTTCAATATTCGCCACGATATTGCACAAGATAGACTAAATATAGAACATATTGGAACTCATTCATACTAGAAATAAAGATACTCAAGTTGCGAAAGCATTTTTAAACAAAGATATCATATTGATCTTATCAAGCATAAAGACGTACGGTAAAGAGACAATTCATATACATAAAAACAAAATGACACATTATATTTCAAAATTTTAGGTCCTTCTTCATCTATTATCATCAGAGATTATCGAGTACAATCTCAGAGATACAAGTTAGTACTATGTTACAAAATTCTAGCTCAGGATTCATGTCACAGATCTCTATCTAATATTTTTCCCAAAACTATATACAAAATATAATTACAGAACCTTTTCTCAACTACACCCAACCAACCATAGCGAACAATAATAGCTAAAAACCCAACCGTCTTACAATAATATGCATCTCATATATAGGCTAAGTGGGATCTTCTGCCTTTGGGCTTGCATGCTTTCTTGTTCTGTTGTAACTGCTTTTTCCTTGATGGTGTTGCGTTGTCCCTTTTTGGAACTAATTTTTGTTTCTTTAATTGCTCCATTGTCCAGCTCTTTTGTAGCTTGCGCAAATCGTGTTTTACCAAAACTGGGACTGTAGTCCTTCTTGCACAGATTCAAACCCAAAACTAAAGGGCCCAACAGGCTCTGACCGTAAGCCTTGACTCACCCTTGAGTCAAGTACTTGGCTCTTTCACGGATTCTAGGAGTTCCTGTTGCTTTCCCTTGNTGCTTTCATCTTCTGCTTGCACTTTCTCTTTTTCTACCTCTTCAAATGAAGGGCCCAACTCTGGGATCAACTCTAAGGCCTGCTTCTTGACTTCCTAGAAACTCTTGATTTTATCATGCCACTTCCTGGCAAGGAGTGAGGCCTCAGCTACAAATTGTTGAGTCGCATGTGTGATACATCCTTTGGGATTGGATGCGACCAGAGAGTTCCATTCAGATTTGGATATAGCATATACTTGATGCATTTGTGTACACACTGTCTAGACGAGAGGTCGAAATTCACACAACTCCTTCTTGGCTATGGATTGCGCCTCAAACAAAGCATTCAACTCATTGTATGCTTGTCAGATTTGATTGAATTTCTATTGTTGCTCCAACGGATCCATGGTGAACGCAACTTCCTCATTCAGAAATTGTATTCTTGCACGCACACCCTCTAAAGTTTTGTTGTGCCTTGTGATAATTCCCATCCAGTCGCTGACTTCACAAAATATCTTTGTGCACTCGGTTGTGTTCTTTTGTAGTGTTGCTTGAGCATTGTTACCTTTGTTATTGGATAAATCTGTAGGTGCGAACTCTAACCGATCTCCCTAGATCCACCTGGATCTAGAACAAAGCAAGACAGAACATGACTCTTTCCCTAGATTCTAACCATTGAATTAACTAGGAGGCAAGAATAAGTAACATACCTTATTATCGCTTCCTATGGTCTTTGTTGCTCCCGCTTTGCTCCAGTGCTCTTGTGCAGCCAAGACCAAGACAACACAAACCAACCAAAGTGAAGAAATCACAATCTATTCAACAGTCAATCTATGTATATGATCAAGGAATTATACAATAATGTGGAAATAGATTTATGGGAAAGGGACATGCTACTGTATCATATTAATGGAAAGTAAATATTACAACCTAAGCCTTGATGTCGCAAACTTCCTTTCGATGGCCCTTGGCTCCGACACACAAACTTGCTCACTTTTTGCATGAAGAAGATCAACTCCTTTGGATACACTTGCTGGAGTCTCCAAGCTGCTGTAGCTTCAGTCCTTCACACAATTCTTTCACCAATTCTCCAATGAATCTTGCTTAACCTTTTCCATGAAAATTCCCTCAATATATAGGAGAGAATGAATTAATTACTTGGATAAGAATGATCCCAAAACATCAGGGAATCCAGTACTAGGATAACCATTCGAATGACATCTCATCCTTATAGAAGATTCCCTTCTAGAAGCATCAAGAATTCATCTTTTTCCTTGCTTTAGGAAGAGTTCGCACCCTATCAGTTCAACACAGTGCAAACTTCTTGCACCCTGGCTGAAGGCAGCCTGCGAGAATCAGGCATTCTCGCAGGCAAATACACTAGCAGCCTATGAACCTTCTTCAAAAATGAGATTTATGGAAAGAGAAGAAAGTAACTTTTCTCAGGAGAAAGTTCTTATGAAGAGCTTGAGTACACCATCATCAATACATCATCATGATGACCAAAATCATGGGTAACAACCTTCCAGCACTATCTTCTCCATATTCTCTTGCATCTTCTGAGATTGTTGCTCTGCTTCTTGTTGACTCTCCCGCAAATGCACTTCCATCTTCTCTGCGTGACTGGCCAACTATGACCATGCTCCCTTGAGTATCTCTATTTGATGTTTATGTTCTCTTGCAGCACTGGAATCTGGCATCTGTGGTGCTATTTTCCTTATTTTTGACCAAGATTCAACAAGCTTCTCCTAGACTCTTTCCAGTTTCTGCTCCATCTGGATCTTGGCGTATTGTTCCTATGTTTTACATGCTTGAGAAAGGAGCACTTCCTCCCTTGCGAACTCTACAGTACTTTCAGCTTGCTGGAGCCTCTACTCCAGTTGATCAGTTGAGGCTTTGATCATTCCAACTAACTGCGTTGATGGCCACTATGAAAGGTCAGCAAAAGAAGGGGTGACTTCCTTGGGTAATCAGACCTGCAGTGGAAGTCCTCTGGCCATTGAATTCTTCTAAGGTGACTCCACCTCCTCTTCTCCTATAGATGGTCTTGGCGCAAGCCTCAACCTCAATGTCGACGACAGGAATGTTAGAATGTTTGTTCTGGCCGTGCAGAGTTGCAACAACTCTGCGCACTGTGATTTGACAGAGTGTCTTGAATTGACACAAAGGGTATAATTTGTTGGTTATGAGATTCAGGGTTCAACCCAGTGAGTTCTAGCCTCTTCTCAGGTATTTTTGGGTTTGGACCAGGAAGTTCTGGTCTCTTCTCATGTATCTCTGGGGAATCCAACTGCATGGGTTCAGGATAGATGGTTTAGGATGGAATGTTAGTTTTTGGAGGTGGTGAATGGGGTTTTGGTGGTGATTTATGTTGCTCAGTGATGATGGTGGTGGATGGAGTGGTGTTAGGATCAGGGTTGTCCTGGATGTCTATAATGTGGGTTTCTCGAGCCGCTGAGCAAGTGCGAGGAATAGTGGATGAAATGGGTTGGAGGTTCAAAACCTTGCTCAGGGAGATCCTTGTCCTAGCTTTCTTGGTCATTGGGTGTGTGATGAATGCAACACATCCTTACCTATTAACATAGCTTGCTCTGGAAGCTGTGGGAACATAGGTAATTTTCTCTTCTTGCACTTCAGTGGTTGCGTCTCTTCCTCCTCGTCGGAGTTCTTCTGTACTGGGGCTTCCTTCTTCTGTACCTTTGGGCACGAGCTCGATCCTACCCCTGCTTCCTGATCCCTCTTCTTCGGCAGCTCCGCAATCAGAAGGTAATGCATCCCCAACTTGCATGGGTTGTTTTTGACTCCAGGCCATGACATAACCTCCTTATAGAAGGCCTACTAATATAATTAGAATGGAAGCATGTACGAGTGGAAGTCATCTCTGTTGGCATACCTTGGCCACACAAATGTATTGTGGCAGTTCATGCTAAATGAAATGTTCTATGTGTTGTAGTTGAGAAATTCATGTGGAATACATAACCTCTGTGTTGCGTCAAGAAACCTGTTATACCATTTGGAGAAAGTTGTGTTGTTAAAGGCAGTGTTCTTCGAGTCCAAGATTGAGTGCCAAGGCTCGAACGTCTTTTCCAATATCCCCTTATCTGTTGGAGACAATGGTCTTTTGGTGGGTGGCATCCACTTCAGCATTGCGAAGAGAAGCAACAAGTATTCGTAGGTGAAATTACCCCCCTTCTCCTGTGCTTCCTCTCAGGCCACCATGAGTTCCTCCAGTAAATAGTTGCAACAGTTGAAGACAGTGCCATTGGCACAAAAATCTACCACTGATAGAGCATCTAGTGTACACTCTCCTTTATAGTAAGACTTCATGACCTTGGTATAAATTATATAACAACTGGTCCTAACGGTCTTGGGTAGTATGGGGTCGATCTTGGCTATGCACCCCTCCCTCTGTGTATGAAACTGCTCATATAAAATGGGATCCCCCTTCTTCTTTCCATGCTTACTAGGACCCTAAAAAACCTTTAGACATGTCCTCACCTTTGATGGACAGTCTAGTAAGTTGGTGGATGTCCTCTGCATGAATTGGATATCATCTATCCAACCACAGGATTCTATCGTGTACCTCGTTGATGAGAAACTTGGTACACCTCGCAACTTCCCTAGTGGTGCTGAAAACTGGTAAATCCATGAGGTTCATGGTGGTAGAGTTGAATAGATTGATGAAATCAGGCTTTGGCACAAATTGCATGCCTCCCAAATTGTCTAGAGCAACACTCCAGAAGACATCAATGTTCATATGAGGGAACATAACCTGGTCTGTCAGGTCAAGTTCAAGGAGCTTGAATTGCTCGAACTTCGCTTTGAGATATCCCATGATCTCGACCCAGGGGTCACAGGGTTCATCTAGTATTGCATCCTTTGAAATGACACTTCTTCTCCCTGTAGCTCTCGGCATGGTGAGTCTGAACTATCAACAAATTCTAGAGGAAAAACAAGTATTGGGGATCGTGACTAAGGGTCGAGAGATTACACATTTTTTCTAACGATTCAGAATTCACAAATCGCTAAGTTCTCTCTAGGAAACAATGTGTCCTACACCGAATTCTCAGAACCTTATACCTGAGCTTAGCTAGCAAGTTCTGTAATAACTTCTATTCATCATTAATCCTATAGGCGCAACTTGGATCTAAGTTGTATGACGGGACTAGTTAATGGGGTAAATCTATTGGGTGATCTCAACATTTACAGGGCAATTTGGTCAGGGACATAGCCGATTCTAGACCTTACCATTTAACGGATGAGAAACTTGGTGTGAATACCGATGACATCTTAGCGTATCCTGACTTTATGGTTTAACAAAATTCGGAAGGGGTATTGTAGTGGTAATAAAGGTTGTGAATGGATTGGGTTCGTGATGCACATGGAATAGGATTGCATCTGCATTCACTCTCCCTCTAACCACAAAGGGGTACCCATCATATTTAATGATTGTCATTAATATATTCATGGCTCTTCTGATCCTATGCTGCTGAGTAAGAAGTTCTGCATCAAACAACACTTAAATAGAAAAAATGAACTACATGTCTTAATGCAACAATGCACTCTTCGACTTTGTTAACTGAATTCACAGAAATTGAAAAAAAAAACTCAAATCCGACTACTATACATGCTCCTTTGGACTGGAGAAATGGTCCTTTAGCTCAGTTCTGAGACATATAGGGTTTCAGGTGAGCACCATTCACCCATCTTGGCCACAATATACCATCCAGTTGTGCGAGTTTGAGTACTCCCAAAGTTTGGATCTCCACAACTATAAATGGTCCCAACCAATGCATGCACAACTTGCCTGGATGTTTCTGGTACCAAATTTCATAAATTAGGACCTTATCTCCTTGTGCAAATGCTTTGGTCTTAATGTGTCTGTCATTCCAACCTTTCTTCCTTGCTTTCTCAACTGACTGATGGAAGTCTGCTAAGAACCTGGTCTCTTCAAGTTATTGCAATTCCATGAGCCTCTGTGCAACTGATTCATCATCCAACATATGTGTAATATGTGCAATGTATAAACTCATATAAATGAATTATGTAGGTACCACAAACTCGTTCCCATAAACTAGCTGAAATGGAGTGTACTTATGGAGTTTCTTTGTGGTTGTCTTGTAAGCCCATAAAACTGTTGGGGCTCTATCATCCCAATCCTCTCTATTTGTGCAACAAACTTTCATTAATCCTCTCTCCAAAATCTTGTTAAACGCCTCTACTGTTCCATTGTCTTCTGAATGGTAGGGACTACTTTTATGATGTTGGTTGAATAACTCTGTTGTAAGCTTTGCTATTGTACTACTGATAAAAATACCTCCGTAATCACCGGTCAGACTCCTAGGACATCCAAACCGAGTGATAATATTTTTAAAAATGAACCTAGCAGCAGTGCCAATCGAACAATCCTGGACAACTGCTAACTCAACCCAACGTGTAAGGTAATCAGTTGCGGTAATAATATACCCATCCTTTGAATGCCTAGTGGTGGGTTTGATCAGCCCAATGAAGTCAACCACACATTTCTCAAATACTTGTAGAGCTTGAACTGGCTGAAGAGGAAATTCATCTCGTCGTGGTGGCTTACCCACTCTTTGAAAAACATTGCAATATATAGCATACACCTTTTCATCCTTGAAGAGAATGTCCCACCATAGTCTAGCTTGGAGGACTTTCTGTGCAATGGCTTCTCCCCCAACATGGCCTCCCGCAATTCCACTGTGGCACTCCCACAGTATGTCTTGTCTTTCATGATCTAAGACACATCTCCTGAGGATGTTATCTAGTCCCAACTTATACAATTTCCTCACAATCAATTGATAGTCCACTGCTCTAACCACGATATGAAGTTTCTGAGTTGCGGAGTACATTTTTGGGTAGGCCCCTGGGTGAAATCACAGAGGTGGGTAACCCTTTCGTGACAATCTGAACTCCAAAATTCCAGAAAAAAAATTTGGCCGAACTAATAGTATTTTTCGGCCGAAAGACACTTTTTTCGGCCAAACTATTTTTCTTCCGAAAGGTGGAATGCCAAATCGAACGGTATAGTGACGGTGTCCTCGATTTCTGTGTAAATATTTAGTCGGATGGATTTTGCCATCCGGCAATATTCTTTAGGCTGAAAGATATTCCGACCGAAACAATCTTTCGGTCGAAAGAGTTTTTGGTCGAAAAATCTTTCGGTCGAAATATTGTCCAGTCGAAAACTCTTTCAGCTGAAAGATTGTTNAACCACACATCAGTATTCATACATTTTTCTAACCTTTTGGCGTTTGTGAGTGTTCCTTCGTGATTGTGAGCGTTCGTGAGTGTTGGCGTTTGTGAGCATTTGTGAGTGTTGGTGTGCTCATAGTGTGTTTGTGAGTATTCGTGAGTATTGGTAGGTGCTCCTGCTGGCAGTCGAGATGTTGTGTTGGCGGGCATTTGGTAGGCCAAGCTTCAGGGATGTAGCTATAATTT
>SNQJ01S0006869.1:17858-34855 GCA_010110895.2 Picea sitchensis | reverse complement strand
TTGTTAATGTTGGTATTTCTATAATGAGTCAACCTATTCATAGATTGATTAGGTTCAAAGTGATTTCTAGCAAACATTTACACTAAGAATCAACACTAAGATTCAATATATTTTCCATGAACAAAAAATCTATATTACTTTGTTAATGTTGGTATTTATATAATGAGTCAACCTATTCATAGATTGATTTCGTTTTAGGTAATCTGTAATGGTCATTAGACAAGCTATTAAGATTCCTTAGGTTAGTGAGTTAGGCCAATCTATGATATATGATGAATAATGTGAGTCGGGCCCCATACAAATCCTAAAAAAATCATGAACTCACTATTACTCCCAATTGGATACTTTGGCAGGCATCCATGGGATACCTTATTAGATGAGATTCTCATATTATAAATAAAATCCATGGGATACCTTGATCTATAACACCTTGAATACCATTGCACCACTTCTCAACAAGTGAATGCATATGGTATGTTTGTTATGTGTACAAGGAAAATGACATGGAATGTATTTCATCCAACCACATTACTTTGGGCATGGATGGCCCTATATTGGATTTGATTCCCAGATATATGCTCCCTTAGTTATGGCCTCAAAAAAAAATTCATTCAAAAACTCAATGATTAACATGATTATGTAATTCACACCAAGTTTTGCATTTTTTGTGTTCTTCATTTCATAACAAGAGAAATAAATATTCATTGCCAAGAGTCACTTATATTTGGACTAGATTGACAAAACACATCTTGAAACCATCTAGTGAGACCAAATGATAATGGGTAAGTAAATATCCACCTATGCTTCACATGTCCTACATATTTCATGAGTCTTGGTCACATCTATGTGTAAGACATCAGTGACCTACTTGTGTAGATTTGGTTTTTTCTTGAAATTCATCTGATCAACATTCACATTGAATTTCACTTTTTGCAATCTCGTAGACACCTTGCATTTACGAATGTCAATTTTTCGAAGGAGACAATTCCTTTGTTTGTTGATGCAAGGAAAATAACATGGAATGTATTGCATCCAACCACACTACTTTGGGCATGGATGGCCATATATTGGATTTGGTTCCCAGATATATGCTCCCTTAGTTAATGCCTCAAACAAAAATTTCATTCAAAAACTCAATGATTAACATGATTCTATAATTCACGCCAAGTTTTGCATTTTTTTGTGTTCTTCATTTCATAACAAGAGAAAGAAATATTCATTGCCAAGAGTCATTTATATTTGGACTAGATTGACAAAATACATCTTGAAACCATCTAGTGGGACCTAATGATAATGGGTAAGTAAATCTCCCCCTATGCTTAACATGTCCTACATATTTTCATGAGTCTTGGTCACATCTCTGTGTAAGACATTAGTGACCTACTTGTGTAGATTTGGTTTTTCCTTGAAATTCATCCAATCAACATTCACTAATTGAATTTCACTTCTTTCAATCTCTAGAACAACCAAATTCAATAGTCACTTTTGATATGGCTTCTCTTCCAAACCATAGACTCTTATCATAGTAAACTGCTCAAAAAGGAATCAATCTCCCTGATGCAGGAGCATCGCTCACTCAATCAAGTGAGCCAGCGCAAGGAGGAAAAGGAACAGCTGGAAAGCGCCAGCATATAAATTTTAAACCATTTTTGAAATATGGCTGCGCAAAACATTAGTGTTTTGATGTGATGAAGCACACTTTGTATATGTAACGGACCTTGAGCGGATAAGCTCTCGTTCTAAGGTAGATGAGGCATTTATTTAGTTTTAAATGCAAGTAGATAGGAATTTATTGTGGATTAGACAGTTTAGTCTTCGAGAGGGAAAACGGAGTATAGACACCCTCGCTTGTATCATTGTAACATAACATTCATACCGGAGTAAGAAAGGAGCAGAGCAGAGAGTCTGTGTTGAACCTCCATGTACAGCCATTGAATTAATAGGAAAATCTTGATTCAATTTCCATGGACGTGTTTGATCTCTGTGTGTTGTTGATACTATGCTTGTGCATGTTTGCTTCTTTTTATGCTTATCTTTTATACGCTGCTTATGTGATTGCGTATCAGGTTCGAAACCTGAGAGAATGAGGGTCAATTGTTTCTCTGCTTAGGCCAGGAGATTCCTGCATCGAGTGCAGTTGAATACCTCCGCATAGAGTGCGTCGAGGGGGCCAAGTAGTTGAACCTTTGTTCTCTATTACCCAGGTTAAATAGGGAATTNCTAAGGTAGATGAGGCATTTATTTAGTTTTAAATGCAAGTAGATAGGAATTTATTGTGGATTAGACAGTTTAGTCTTCGAGAGGGAAAACGGAGTATAGACACCCTCGCTTGTATCATTGTAACATAACATTCATACCGGAGTAAGAAAGGAGCAGAGCAGAGAGTCTGTGTTGAACCTCCATGTACAGCCATTGAATTAATAGGAAAATCTTGATTCAATTTCCATGGACGTGTTTGATCTCTGTGTGTTGTTGATACTATGCTTGTGCATGTTTGCTTCTTTTTATGCTTATCTTTTATACGCTGCTTATGTGATTGCGTATCAGGTTCGAAACCTGAGAGAATGAGGGTCAATTGTTTCTCTGCTTAGGCCAGGAGATTCCTGCATCGAGTGCAGTTGAATACCTCCGCATAGAGTGCGTCGAGGGGGCCAAGTAGTTGAACCTTTGTTCTCTATTACCCAGGTTAAATAGGGAATTGTTCAAGCCGTGCAGGTGAGTGCAGGTTGGACGCAGAGTCTCAGTGGCAAGCCTGAGGAGGGGAAGGTCGAAGCCGTTGCGAGCGTGGGTGCACGGGACCGAGAAGACCTCGAATTTTCAGAAGTGAGTGAAGATTGAGCGCAGGGAGCATGTTCGAGTAATCCTTGAAGGAACTCGAGCTAGAAAAAAGCTCAGGAGGGATAGCCTCTCTGATTTGTTGAGGGTTCGACCCCAGTGGAGGTCGCACTGGCTAAAGGTGGCAGAGCAGAAGCCTCTTCACAGAGGAAGAGAATCGACGACTTGCATCGATCAAGGGAAGTCCCGAATTAAGGCGGATCGTCCGATCGTGAAAGAGATGCGCGGGAGATAACCCGTGAGCACAGGCGTGAAGTATCAAAGTCCATCGGACTTCGGAATTTCGGCATTCAGGGATTGGTAAGACGAGAGTTCAACACCTCGAGAAATCCCAAGTCGCGATTTCCCCTAGTCAAATCTTTGCCGTTGATCCTGACAGGGACACGCGGTGCAGGATCCCTTTAGATCGGGGTTCGGCGTTTCGGGGTTTTCGACACCAAAGGAACTTCACATTTTGGATTCGCGATCCGAAAAATCTCAAGGGTGACGTGGCATCATGGGCCCCGGGGAGTAAGTGGAAGACAGGTGACGTGCAGTCGAAGTTTCGGGGTTCGGGGTTTGGTCGTGCATGAGAACTGTGTTCGCGTGAAACGCGAACTCCCGAGTTGCGATTTCCCGATTTCCGAAAGAGGGAAATCGCCGAGGAAGATATACTGTGGGTAAGAGCTCCCAAGGGAGAGGAAGAGCTTGAACTCTTCAGGCCCGAGAGAGAGAGAGAAGGTCCTGGTGGAGTGACCGTGCTCTCAGAGAGGTGAGGGTGCCGTCAAGAGTGGTATCAGAGCCAGGCTGTGGAGTTCTCTTTGTTCAGGTAACAGGGAGAAGCAGATATAATGCCGCCCAGGAGAGAGAGGAAATCACCTGATCGAGAGGACAGGGATGCCCGGAGGAGAGGCAGGCAGCCAGGAAATCTAGCAGGAAATGCTGAGATGGAACGCCAGATCCGAGATCTCAGAGCGAGGCTCGAGGATATGGAGGCCACCCAGAGGCGTGGAGCCGACGCAGGAGAATTCAGTGATCCTGAGATTGAGGAGGAAGCTGGACATGATGAAGGGGAGGTCTCAGCAGAAGATGCCTCGACTGAGAGGTTGATAAGAGCCATTTCGAGGATGAGCTCGAAAACGAAAATGGACATCCCGACTTATGAAGGGAGTCTAAATGCTGAGGAATTGCTGGATTGGATCCGAGCAATGGATACCTACTTCGATTATGAAGATATCGAAGAGGATAAGAAGGTGAGACATGCGGTCACCAAGCTGAAGGGACACGCAGCCTTATGGTGGGACGAGCTGCAGGCGGACAGGCGTTCAAAAGGCAAACAAAAGATTAAGAGTTGGGATCGGATGATCGCCAAGATGAAGGCGAAGTTCATTCCAAGGAACTACCAGATCACTCTGTTCAGGCGGATGCAGAACCTGAGACAGAAGTTGATGATGGTGAAGGAGTACACCGAAGAATTCTACAGGCTCAACATTCGAGCTGGTCATCGGGAGAGTGATGACGAGAAGGTGGCGAGGTACCTAAATGGTCTTAGGTATGATATTCAGGATGAGCTGAGCATGCTGACTATACGCACAGTTGAGGATGCATATCAGATGGCTCTGAAAGCTGAAGAGAAGATGAGCCGCAAGCAAGGTCAACGAGGCCGAGGTGGAAGCCGACCATGAGGTAAGGCTGTTGTTCAGGAGAGAACACAAAAGCCCAAAGAGGATTGGAAGAAGCCTCAGGGTAGAGCTGAGAGAGGTGGAACCTCGCAGCAGAGGCAGCAGAAATTTGAGCCGAGGAGGCCGCAGGATGATCAACAAGGAGGATATGCTGATGTCAACACATTTCCTCGCACCCGAGGTCGGGGAAGGGGTCATGGAGGAATTATCACGTGCTTTACATGTGGCAAAGACGGACACAAAGCTGTGGATTGTCCAGAAAGGAAAGTGGACGGAGGAAAAGCTCACGTTGCTGAGGCACAGAGGCGTGATGCAGACACCGAAGATGCTGACAGCGGGAGGTCGCTGGGAATGCATAAAATTCTTTTGACACCCGAGAAGGAGGTGGACAGTTCAGTGCAGAGGAGTAGACTGTTCAGAACGGCTTGTACAGCCAAGGACAGGAAGTGCAAAGTCATCATAGACAGCGGGAGCACTGACAATCTCGTTGCGACCGAGATGGTGGAGAAATTGGAGCTGACAACGACTAAGCACCCGAGTCCATATAAAGTCTCGTGGTTACAAAAAGGACACCGGGTAAGTGTCACAAAACAATGCTTAGTTAAATTTAAAATTGGTAATTATCATGATGAAATTCTGTGCGATGTCATTCCCATGGACGTATGTCATATACTGCTGGGGAGGCCGTGGCAGTATGATAGAAATGTTGTTCATGATGGAAGGATGAACACATATACTCTGGAGAAGGATGGGAGACTCCATAAACTGCTGCCAATAAAAGACAAGGAAGTGAAGCCTGAAGTGAGCAGCGCGATACTTCTCATGAGTGGAAAAGAACTTCTCACAGAGCTAGAGAAGGATGAAGATCCACAGTTCTTTGTTGTCAGGAAGCCGCGGGTTGTCTTGACAAGCACAAGAGTGGATGACTTACCGGAGGAGATTCAACAACTGCTGGGAGAGTTCGCTGATATCATCGTGGATGAACTACCGCGTTCATTGCCACCGATGAGGAGTGTGAGTCATCATATTGACCTCATACCCGGAGCAAGTTTGCCGAACAAGGCCGCGTACAGGTTGACACCCCAGGAGAACGAGGAAGTCAAAAGGCAGGTTCAGGAGCTGCAGGATAAGGGACTGGTGAGGGAGAGCCTAAGTCCGTGTGTCGTTCCAACAGTACTGAGTCCGAAGAAGGATGGAGGCTGGAGAATGTGTACAGAATCTAGGGCGATAAACAAGATTACCATCAGGTATAGGTTCCCATTGCCGAGGATGGACGACTTGATGGATTGCCTAAGTGGGGAAAATTATTTCTCCAAGATAGACCTCAAAAGCGGATATCATCAGATCCGAATGAGAGAGGGAGATGAATGGAAAACAACATTCAAAACAAACGAGGGTTTGTATGAATGGCTAGTCATGCCGTTTGGGTTGACAAACGCACCCAACACTTTTATGAGGCTGATGAATGAGGTCCTGCGGGAATTCATTGGCAAATTTGTGGTGGTGTACCTGGATGATATACTGATTTTCAGTAAGACCAGGGAAGAACATTTAAAACATTTGGCCATAGTGTTGAGGAGATTACAGCAGGAGAAACTGCTGGTCAATTTGAAAAAATGCTCATTTATGCAGACAGAACTCATATATCTGGGTTTTGTGATTTTGGCGAATGAATTGAAAATGGATCCTGAGAAGGTGGATGTAATCAGGAAGTGGCCATCACCGAGAAATGGTTTTGAGGTAAGGAGCTTCCATGGTTTGGCGAGCTTCTACAGGAAATTTATTCGAAATTTCAGCGGAATTAGTGCTGCAATGATGGATACAATCAGGAAGCGGCATAAAATTTTTCAGTGGACTGCCGAGGCTGAGAAGAGCTTCAATCTGTTGAAGCGGAAGATAACTGAGCAGCCAGTGTTAGTGCTGCCAGACTTTAAAAAAAACCTTCCAAGTGAAGTGTGATGCTAGTGGGTACGCTGTTGGAGGGGTTCTGAGTCAGGATGACAGACCTGTGGCATATTTCAGCGAGAAGCTGGATGATGCAAAATTGAAGTACTCCACATATGATAAGGAATTCTATGCCATCGTCCAGGCATTGAAGAAGTGGAGGCATTATCTCTTACCCAAGGAGTTCGTTCTGTACAGCGATAACCACGCACTGCAATTCGTGAGTCAGCAGGAGAAGCTGAACCAAAAGCATGCGAAATGGGTAGAGTACATGCAGAACTTCACGTTCGTGATCAAGCACATTTCGGGAGCTGCGACCAAAGTCGCTGATGCTTTGAGCAGAAAGTGCCTGTTGCTGCAGGAGTTCAGGGTCAAAACCTTAGGTTTTGAAAATTTAAAAGATATGTATGCAGGTGATGCTGATTTTGGCGAGGCATACGAAGCAGCTGAGAACCCAGTTCTCAGAGATAGGAGCCTGTGGATAGATTTCTTGATACAGGATGGATTGCTATTCAAAGGAAATCAATTATGTATTCCATATTGCTCTATGAGAGAGAATTTGGTGAAGGAGAAGCATAGTGGGGGCTTAGCAGGTCATTTTGGGCATGACAAAACATTCGCCAAGCTGAGCGAATCTTACTATTGGCCAGGCATGCGAGCAGATGTTAAAAGGTTTGTTGACAGGTGCAGAATATGTCAGCATGCAAAGGGCCGAAAGCAGAATGCTGGGTTATATCAGCCGTTGCCTATACCAGCGAGACCATGGGAGGCAATTAGTATGGATTTTGTTTTGGGATTGCCGAGAACTCAGCGAGGAGTTGATTCCATTTTTGGGGTGGTGGACAGGTTCTCAAAAATGGCACATTTTATCCCGTGTCATAAGACAAGCGATGCCACACACATCGCAAATTTGTTTTTCAAAGAAATTGTGCGATTGCATGGTTTGCCCAAGAGCATAGTCTCGGACCGGGACACGAAGTTCATAGGTCATTTCTGGAGGACGCTATGGAAGAAGCTGGGCACCAACTTGGCATTCAGTTCTGCTTACCATCCGCAGACAGATGGGCAGACGGAAGTGGTCAACAGAAGCCTGGGAGATCTGTTGAGGAGCTTAGTGGTGGAACATCACACCAGTTGGGATCAGATCCCACCACAAGCAGAATTCGCGTACAACGATTCAGTGAATCAGAGTACCGGCAGAAGCCCGTTTCAAATTTTGTATGGGACACAGCCGAGGGGAGTGTCTGAGCTCAGGGAGCCAGAACAGGCTGAGACTAGCAGCGCAAGGGCTGAAGAATTTGCTGAGGCAATGCAGGAACTTCACGCAGAGGTGAAGCAGCAGCTGCAGAAGACCAACCAGGAGTATAAGCGCAGAGCCGACCAGCGAAAAAGACAACTTCAATTCGAAGTGGGAGATTTGGTTCTGGCACATTTGAGAAAGGAGAGGTTCCTGCGAGGAACATATAACAAGCTTAAAATGAAGAAAATCGGGCCATGCAGAATTCTGAGAAAATTCGGTGAGAATGCATATGAGCTTGAGCTGCCAGGGAGCATCGGGATATCTCCGATTTTTAATATTTCGGATTTATACCCATATAAGGCCGAAGATACAGGAGCTGGAGCTGAGGAACCAGGCATCCAATGGCAGAAGCAGTTGCCAGTTGCACGAAAGCCCGAGATGGAGTGCATACTGGACAGAAGAATAAGCAAGAAGACCAGGAGGAAGCAATATTTTGAATACCTGGTGAAGTGGAAGAATCACCCAGTGGAGGATGCCAGCTGGGAGACCGAAGGTGTAATTTTGAAGCATGGGCGGACTGTACAGGAGCTCATGAGCAGGAGCCCATGAAATCTTTTGAGCCGAGGAGTATGATGCAGGAGCATCGCTCACTCAATCAAGCGAGCCAGCGCAAGGAGGAAAAGGAACAGCTGGAAAGCGCCAGCATTTAAATTTTAAACCATTTTTGAAATATGGCTGCGCAAAACATTAGTGTTTTGATGTGATGAAGCGCACTTTGTATATGTAACAGACCTTGAGCGGATAAGCTCTCGTCCTAAGGTAGATGAGGCATTTATTTAGTTTTAAATGCAAGTAGATAGGAATTTATTGTGGATTAGACAGTTTAGTCTTCGAGAGGGAAAACGGAGTATAGACACCCTCGCTTGTATCATTGTAACATAACATTCATACCGGAGTAAGAAAGGAGCAGAGCAGAGAGTCTGTGTTGAACCTCCATGTACAGCCATTGAATTAATAGGAAAATCTTGATTCAATTTCCATGGACGTGTTTGATCTCTGTGTGTTGTTGATACTATGCTTGTGCATGTTTGCTTCTTTTTATGCTTATCTTTTATACGCTGCTTATGTGATTGCGTATCAGGTTCGAAACCTGAGAGAATGAGGGTCAATTGTTTCTCTGCTTAGGCCAGGAGATTCCTGCATCGAGTGCAGTTGAATACCTCCGCATAGAGTGCGTCGAGGGGGCCAAGTAGTTGAACCTTTGTTCTCTATTACCCAGGTTAAATAGGGAATTTTTCAAGCCGTGCAGGTGAGTGCAGGTTGGACGCAGAGTCTCAGTGGCAAGCCTAAGGAGGGGAAGGTCGAAGCTGTTGCGAGCGTGGGTGCACGGGACCGAGAAGACCTCGAATTTTCAGAAGTGAGTGAAGATTGAGCGCAGGGAGCGTGTTCGAGTAATCCTTGAAGGAACTCGAGCTAGAAAAAAGCTCAGGAGAGATAGCCTCTCTGATCTGTTGAGGGTTCGACCCCAGTGGAGGTCGCACTGGCTAAAGGTGGCGGAGCAGAAGTCTCTTCACAGAGGAAGAGAATCGACGACTTGCATCGATCAAGGGAAGTCCCGAATTAAGGCGGATCGTCCGATTGTGAAAGAGTTGCGCGAGAGATAACCCGTGAGCACAGGCGTGAAGTATCAAAGTCCATCGGACTTCGGAATTTCGGCGTTCGGGGATTGGTAAGACGAGAGTTCAACACCTCGAGATATCCCGAGTCGCGATTTCCCCTAGTCAAATCTTGGCCGTTGATCTTGACAGGGACACGCGGTGCAGGATCCCTTTAGATCGGGGTTCGGCGTTTCGGGGTTTTCGACACCAAAGGAACTTCACATTTTGGATTCGCGATCCGCGAAATCCCGAGGGTGACGTGGCATCGTGGGCCCCAGGGAGTAAGTGGAAGACAGGTGGCGTGCAGTCGAAGTTTCGGGGTTCGGGGTTTGGTCGTGCATGAGAACTGTGTTCGCGTGAAACGCGAACTCCCGAGTTGCGATTTCCCGATTTCCGAAAGCGGGAAATCGCCGAGGAAGATATACTGTGGGTAAGAGCTCCCAAGGGAGAGGAAGAGCTTGAACTCTTCAGGCCCGAGAGAGAGAGAGAAGGTCCTGGTGGAGTGACCGTGCTCGCAGAGAGGTGAGGGTGCCGTCACTCCCACTTTGGTGGTCTTTTCCAAAGTCTTCCACTTTGGTGGTCTTTTCAAATTGTAGAGACCCTTTGACTATTTAGGAATAATTATAACGAATACTTCATTTTGGAGGATAAAGTCTAATTTATATAAATAAAAGAGTCTTAGATGGGAACTAATTATATACTCATTTATTACTTCACACATATTGACCAGAGTTATTGAATGCTTATCTTATTGATGATATTTATATTCATATATAATATAACTTCAAATTGACAACTTATCAATTAATTCATTAATAACCTAGACATTAGTAACTAATGTGTTTATTGAACCATAGTATTGGATTTGTGTTGGATATGTAGGCATAGCTAGCACATACATATCCCACAAGTAGACGATAATAACAAGTGATGTTCCTTATATGCATATTTTTAAAATGTTCACAACTAACCATGCATACAAATAAATAAAGTAAATCAAAGTTCAAATAATCCTCATTAAAGAAAGAATAATAATTCAACATTCATCCATCTTTAAAATTGAATTACTATAATTTAAACATGGTAGGAACTATGTGAGGAAACAAGGAATCATAATGTTATGAGGGCCATGTGACCTAACACTAGTGATATATCCACTCATAGTAGAAACATTTTCTAATGAAAACCCATATCATATCGGAGTTTTTATGTTAGAAGCCACATTTTATCCCTACCTTCTAGTTAACAAAAACTCTTCATAAGTATTTATATTTCATTGAATTTTGATTTAATAGTATTTTTAATGGTATATCAATGTTCTATAGAGTGATCTACTCCTCCATTCTCAAATGATTTAGCCAAGAATTGGCATCTTTATGCCAACCCCCATTAAGCCGTAAGTGGCTTTGAATAGAGTTTGAAGAAATCATAGGTAGCATGTACTTCCTTTCATGTTAGTAGTCTCTTGTGCCTATACATTAGTTACCTAGTTTTAGTCATTCTCTTTATGGGAGATAACTAATTATATGAGGATAGGATAGGTTGGATGATATTAATTATACGATTATAAATTATATTTACACTTTTGAATTTTCTCAGTATTTCTCCATGATTATATAGAAATGCTACAACCCAAATCTTCAAATCCATATATAATATAACAAGATTGATGATTGTCTCAAAAGGGGTTTATTTGTTTCCTAGAGCCAAAATTCATACGATTTACAATTATTTTCAAGGTAAAAATAGGTTTTGGACATGGAGGGATATGATGTTAGGTTTAATAATCAACAACAAATAAACTCAAAACTATATCAAGCAAGGGAGTTAGAGAGTTTATAGTTAAGAAATCCCTTAGTGGAAATATGGTTTCTTTATGTAACAATTAGGTATAAATCCCTTAGTGGAAGTCCCTTAGTTTATAGTAAAATTAGGTCACTTTATGTATCCCTTAGTGGAAATACCTTAGTTTATAGTAAAATTAGGTCCCTTTATGTAACTTTAGGTGACCATAAAATATTTCACAGCTATGTATTTAGTTCAACTATATCGACAACTATCCAACAATTTGTCCTTAAATCTCTCAAGTGATCCAAATATATAATATAGCATTTGCACAGTTCATATGTTATATAATATAAAATTATCACAAAAATTACATTTGCTCCACCTCATCTTAATTTATATTAGGAATACAAACAACCCTCAATCCCATCCCATTTAACATGACAATAAAAGAATTAGTATAAAAACTCAATGACATTTAAACAATGCTAATGGGAAGTTTAAAGTAATGGCATATAATCAATGTTCATGCAAGACCTTCACCTCATTGTGATTAAAACATGGGTGTGTGAGGTTATGAAGATTAAAATATTTGTTTTGGGGATTCTAATGCATTACATTATATGCGGTCTTTGTGGATCCAACCATAGGGAACTTTTAAGGAATCTTAAAGAAATGTTCTAATATGTTTTTTTAGTGGATCCAACCATAGGGAACTTTTAATGAATCCACTTGCTTGTTGTTTTTTTGAATTTATTTCCCTTGGCGAACCCAACTTTCTGATTTCAATGACTTCTTTGTGTGAGTTTTATTGATTATTATGAAAAGATTGTGGTTTTATCTTCTATCCCTTATCCCTTTAGTCATCAGTCCTTGCCTCAGCAGTCGACTAGGAGCCGAATTGATAGTTGTCACTTCGGTGTTTAAAGACCTATAGATTCAAATGTCTTTCTTTTCTGTGCAGGTATGATGAGTGAATGATAAGAATTTGTCTTGTTGTTTATCCCTTACTTATCTTTTAGTTGACTGATTCATGGTTGAATTTTTAGTCTTCGCATCTTCTTCTTTGATGTGGATTGTGAATGATAAACCTATGAGTTGAATGATAGTCCCTTGGCGAACCCAACTTCTGATTTCAATGAATTTTGTGTGTGGGTTTTATTGATTATTATGAAAATATTGTGGTTTTATCTTCGGTCACTTATCCCTTTAGTCATCAGTCTGTGCCTGAGCAGTCGGCTAGGAGCCGAATCGATGGTCGTCACTTCAGTGTTTAAATACCTATAGATTCAAATGCCATGTTTTTCTATGCATGGATGATGAGTGAAGGATAAGAATTTTCCATGCTGTATATGGACCCCTTACTTATATTTGAATTGATTGATTCATGGATGAATGTCTAGGCCTTGTGTCTTCTTCTTTGATGTGCATTATGAATGATAAACCTTTGATTTGAATGATAGTTCCTTGGTGAACCCAAATTCTGATTTCAATGACTTTTATGTGTGGGTTTTACTTATTATTATGAAAAGATTGTGGTTTTATATTTTGTCACTTATCCCTTTAGTCATTAGTTTGTGCCTGAGTAGTCGGTCAGGAGCCGAATCAACGGTCGTCACTGCGGTGTTTAAAGACCTATATATTCAAATGGCTTGCTTTTTTGTGCATGGATGATGAGTGAAGGATAAAAATTTTCCATGCTATCTATGGAACTCTTACTTATCTTTGAGTTGATTGATTCATGGTTGAATGTCTAGGCTTTGCGTCTTCTTCTTTGATGTGCATTGTGAATGATAAACCTCTGAGTTGAATGACAGTCCCTTGGCGAACCCAGCTTCTGATTTCAATGACTTCTATGTGTGGGTTTTACTGATTATTATGAAAATATTGTGGTTTTATCTTCTGTCACTTATCCCTTTAGTCATCAGTCCATGCCTGAGCAGTCAGTCAAGAGTCGAATCGACGGTCTTCACTTCGGTGTTTAAAGACCTATAGATTCAAATGCCTTGATTTTCTGTGCATGGATGATGAGTGAAGGATAAGAATTTTCCCTACTATCTATGGACCCCTTAATTGTCTTTGAGTTTATTGATTCATGGCTGAATGTCTAGTCTTTGTGCCTTCTAATGAGAGAGTACCTTTGTGGCTTGATTGATTAAAACTTCAATTTATCTCTACGTTTTTAATTGCTTGAACTTGTGTACATCTCTATATTTTTATTGATAAACTCTGCATTGTGGATAGATATTGAGGAGAGATGTCGACACGATATTCTCCAAACATTTCTCACAAATACTCTAGGTATTCTCATGAAGGAAGAACAATAATGCCTTCTTCGATTGAGACTCTGAGTGAGCAACAATAATCTCGTAAGAGGAAATTTTCAAATGAGTCTGTGAACAGATCAACTGCAAAACCTGCTTAGGCCAATGTTATGGATGCAACCTTCTTTGATAGGTTGTGCATCGATACTCCTACACCTGAGAATGTAGGGAATACCTCTGGACAAGAGAATATTTCTGGTAATTTTCTTTGATTTTATTTATTTTTGTTGTATTTTTTTGTATTTAAATTTATGTGAGGTTAAATCTTGAAGTTACTTTCAAATGTGTGTGTAGACATTCAATTTAGAGCAAGGGATGACAATGAGAGTGACTGTCATGGAGATTCAAATGTCGATGCAGAGGGTAAAGGTGGATTTAGGAGGCTGTGTTATCAAGAAACATAAAATTACACGCCTACGTACACCTATCATTCAGATGTTGGTGATGAACTTCCCTAGGAAGGGAATACTAAAGAAATGATGCTTGAGCGATGCTCATGTGTTAAAAAGAGGTTGCAAAATGATTTGGTGGTTTTGGAACTACTTCAGGAGAGAACAAAGTTTGCAATTTTTTTTGCATTCATTGGAAAACTTTATGGATGTATATCAGAAGATGGGGCCAACCACTGATAGTTTTGTTGATCTAATGAGGCGGCAAAAGTTAGAGGTGATGGGTCCAGATAAATGGGAGGTAGTAAAAAATAGAGTTTGAAAAGAAGATGTCATTTCCATGTTCAATTTCAAAGAGGACCCAAAGCGCGAGATGTTGAAGGTGCAATATTTTAAGCATCCTAAATTTGCAGGACATTTGTATAACAGATTTTTGGCGGCATATGGAAAATTTCTGTGGAACGATGAGGTTCCACACTATTTTGAAAGACGTGTTTTTGCAGATTTTTCCTTGCACATGCACCCCTATTATACTAGTCTACCATCCAAATATTACAGGACTGGTAAAGGACGAACATATGATCACAAAGGGGCATATCGAAGTGCGGAATTGCTGAGGCCTCCACAACCTTTAGTACCTCATCCAACAGAGGAATTTTATTCACTTTCAAAGTTCCAGGCTACATCAGAAGTTGGCAAAGAAGCCAGGACTGCAGTCAAGGAAAATTTGGAAGTTATTTTTGAAGGTGTTGATGTTGGCATGAAGTGTCAGCGAGCGAAAACCAATTCTCGTACCACATTTTTTGATAAAACAGATGCAGAGTTAGATACAATGTCAGGAGAAAATGTTTTGGAGTATGAAAAATTTTGCAGGGATGGTTGGAAGAAGGTCATTTAGAATGATGACCCCAATTGTAGAATGGTATGTGTTCTATTTAGGAAATTTTTGACGCATTTTATGATAGTCTACTTCCAGTTCTAGATTTAGATATCATTGTCCCTATAGAAATAATCAATTTCTTATTGTCATTAATTATAGTTTGAAGATATGTTAAACAAATCTCCAGTCGGTATGGGACTTGATTTGACAAGTTTAAATTTAGATGGGTTGAATCAGGTATGTGTTCTCTAATAGTTGTTCAATCTCCACTCTTTTGAATAAGAGATCAACAACATTTATAATTTTGTATAATTGTGAACACATTGAATCCTAGATTCAGTTCTTAGTTGTGTTGTTCACAGATCCCTATTCTATCTCCTACTACTTGGGCAGGCTTGTCTCAATTCTCATTGGGAGAGTTTGAAGAGGGTGGGAGTTCACAGGTATCATTTAATGTCTTAAAATAATTTAAATTTAATGTGTTATAATAATTTAAATGTAATTTTTCAAATTTTCAAATTTAAAATGTGTTATATAGGCTAACGTGGAGAAGAGAGTACCTGAGAGTGTGATGGGGAGGGAGATTGGGATTGAGGAGGAAGTTAAGGAAGGACCCAGATATGGGAAGGATGTGTCCATTCAGGATGATTCATAAATGTATGTTCTTGACTTTTATCAAATTTTTGTTTTCTCAAATTTTTAGTTTAGTCTTTCCTATTCAACACTTTGATTAGTTATTTTGAAATATATAGAACCCCTAGATAATTTTATCATTGTATTAAATGGTGTACATTCAAGATTATTTAAGGTTAAATTATGATGAAGACCTAATTTTGAACTTGAACATGTTTGAATATTTGAGAACAAGCTCTATCCCACATCAGAAAAGAGAGTTTCTAAGTTTTCTTCGATTGCATTCCTTACTTTCTTGTCCAAGAATGAAATAGTATGGAAAATTTTTTGTTTTCTACATACAACGAAGTGAATTTCTTCTTGCCAAGGTATTGTCAAACTCTTAACAAAATTGGTTACTAATCACAAAAACCAACATTCAATTAGATTTACAAATAAGCTCACACATATTATATATGTGAGCTCGCTCACATAATTTCAAAGAGCATTTCATTATATCTAATATGAATACATCCCATTTAAATGGTTTTTGAAGAATGACTTAATATACATGTACAAATTTGTGTTTTCTTTATGTCAATGCAAGATTATATGAGAACATCTATTCCACCGAAGAAAGAGAAGATAAGTATTTTCCAGAAGAATGGTTTTTAAAATTATAATTTGTGAACTTTTTTAGATAATAAGTAGTTTTTTGGAAGAATGGCTTAATATGGAGATTTATGAGTCCTTTAGTTTGAAAAGGCATCGTGGAATTTGATTATATGACCACTACAGAAGAAGAAGAGAGAAGTATTTAACTACGGAGGAGATTAGTATTTTAGTGTTGTGTAAATATGATCAAATAACATCACCTGGGATGATAATGTTTTAAGGATTTGAGACTTTATCCATAAAGACAATTTCACCTAAAGGATTTTGGACTTTATCCACAAGAAGATAAGTATTTCTTTGGAAGAATGACTTGATATGGGGATTTGTGTTCATTTTCTTCATACACGGTTCTATATTTATTTTTAGATTATTAAGAACACGATAACATCACCAGGATGAGAATTTCACCTGAAGGATTTGAGACCTTATCCACAAGGGGAATTTCACCTGAAGGATTTGAAACCTTATCCACAAGAAGATAAGTATTTCATTGGAAGAATGACTTAATATGGAGATTTGTAAACTTTCTTCATACATAGTTCTATATTTATTTTCAGATTATTATCTAACTCTAATTCAATTTGTTACAAATTGTTTAAATCATGTATTCTTAATTGGAGAGTAACTAGATCTTAAATCTGTTTGATTGTGGTTAATTATCGTATTATTTCGTATTGTTTATTTAATATTTAGTTACAGTATATATGCTAAAATGTGTTGTTTTTTTATTATGTTTTCTATTTTTACAGATGTCTAAATTATATTTGGTGGAAAATATGTTTACAATATATATTTTTGGGAAAGAGTATGTTGGAGGATGACATATCCACTCTTTTGGTATGTATGTCAATTTTGTTTTAATCACAATTTTTGAATTTTGTATTATTTCGCATGTTTGAATTGTAAATTTTTAATTTTTGAATTCTGTTTTTTTTTACAAGTTTGAATTTCATGTATGAAGTAATCTATCTTAAAGTGATGGATTAGAGTCTAG
>SNQJ01S0006868.1:110576-129693 GCA_010110895.2 Picea sitchensis | reverse complement strand
AATATTAATAAGACCTTTCAATAAAATAGAATAAGGCGGATGTAAGAAGACCTAATAGAAGCTTCCACTTCTAGAAGGATCTTCCTCTAGATGCTTCTCTTAATAGACACATTTAGTATAAATAAGGGTCGAGGGTATGAAAAACCTAGCTTGGAGAATATTGTAACAGAGCGCTGCTCGACTGGAGGTTGCCCCCTCGAAGAGGCCCGTGAACATTGCTATCTGAATCAAAGTGTTGTTCTGTTTCTATTTCGTATATCATTTCTGTGTATTGTGAAGATTATGTTGGATATTTTACTGTTATTCTATCATTTCTAGCATTTCATTTATGTTCTGCATATTTTATATATCTGGTATCTTGCAAAATAATATTACATTCTGCAAATGATTTCCAAAAGAAAAAGAAAAAAGATTAAAAAATAATGAAAATGAAAAGAGGGTAGAAAAGAAAAAAAAAGATAAAGGAAAAAATAAAATAAAAATAGAAAAAGAGAAAAATAAGAAAACCCCATGAAAAAAAAAAAAGTTTGAATCATACAGTGTAATCATGATCAAACATTTTTAAATTTTTGTTGTTAGGTTAGATATTAATTTTAGGAAAATTGTTTAATATTGGATAAAATAGTTAGGTACAGGAATAAATTAATCCAATTGTTTAAATTGGATTAATTAGTTAGATGCATAGGATAGAAGATAGGTTAGATGAATTTTGCCTTAAGAGAAAATTAAACAGGGTCTGAACATTAAAATGCACTCTAAGTTGATGAAAATTAGTTAGATTAGTATAGGAAAAATAAGGGAGAATGTAAAGGTTTAATAAAAAGGGGCAAATATTTTGCTTTTTGGCACAAGTGTTTTAACCAAAGTTACAAAGTTGACAAGACATTTTGTCTTGTAACGCATAATTTCCGCGCAGATCTTCCCCGGTGGCATCATCCTTTTCTCGATCGATGACCCTCAATTTCTTTAGGTTCCCCTGACCTACCTACCTTTATCGGTGGAGGGGGGGTCTGAAAAGTGGTTTTCCCCACCATGGTCCCATCTAATGTGGCACCTCCTCATCATTTCACACCCCCCCTCCTATTACCACATACCACTGACACCCCCCTCCGAAATCCGCCTAACCATATCCCGATACCTCTCACCTTTACCACCACTCCTTCCCCTCTCCCTACACAACACTTGTCCCCACATGTTATATATGTTAGACAATTAATTATTTCCCCCCCATGACCGTTAGTTGTCACGTAATGGTCCCATAATGGAACAAGTGTGTAATAATAGGGAAGTCACAATGCCAAATCCAATAATGTACTCACCCTAAAAACCTACCAGAAAGGAAAAAAAACATTTGAAGATCCCAACAATGACATTATAATATATTTTACAAAATCTATAAACCCTAACCTAGATACGACACAAATTTGAAAACATTAGCACAATTTGGCACATAATAAAAAGAAAAATGAATGAAATTATATAACCTTTAATAAATAGACCTAAAAATTAAACATTCTTTACACCAAATGATTTAGGGATGTTTCCCTGATAATGTATAATTTAAATTACCAAAGTGTTAGTCCTGGGGATCGAACTCAAGATCTAGGTGAATGAAACCAATAATGTAACCACCTAAATTGAGCTAAACTAAGCCAAGTTCAACTCTCTATAAATCAAGAAGCAATGACTCTACATAATATATTTTATTCCATTCAATGGGGTGTTAAGGGGCACATTATCATCATGAGGAGAGCGGTAGGGGGTGGATATGTCAAGAGACACATGGAAGGAATGCAATGTTCCATGTTCATGATGAAGAAGGATTGGAGGAGATGGTCTAGGTGTGAAAGGATATGAATTAGAAAATGTGGCAATAAGGAGTTAGGGTGGCTCGCTTCAAATGCCATCCCTAGTATGAATGATCATATAGGAAACGTTATGAATGGTTTTGGAACCCTTAAGGAACCAAAACAACATATCATGGAGGTGAGTCGGTTTGCAGGATGCAACAATCTCTACCATTTCATTACCTAGCTTTATAGGTATTCCTTTGTCTTCTTGTCTCTATTTTTCTTGAGTGTTATTCAAGCTTTAAGGGACTTTCTGAGTGTCATTTTGGACCATTTAGCTTCCAACAAATGGGATTCACTTTCCATCCTTCCCAAGGTTTGCTCATAGTAAATATTTGAGTCTCTGCAAAAGAAATTTCACTTACCTTCAAACAGAAGCCAAGCTCATCTCAAGGTCAATTTGGTTTTGTATGTCCCATCCCATTTCTAGGTGACAATTTGCATAGCATACACCATGCCCAATAGGCTAAAAGGAAAGACTTGTATGGAAAAAAGTCACTCTAACAAATACACCATAAGGGATAGACCGAGGAAAGACAAGTTAACTTCCATCAAAGTCACCAAAGTGGAAAGAGAATCTAGGGAGGAGGATGTAATGGCCCCTCCATTACGACAACAAATAGCAATGTACAATAGGAATATATATATATATATATTATTTGCATTAGGAATTTAAAATCGTCACAACATAAATTAAAAACATTACACACGCCACATCATCGTAATCAATGATGACACAAATCCAATGCATTAACATAAATAATAGTGACCCATGATCAACACATAAACATAAATAGCGACACAGTTCAACACATCACAATCAACTGAAGAAAAATAAAATTAAAGGATCAACCATTCCACCGAATAATAGAAGAACTACCCACCCAACCTATCCTTCATGGTTAGGACCTCCAGGACACATAAGCAATGCTCAAGTCCAAGATTTATCTGATTGATTTTGACCACTTAAGGTCTCAAGGATGGCGACTATTCCGAGGAACACGGAGGTGTCTAATTCCCTTAATCAATCATGACTCATAACTATAGTCTAGATTATCAATCATACATCAACATTATTACATGGCGCAAGAGTAATTAAATACTAAATCAATCCTACATCAACAATACTTAATTGCGCAATCATAATCTAGTTACTAAATCAATCATACATCAACAATATTTAATGGCGCAATAGTAATCTAGTTACTAAATCAATCATACATCAACAATATTTAATGACTCAATAGTAATCTAGTTACTAAATAAATCACACCTCAATCATCAAATATTCAACGGTGTGGCAGGAAATTCTACAACAAAACATACATCAAGTAATTGACGCAATTACCACCTATGGAACATGAAACAAATATAAGAAGAGAACAACATGACCAACTATAAGTCCCTTAAGGAGGTATGAGTACAAGGAAGGGTTTGGTTTGAAAGTCATCTCCTAGACCACACTTCCAAGTATATGAGTAAACATTGGGCCATCTATAAGGTAAAGGATTTCATTACTTCTTCCATTCCACTTAAAACATTCTTCAAGTGTGTAAATTCCAAGCATGCAAGTACCCTTCCCTCTATACTAAAGCTTTCCTTGAAAAGTGGTAAAATAAAGAATTAATTCAAAAAAAGGGGGCTATGCGAAGGGATTTTGCACTCTAGCGATTCAAGAACAACCATTTGGGGTAAGCCCACAAAATTAAAGAACAAGCATGGCGTTAAGTGGTGATCTTCACAAGGGCCTTCAAATGATTGAATATATGTAAGTCTTCTGTTACTTATTTTTGGCATTAACTGATTATCTAATTTTCATAAGATTAATTCCACCCTAGGTAACATACCGAACATTGTGAATTGGGGGTTGGGTTAACTTACATATATATAATTAAGAGATAGTACATGGATCCAATACATGAATCAAGGTTATGGTTTAGGGGATAAATGCTTGTAGAATATTAAAAGAGTTAATGCATAACTAAGGATTTAATAACACAAATAAGGTATCAACTAAACTATATTCCAACTAATAATTAAAGGAGTTCTTATTAACAATTATAAGATTCCAATGGTTAAACTACAGAACCCTACCAATGGATAAATCTTTTTATTCAGGCATAGGGGTTTCACGCTAACCCTAACGGAAGGATAGAGAACCTTACGAAGTGATAAATCTTCTTATTGAGGCATAGGTGTTTCGCGCCACCCTAACGGAAGGATAGCGAAAGCAAGGATGCCATCGCGTGGCTCGACCCATCGCTGGAAGAACAAGAATAATAATGCGCAGGAAGGAATGTCTCTGCATGGAATTCGACAGGAGATTCCATGAGCCATACCACTGCATCCATTGCAACAATACAAATTGAGAATCGAAAAAATCGTGCGCCCAATGGGATACAGGGTGGATACAATCGCTCTAGGGTGGATACAGGGTAGCCCAACCTCCAAACTGTAAGGCACAATGAAGCTTCTGCGAATTCCCAGGGAATATTTTTTTTAGGAAGGAAAACACAGAAGGTATTGAGAATGACATGAGGAACAGGAAGCAATGCTACATTGAAATAGGAAATCGATGGTGGATAATCTGAGTTCCATATTGAAGGTAAAGCATCATCAGAACGAGGGTGTATGTCTGTATGTGAATGCCTTAGTCTTCAATCAACATATATCATATGCGCTATGTGCGCCTCTCGATCAACTTTATTGAACATGTTCTAATTTCTTCTGAATGTTTCTGTTAGTATAGATTAATTTTCGTAGGGAAACTCTGAAACCCGTTGTAGCCATTCTCTTATGGTTAGACAACCCTTCAATTAAATAAAAAATACGCCTGGTGCTACTGTAACAAAATGGTAAAAACCAGCATGAGTTTTCAACTCCCGAACATTGCGTGTTTCTTTCACACTGAAGCAAAATAATTTTGTTAAAATGGATCGTTATCAACCTTGAGTCTCATCAATACAGTGATAGTTGACGCACATATCAATTCTAAACTTTTCATTATCAAACAGGTACATGGTAAATATGGAAACCTAATTTTTCAAAATTAAATAATTCCGAAAAAAAATGCATGAAAATAACAAATTATTTGCTTAAAGAAAATAACCCAAAAACAAGAGGCAAGCAGATATACTGGAAACTGTTTGTACTTGATTGGACGTTAATAGAATCTAGACACAGAATTAAATCCCCGTGGGTTCTCAACTTCAAACATTGCAACAAGCATTCGTCTCATCATACAACATGAACCATACCACTGCATCCATGGCAACAATACAAATTGATATTTTAAAATAATTTTTGAATTGTAAAATGTTGGCAGCGACTACGAAATTTGCGTTCTGTACATGCATAGATTCCTGGTGGCCATTGTTCATTGGGGACATAGAATTGGTAACAATCATCTTCAATCATTTCCAGTTTTTCCACAAAACCATCAAGAGTTTATGAATTCAAATTTATATTGCAGGACAACTATAGTGGAACTTCTAAAACTCTATTACAATTAAAATATACTAACACTCAAATCCAAAGTAGAAATACCATGATCAGCGAATATGGATTGACGATACTCTTGTCAACAAGTGTTCCTTCACCGGTACGTCCCAGCCAAAGCTAGGGGTAATTTTCTTCCCCCTTGCCGCAAAGGGGCCATCCATACACATACTAGAAATCCTCTAGCTCTGATGTTGCCTCGCAAGGTAAAGCCACAAGTCTATCTCAAGATGGGTATCCCAACTCTCACAAGTAAACCAATAAAAAATTATGCAACATAATTTTACCCATAACCAATGTGATCCCTTTCCCCTCTTTACCATTTTTTTATTAGGAATTCTATGATTGACACATCCCCCTTCACAATTTATTTTATTTAAATTAAATAAATTAGAATTATTTCCCCCTTACACTTGTCACCCTTTCCCCAAGTTGCAAAAGTAATTCCACATTATAATTTAATTAAAAGTCAAAATCCCTCACCCTTCCTAAAAACACTCCTAGTTGTCTCTTTATTCCCCATATCGCCTTACTAAATCTGATTTGAGTTAAAATAGGAATCTTCTTCTAGTTAGACTAGTGCTAACTAGACTCTAGATACCTTTCTATGTGTATACCTTCAAACTCCTCAATTCCGGCTGTAGCCATTGAACATAGGGGATTGTAGCCAGAGAATTGGGGAGCTGGAGCTTCCCTCAGGTTGTATCCTGAGAAACTAGGGGGTTGAAGCCTCCTTCCAGTTGAAGATGGAAAACAAAGGAAGTTGGTGCTTCCAATGAATGTAATTATTAAATACATATAAGAAAAATAATTCTGTGATTTTCTCCCGCTTTGGGTTTCCACGTAAAAACACTGGTGTACTTGTATGTGTATGATTGCTCATTTCTTCATTGTTTATTTACTCTGAAACTATTGGATCATAATTCTACATCGATATAACACTTGCATTTTATTGTTAAAAATGATTAAATTGGTCTATTACTAATTCNNNCAAATGTACCAACAATATAGTTGAATATGAAGCCTTAATGTTAGGGTTACAACTTTTAAAGAAGCTTGGTGCCAAGATAATTTCAATTCATGGTGACTCTGAACTGATAATAAAACAGATCAAAGGTAAATACTCTGCTAAACACCTGTTAGCACTCTATAATTTTCCCAAGGATGAGGAGACAATCACTTAGGTAACATCAAACCAATTGGAGTCCTGAATCTAGTGCTCCAAGACTCAGATAGGGCTCTCTATGTTTGATATAACTTTGTTTGAAGGGGTTGTCAGGCTAGTTATGAAGTATAAGGTTTGTTTTTGGATATGGTATATTTGGAAGATTGGAAACTCCGATTTACATTGGGCCATGGGGTCTGCCTTTCTGAATATGGATCTATCTCACGTTTTATAAGGTTGTCTCCATAGGGAAGGATATTAAGACTACTGTATCTAATTGAGTCAAATGAAATTGAATAAGAGGAAAAGAAGGGAAAGTGCATCAAGCAGAGGAGTAGCTAAGAATTCCTTTACTCAACTTCAAATGAAAACATGCAGATCATTAAAAAACCAGAGACAGAGTATGTGACATATATTTTGTTCTTAATATTTATTTTAATGATTAGATCATGGAACACATGAAATGGATCTACAGAGTAAGAAAACAGTTACACAGAGTGGAAAAATATCACCAGGGAGTCTAACACAAGAATCTTGCAGTTAAAACCTCTTTATTTTTGGTAGATTATCTGGAAAGTTACAAAGTATTCCCTATGGGGAATGAATCAAAATATAAATAATCAACCCACAATAATTTGAATTCAGAAGTATTTATACAATTTATTTCCAAATATCTGGTCATCAATGACCATGATATTACTCCAAAAAAATCTAAGCTGACAATATCTTTGACCCCTGCTTGTGGATGTTTTTGAAAAATTTGTGCCTGAATATATGGAGATTATTGGGTGCATGTTGATTCTTTGTTTATAGGTGTCTCGTATCATCTAACATCTGGAGTGATGTTGAAAATGTGCCTACGAACTCTGCCACCTGTACTTTCACTGATTCCCAAAATTATGAAAAAACAGAGTCAACGAAAGTGTCTTTTTATCCCACTATGAGATGTTTGTGTAAAAACAGTGGGAGGTTTTTGTATATGAGCCTGTTCTTAACAAAAAAATCTTTCGTGTTTTCCAAATTCATCTCCATCTCATCGAAACAACTCCCACAAATTCATGACCAAAATAGGAAAAAACGGAAGCCTGAAAATAGGGCTCAGAGATGGCTTTGATTATCCCAACTTTTGACACCTGTATAAATTATGTGAGAGGCTTTTTTTCTTCATCCTGTTCTGAACATAAACCTCTCTCGTATTTTCAAAATTCATTCCCATTTTCCCGAAATATATCTTAGATTACAAAGTGTTGAACTGTGCCAAAAAATGGTTTTTATTTTTGGGAGAGTGGTTTTGGAGGAGGAAAGGTGGTTTTCAAACCCCCCTGAAGTGGGAAGTGGTATTGGGGGGGGGTCCAATTTCACCATACGGTGACACCTCTCCTTTTGTAAACCACTTACTTGGACCCCCTTTTGGTTGAGTGACGTAAGGGGGGGGATATGAGTTATGGGGGAAATATGGGTGGGTAGAACTTACGATATAGTTTATTTTATTTTTTTAATTTGTTTCGCTTTTTTAATTTTTGTTTTTCATTTTATTTATTATTTGTTTTATGTTTATTTTAAATTTTTTTTATTTAATTTATGTTTTTTTTTTAGTTTTGTTTTATTATATGTTTATTTTAATTTATTTTTAATTTTTTTTATTATTGTTTTGTTTTAATATATATATATATATATTATTTTATTTACTTTTTAGTGAATTTTTAATTCTAAAACACTAACCTAATTACTAACTTAAACAAATTAACTTAATTACTAATTATTAATTAATTAATAACAAGACTAACCTAGTTAGTTTTTTAAGTTCTAGGTTCTAAATTTTTTTCGCTCACCCTCCTGAACCTCCTGCAGGTCGTCGGCCCTGTGGCCCTCCTTCCCTTCACCCCCCTCCATCGAAGTTGTGTAGCTCCTCAAGCTCCAATGGTGGCTCCCTCGCCCTCTTCTCAACACGGCGACACCCCTCCTGGTGATGTTGCGGTGGTGGCTCCCCCTACAAACTCGACTCCCCTTCAAAGACGTTTTCCCCCTGGTGCTACATCGACGACATGATTAGGAATCCCTCTGGTTCTGACCCCCTCCTTCAAAGAGTTATCTTCACGCCAACCCTCTGGTCTGCATACAACGACCCCTGAGGTTGCCTCTCGTCAAGGTCGTCCACCCGGGCTGCATGCAAAAGTTCCTGAAGCTTCGACAGTCTCAATCCAAATGTCGCAGGAATCCCTAACACATGCTCGACATTATGACAATCACGCTTTGATTTGCAGGTTTAACGGATTCTGGCCCAATCTTCCGGATCTCCTCTCCTAGATCTCTTCCGACTTGTACCCGATTTTAGATGGAGAATTCATTACCTGCCCTTGTGAAAAGGGGTTCTTTGTGGTAGTTTTTGAATCTACAAGTTATAGAGACAAGCTGTTTAACTCCAAGCCGTGGTTTTGGGGCAGAGTAGGTTTATCAATGCAATTATGGACCCCCGCTTTTGACCCTTCCATGGAATGTATCTCTTCAGCTCCAGTATGGGTGAGACTTTCGTATTTGCCCCTATATTTCTGATGTGATGTGTCTCTTCAATCCATTGGCAATGGCCTCAACAAGTTCCTCTGTAGAATCCCAGATTCCAAGCCAGCCCACTCCACATTTGCGCGAATCTGTGTAGAAATGGATTTCACCAAAGGTTTCCCAACTGAAATAATTCTTCAAGGCATAGACTACTGAAGGAACCAAAAACTTGATTATGACAATCTTAGTTCCAGGTGTATAAACTTCTTCGAAACGGGGCACATAGCCTGCAACTATGAAAAACAACCCGGGAAAAAAAGGTCGCACAAGAGCCAAAGACCCGCCTGGTGGACGAGGGCTCCAACGGAGCTGCATGCTGAAAGAAAGACCCATGGAACAATAGAATAAGTAGACTCTGAAGCCAAAATCAAAGACCCCGCTAAAGGGAAATCTCAGGCAGAAGCCTGTCCCAAGTCGCCAAACCAGCCAAACCCCTGTAACCCAAGATGGGCAGATCTAGCTGACGAGGAAGACCCTCTAGGCCCGACGGAAATTCATACTTAGGACCAAATCAATAAATGGAAGACAATGTCGAAAAAGAAACAAAACTTCCAAGCTAGAAATAAAGTAATGGCGTGAAGCCGCTCTGGATCGCTAAAATAATTTTGTTCCCAAACTATGTCATGTGTTAAGATCTTCGGGCATTTGTTTTCCAGTTCACAAGGAAATCTTCTTTGATGTAATGAACTCAGTGGCATGTCCATTGTTTTTAATATAAAAATCTCCTAACTGTTTCTGTCAAAAAAAAAAAACAAGACTAACCTAGTTTATTAATCTAACTACACTAATTTAATTAATATTAATATTATTATGCTAATGAGTGTTAAAAAATGACTTGAAAAATTTATAACTAACCTAATGTTTTTTATACTAAGCTTATTTATGCATGTAGGGATGAAAACCGTGAAGGGGTGAAAAAATGGAGGGCAAGGGCATGAAGGGTGCGACAGGGTGATGAAGGATCGGGTGAAATTGATGGAGGGGGGAATGGAATCAACCGAGCTCATCAAGTGAGATGTCTTTGTCACGCGATAAATTCCAAATAAACAGTTGAAGAATCAAGTTATCTATGATTATAAGACCCCAACATAGGCTCCACTTGGGGATGACAACTCTTTCGATAGGTGACAAGAACCACTTAACTCTGAACATGTATACCAGTGCCTTATCCATTGGGATGATCCCAAAATCTGCAACCTGTAGCTATTCCAAACTTGATTGAATCTTTTGTAACTGAAAATCAATTGATCACATGTTCCAAACTTGACTGAATCTTAAAAGTAACACTGAAATGAAATGAAAAGCATGCTTGCCCAACAATCTTATTCACACACTGTAAATCCTATTATTTAAAGGATGTTGATATGACGATCTTATTTATGTACATATATCCTATTCTAACCTTAGAATGCTAATCAATATGAAGTATCCAATATAACCAATCAATTAATGTATTTGATACCTTCTTTCTTTCATTGCTTTTTACCAAAATTAGAACTGAATCTGTTAAGTGTACCTGAAAATGATTATGAGGCTGGTATTCATCATAGGGAGCTTGGTAAACCTGCAAAACTACATAAATGATGAAAATGGATTGTTGCTCTGTGATGAAAAATTTCTCCATATAGATATCTATAGGATCAAGATAAACTTGACCTATTTCTTGGTATTCCAATTTAACCAACTCATCTTCATGATTTGATGTTTTTTTTATGCTATTAACATCCTCATGCACTTCCTGACATGTCTACAACTTTTTTGATTGGCTTTGAGATGATACTTGTGTTGAACACAACGAAGAAGCTTATTGTCTGATCATATCAAAATCATAAATTATTTTCAGCCCATGACTAGCAAATGAAACAGGGCTCCATATCTATATGTCAACCAATACCTCTACTATTGGATATTGTAGCAAATGAGGTAGTTGTTTCATTGGATCTAGTGAAACTTTATAATCTTTCATGTATTCATCTTTCAAAATGTGATCAAGATTCCCTTTCAAAATATGAAATGAATTGGAGCATAATGGTATAGAATCAAAATGGATCAATTCATCACATGTTACCGACTCTGAGCTTGCATCTGATATTTGACATTCAATATGACTCAAGGGATACACCTCTGGATCTAAAATAGGTTATTTATCATCCATGATTTCTTCATCTGATTGGTAAGAGATTTATCCATTCCTAATGTTGATAATTTTCTTATAATTTTCTCTGAGAAATGAGGCAAAATACAAAGGAAAGGATTTTTCATTTACTTTAAAACTTTATGTGTTGTCCTCCTTGCTGTCATGATTAATATGCAACTGCTGATTTTCATCCTTGAGATGTAACTGAACTTATTCCTCCCAACCGTGTGATACTAATTTCTTTGAACATTCAGTATCAATTTCAACTATATCCTCATCATACTTGTGTGAATTTTCTATGTAAGGAATTTCATCAAACATATACATTAAATCAATTACCTGCTCCTCTACAAGCTTATTTTGAGCTTCATCTTTGACCATATTATGAATCGAGTACATGAAATAATCCTCTTCTGTTTTAGGATGCCAAGGATGAGCTACAAAATGTTTGAGAACAATGGGATTTTTCTTTTCTGGAGCTAACGAAACATGTGATCTTTGAACAACAAGTTCATCTTTTCTACTAATCTTCTGCATCATCTCTTTTACAGTGTTTGCCAGAACATCTAGTTTCACTTTTGAAGATATCATCCGTTCCTTTTCTATTCTATCTTTCTCTTATGCCCTCAGCTTGGAATTTTTGTTCAGAAAATTAGCTTCCACATCAACTGCAATGTTTTTCATTTCTTCAAGGGTTGCAGTGTTCCATTCTCTTAATTGGAATGTCAGTTCTGGATCAAATGCATTTGGGTAATGCAACAGGGATAATCCTGGGGGTGGCCTTATATCAACAGGCATTGCATGATACACCTTATTGAACCTGGATGAAAAGTGTTTTGCTTTCTTCCCTGACTGTCTTTTTAAATGGTCATATTATTCTAAGATGAGAAATACATTTCCCCTAATCACCCATTTATCTAGGAAAATTTTCACAAATTGATGAAAATATCAATGCTTGTAGCTGGAAGATTCTTAAACCAATTTTTAACTTTACCTTGCAATGATAGGGAAAACATCCCGATACAGACATCATCTTCTTCCAACTCAAACATATCAAGAAAATCCTTAATACTTTGGATGTGCTTTTCAGCAATGATCTTCACATTTTCTCCATCAAACCTAGGCAAATTATTGTTGTAATTGGCAGGGAGGTCATGGAGAATAGGATTCAAAACCAGAGGCTTGTTTCTGTGTGGGAATTTTACAGGTATAAGAGGTAAAGTAGGGGGTTTATAACTATCTGGAAGTTTAACAAGAATAGGAGATAAAGCATGAGGCTTATGTCTAACTCGGATTTCTACAGGTATTGGAGTGAGTACTAGAGCTATAGGGATGGGCTCAATCCTTTGGGGTTCTACAGGTTGAAAATGATCACTATGAACTTCAACAACACACTCTTGACCAAGATCATAATAAAATAGAATGTAATTACAGATAAATCCAAAATTGTCTTGAATACAATTTGGGCTTGAATACTCGATCTTTCCAGATTGCTTGGTCATATTTCAGGTTCTTCTTCCAGTGGAGTCTTCAAATTGGAATTGATTTGGAGATGATTGGAGTCCCGAGGTGAATGATTTCATCCTTCTTGTGTCTGATCATTGTCCACCATTAGTAATCATATCTGGAATTTGCTATGATTTCTGAGGAACAGTTCCCCAGTATGGTTGCCACTATGTTAACACTCTGTCATTTTCCCAAGGCTAAGGAGACAATCGTTGAGGTAACCTCAAACCACTTGGAGTCCTAGATCTATCCCTCCAAGAATTAGAGAGGGATCTCTCTATCTAATATAACTTTGTTTGAAAGGGATTCCAGGCTAGTTATGAAGTATAAGGTTTGTTCTTGGAATTGGTATATTTGGAAGATTGAAAACTTAGATTTACATTAGGCCATGGGGTCTTCCTTTCTGAATATGGATCTATCAAAGATGTTATAAGGTTGTCTCCACAGGGAAGGATAGTGATACTATTGGATATAATTGAATCAAATGAAAGTGAAGGAGAGTAAAAGAAGGAAAATCCATCAAGCAGAGGAGCAACTAAGAATTCCTTTACTCAACTTCAAATGAAAATATGCAGATCATTAAAAAACTAGAGACAGAGCATGTGACATATATTATGTTATTAATATTTATTTTAATGATTAGATCAAGGAACACATGAAATGGATCTACAGAGTAAGAAAGCATTTACACAAAGAGGAAATACATCACCAGGGAGTCTAACACAAGAATCCTGTAGATAAAACCTCTTTATTTCTGGTAGATTATCTAGAAAGTTACAAAGTATCCCATGTGGGGCATGAATCAAAAGATAAAAAATCAATCCATAATACTTCGAATTCAGAAGTATTTATACAATTTATTTCCAAATATCTGGACATCAATGACCATGATATTACTCCAGAAAAATCTAAACTAACAGTATCTTTGACCACGGCTTGTGGATGTTTCTGAAAAAATCATGCTCGAATATCTGGAGATGATTGGATGCATGTTGATTATTTTTTTATAGGTTTATCATATCATATGACATATGGAGTGATTTTGAAACTGTGCCTACGAACTCTGCCACTTGTAAGTTCATTGCTTCCCGAAATTATGAAAAAATAGGGTGAACGAAAGTGTTGTTTTATCCCACTATGAGATGTTTGTGTAAACACGGGGGGAGGTTTTTGTAGATGAGACTGTGGTGAACAAAAGCCTCTTTCATTTTTTCCAAATTTATCTCCAGCTCACCGAAATAGCTCTCGCACAATCATGACCAAAAAAGGAAAAAATGGAAGCCTAAAAAATAGGGCTTAGAGATGGCTTTGATTCTCCCAACTGCTGACACTTGTGTAAATTCTGGGACCTTCTTTTTCTTCAGCCCGTTTTGAACAAAACCCTCTCTCATATTTTCAAAATTCATTCCCCTTTTCCCGAAATCTCTCTCGGAAAATGAAGTGTTGAACTGTGCCAAAAAATGGTTTTTATTTTTGGGAGGGTAGTTTTGGAGGAGGAAAGGTGGTTTTCAAACCCCCCTTGGAGTGGTAAGTGGTATTGGGAAGGGGGTTCTGAGTTCACCATACGGTAAACCACTTACTCGGACACCCCTTTCGGTTGAGTGACCTAAGGGGGAGGGGTTCCAAGTTATGGGGGAAATATGGATGGGTAGAACTTAGGATATAGATTAATTTTTTTTTAATTTGTTTCACTTTTTGAATTTTGTTTTTTCGTTTTATTTATTATTTATTTTTTATGTTTATGCTATTTTGTTTATTTAATTTATGTTTTTTTTTAGTTTTGTTTTATTATATGTTTATTTTTATTTGTTTTAATTTTTAATTTTTTTTTATTGTTTTGTTTTAATGTTTATATATATATATATATATATATATATTTAATTATTTTATTTACTTTTTAATTAATGTTTAATTATAAAACACTAACATAATTACTAACTTAAATAAACTAACTTAATTACTAATTATTAATTAATTAATTAATAATTTATTATTAACAAGACTAACCTAGCTTATTAATCTAACTACACTAATTAATTAATCTTAACATTATTGTGCTAATTAGTGTTAAAAAATGCCTTGAAACATTTATTACTAACGTAATGTTTTTTATCCTAAGCGTATTTATGCATGTAGGGATGAAAATGGTGAAGGGGTGAAAAAATAGAGGGCAAGGGCATGAAGTGGGTGGTAGGTTGATGAAGGATCGGGCGAAATGGATGGAGGGGGAAATGGAATCAACTGAGCTCAACAAGCCAGATGACTTTATCATGGGAGAAACTCCAAACAAACAAATGAAGAATCAAGTTACCTATGATTATAGGACCCCAACAATACCCAAGATTGAGAGCTTACGGGAATGTTGTCCTAGATTTTCTAGAATGTTTTATTGAGTATCATTTATCAGCCATTCCCAGAGACCAAAACATTCTAGTTGATGGTCTGGATACCTCAACAAGTACCTACAAAATACCTTTCCATCCTATTCACCAATACACAGTTGAAGTAAAGAACATACCAGATATCCCAGATAACATCAAATATTTGAAAGTCTTTTGAAATGATGAAAAAATTGAAATTTTTTTACAATTAAAGAATGAATTTTAGTGTGTCAATATAGATAGAGATTTTGATAATGAAAGAGAGAGTGTGGATGAGATAGAATCAAAAGAAATAGATAAAAAACAAGAATATTTTGAAACATTGCAATTGAAATTTTTTTTTTCCTAGAGGGTTAGTTCCCTTAGAGGAGTTGTTTGATTTTAATGATGTAGCCAAAAAGCCTAAAATTGAACCTACTGGAGCTTAAGTTGAATACTGCAACATAGGAACTGAAAAAGAGACAAAAATGATTAAACTGTCTAAATATTTACCCCCTGTTGGAAAAAAGAAATACATAAAGTTGTTCAAAGAATTCATAGACATTTTTGCTTTGAGTTATGAAGAATTGAAATATTATGCCACCAACATTATACGACATAAAATTCCTATAAAGGAAGACCAAAAACCTTTTGAACATAAACTTAGAAGGGTTAACCCAAGGTTGATGCCTCTAATTGAAAAAGTGATAAAAAAGATGTATGATGCTAAGATCATTGTCCCATTAAGATTTTCTAAATTGGTATCAAATTTAGTTCCAACTAGAAAAAAGAGTGGAGAAATTAGACTTTGCATTGATTTCAGAAATCTTAATAAAGTCTCTCTCAAAGATAACTACCCTTTGCCTAAAATGGATCACATTTTGCAGAAGGTGGTTGGGTCCAGTAGAATTTCTTTGTTAGACGGTTTTTCTGGTTACAATCAAGTTTTAGTACATCTTGAAGACTAAGAAAAAACAACATTTACTACACCTTGGGGTACTTTCATGTATGTGAAAAGGCCTTTTGTCTTAATGAATGTTGGAGATACATTTCAAAGAGCAATGGATATTTATTTTGTGGATGAACTAGGCAGGTTCATAGTTATATATCTTGATGATATCACTTTTTTTTCAAAAATAGATGAAGAATATTTGCCCCACCTGAGAAGAGTTTTTGAAAAATGTAGGAAATTTGGAATTTCCCTCAACCCAAAGAAAACATTATTTGTCTTAGAAGAAGGAAAACTGCTAGGAAATATCATCTCAAAACATGGAATCAAAATTGATCCCTGCAGAATTGAAGCTATTCAAAGGTTAGTTCATCCTAGAAACATAAAAGAAATCCAATCTTTCATTGGAAAAATAATTTTTCTAAGGATTTTTATCCCCAATCTGGCATAACGTCTAAGAAATATAACAAACATGTTGAAGAAAGACACTAAAATAAAATAGACTATAAAAGAAAAACATTCATTTGATCAAGTAAAACAAGCCTTAACACAATTCCCCGTGTTGATCAACCATGATTTCACAAAATATTTTCTCATTTTCCACCAAGCATACTATTGCAGCAGTACTCTTGCAGAAAAATAATGAAGGCCATGAACAACCTATTTCTTTCTTTAGTAAATCCTTAAGAGATGTTTCACTAAAATACAATATTATGGAAAATAAGTTTTTTTTCTTCGTAAAATCAATCAAATATTTTAGATTTTACATTCATCATTCACATATAATTCTTTATGTTCCAAACTCTGTGGTGAAATACATTCTGACCCAAAATAGTCTTGATGGGAAAAGAGGCAAATGGATTTTTTTTATCCTTAATATGATATTGAAATCAAACCTACCAAACTCATTAAAGGTCAGGGATTAGCTAAATTAATGGTTGAATCTAATCTTCATGCTTTGGATATAAATTTTCTAGCTGCACTAGATGAACAAGAAGAGAAGGCGGCTCCACAAGTTACCAAGGATTTTGCAACCTCTCCTTGGTATGAAGACCTGATTTTTGTCTTACATCATTTACAATATCCTCCTAGTTTGACCAAGACTAAAGCTAGGTTTCTTAAACTCAAAGCTATGAAATATTGTATTTTAGATGGCAATTTATATTGGAAGGATGTTGGAGGAATTTTACTACACTTTTTACTGAAAGATGAGGCAAATAAAGTTATGCAGGAATTGTTGATTATGGTTGCTTGTCATTGATGTCAACCCTTAAAGAAATCCCGATAGCACAAAGGTTTGGGTAATGGACCCAAGTTTGTTTGATTTAAATATGACTTATTATTTACTTGGCATGGTTGATAAAAGGTAAAAATCTATGAACTCCAAGTGGTCCCCTTATGGTGAAATCCCTCACGAGAAGATGCTTTGCGGATTGAGTTATCCTAGAAGTATGGTTAGAGAACCCATGCTTAATTGTTGAATAATGACATGAAGGTCGGTGAATTTGTCAGTGAAACTATCCTAGATGGATAATGTTAGTCATTCCATTTACGGTGGTATGTGGAACGTCACATAACTCCTCACGATTAGAGAGTTATGACCATATGAAGTTGAAGAACCCTCATGAGTCATACAGAATCCCCCAAAAGTCAAGTGTTTTCAAAAGAAATTATTTAAATAATAAAGTAAATGGAGAACTCCATAAAATAAGGAAAGTGTGATGTTACATGAAAGTATAAATAAGAGGCAAGGCTCTCTCATTTAATCACACTTGAATATCATTGAATATCTAATTTTGTGAAAGGTTATTTAGGTAGGTATTATTGATAGAGAAAAATTGCAATAGAAAAAGTGCGAAAGAAAAAGTACAGTAGGAAAACTGTGGCAAGAAAAGTGCAGAACGAAAACCATGGAACAAAAAGTCCGGNATTGTGGCAGAAAAAGTGTGGTAGAAAAATCGCAGCAGAAAAAGTGCGACAGAAAAATTGAAGTAGAAAAAACACGGTAGGAAAATCGTGGTAGAAAAATCACAGCAAAAAAATCGCAGCAGAAAAATCATGGTAGAAAAAGTGCAACAAAAAAATCGCGGTAGAAAAATCACGGCAACAACATGGTTGGGGTCTATTTATGAGAGATATGGCACATCTTGTTTGACATATGTTTTGTGAGCTAGGGTTTATCTCTTGAGATAATATTGGATGTTTAGTATTGCTGCATATATCATATTTGTTGAGGTATATAGTTGATATTTTGTTGTTGGTATTTGGCATATGGGTATTGGTCTTGTTGTTGTGATGTGTTGTTGAATTTGTTGGTTTAGCTTAAGGCTACATAACAGTGACATTGTGGAACATGGTTTGATGTAAGGGTTCATGGTATCTGGTTTATGGATAGACTGATGAATTGTTAGATAAATTTTGATGGTTGTATTGGTGTATGCCTTTGGTATATGGTTGAGGTACATGTTGGGTACATGGTTGAGACAAGTAGTTGATGAGTTGGCAAATACATGAGGTGTATAATTGATGATTTGACACATACATGAGGTGTATAGTTGATGATGTTGGTACATCTTGATGAGTCAAGGTTGATGGATGGTACATGTTGGTTCAGGTTATTGGTATAGGTTGTTTGGTGCAGGTTGATTGATACAGTCTATTACAGGTTATTGGTATAGGTTGACAGTGAGAGCTTGACAATGGAAGTGGTTGATTCAGTGACAATGACAATGACAGGTTGTCTACATTTGAAATTTATATTTTAGGGAAGTTGGATGGGGCAAGGATAGGTGGTTGTATCCACCTTCTGGTTGTAGCCGAAGAACATAGGGGGTTGTAGCAAGAGAATTGTGAAGTTAGAGCTTCCCTCAGGTTTTAGCTTGAGAAACTAGGGGGTTGGTGCCTCCTTCCAGTTGCAGTTGGAAAACAAAGGAATTTGGTGCTTCCAATGAATGTAATTCTTCAACACATATAGGAAAAATCATTCCGTGATTTTCTCTCGCTTTGTGTTTCCACGTAAAAACACTGGTGTACTGTGTATGTGTATGACTGCTCATTTTTTCATTGTTTATTTACTCTGTAACTATTGTATGA
>SNQJ01S0006868.1:73565-110566 GCA_010110895.2 Picea sitchensis | reverse complement strand
AGATCATGGAGAGAAAAAACTTGTATAAAAATGGAATACCACAGTTTGATTGACAAAAGTATGCATTCTGGAGCATAAGGATGAAGACATATATACATGCACATGGATTTGAAATTTGACAATCAATTGTAGATGGATACACAATACCATCAGTTCCGCCAACAAATGACACAACAATGAAACTCAATCAGAATAATTCCAAAGCCACAAATGCACTTTTGAATAGTCTTAGTGAAACTGTATTCATCAAAGTTGCACATTGTAAATCTGCTAAGGAGATTTGGGACAAAGTTCAAAATATTTATGAAGGAGATTCAAAAATTCAAAGCAACAAAGCTTCAAACTTATAGAGGTCAGTTCAAATAACTTAAGATGAAGGAATATGAGAATATCGCAGCTTGATTTTTATGAGTTGATGAAATAGTAAATGCAATCATAGGATTGGGAGAAGAAATCAAAGAATCTGTAATTGTTCAAAAGGTACTAAGATCTCTTCCTATGAGATTTGACCCTAAGATATTAGCACTATAAGAAAGAGAAGATCTAAACTCAATAAGCATGGACAAATTACACAGAATCTTCATAGCATATGAAATGAGAATTGAACAGGAAAATCCAAATATAAAAGAAGGAGATTTCAAAGAATTCAAAAAGTCAAAGAAAAAATAAAAGGAACTTAGCAGCAACAATGATGTCTCTAAAGATGATGATGAAGTGGCCAACTTTGTCAAAATATTGAACAAGGGAACCAACAATAGGTATAGAGGTAATATTCCTTTGATTTGTTTTAATTGTGAAGTTATTGGTCATTTTGGTAACAAATTTCCTCATAAGAGAAAGAGAAATGATGAAGGTTACTCAAATAACAAACAAACATATAAAGGAAAAAGAACCACAGATAAAGTTTTCGAGAAAAGATTATGCACCAAAGAAAACATCTCATCATCAGATGAATATGAAATCAGTGACAGTGAGACATAAATAGTTCTTTTCATGGTAGTAGAAGACTCTGATAAAGAAGACTCCAAAGAAGATTATGAAGAATCCAAAGAAGAATATGAAGAGGCAGAAGTTGACTACCGAGAAGAATTGATGTGTTCCATAGAAGTTATCCGAAGAGAAAAGAAGAAAAACAAGAAACTACAAGAGAAACTAGACAAGAAAGAAGACACTCAAGAACTAGAACAAATGATCAGAACTTTGAAGGTTCAAATAGAAGAAGATAAAAGAATTGAAGAAACACTCAAAGAAAATCTAGAAGAAAAAGACAAGATCATTGGAAATTTGGAAGAAGATATTGTCACATTAAGAAAGAATCTTCAAAATAAAAATATACAGAACAACTCAAAATTTTTGGATGACATTATCAACAGTCAAAAACCTCATCATGACAAGTCTGAACTTGGATACAATCAGACAAAATATGGATCAAGCTCCAAAACAACTGAGCAAGAAACATATCCAAAAATCTATGCAGAAACAATCAAAAGGGATAGGAAGATTACAGAGACACTCCTCCACCGAGAAGATTCAGATTTTAGAATCTACAAATGACAGAGAGGCCTTAGTAAGAAGAAAAATTCATAAGAGTTCCTCATTTCATAATATCTTCAAATCCCAGGTATCGAACTATCTTTTTTTGTTTATGTTATGCATGTAATAATTTTGGACCTAAATACGTGAATTGCAGAGCTAACAACACGATCATAAACAACTTTGAAAGTCGTACACAAAAGGGTTATCCAAGAAGGCCTAGTGAAACACAGAGAAGAAATTACAACAAGTTTGAATCCTTGAGCACTGAAGTGGAATGTTACAAATGTAAAAACATTGGACACATGGACAAATATTGCACAATGATAGTCCCTCCTAGAGAACCGCAACAAAATAACAACAATCACATAAAGGAACCTCTGAAAAGGACATGGATAAGAAACCTGAATCAATATAACAATGAAGAATGCACACTCGCTCTACAAGTTAAGCAGAAGAAACGTGGTTGGTATGTTGACAGTGGCTATTCAAAACACATGATAGGTGACAGAGACATGTTTCTTACTTTAAGAAAGGAAAGAGATGGATCAGTCTCCTTCGGAAATGATGATTCAGCTAAAATCATTGGAAAAGGCACATTCAGAATTGAGAACAAGAATACAAAGGTAGAAAATGTTATACTAGTAGAAGATATGAAACATAATCTTCTAAGTGTGAGTCAAATGTGTGACCAAGGTCATAAGGTTACTTTCGATTCAAAAAAGTCTGAGATAAGAAAAGAAGGTTTAGGAAACTTGATTGCTACAGTTGCGAGAACTTCAAGCAACATATATGTGTGAGTTAAATTGGAAATGAAAAGTGTTGTCTAGGAAAGGAAGATGACAGTTGGTTATGGCATAGAAGAATGGGTCACATACATTTTGATAACCTTGTCAAAGTCAGCAAAAGATAACCTGTCAGATAAATTCCCCAGATCATGAAACAAACCAACACTTTATGCAAAAAATTTCAACAAGGAAAGCAAACAAAGACCAAATTCAAATCAAAGGAATATTCAATGACAAGACCACTGGAAATTGTGCATACTGATATATTTGGACCAAATACAACAAAGGGTTTAAAATGTGAGAAACACTTTATGTTATTAGTTGATGATTATACAAGAATGACTGGAGTTTGTTTTCTCAAGAAAAAGTCAAAAGCTTTTGAAAACTACAATATCTACAAGGAAATGGTTGAAAATGAAATAGATTCAAAAATCAAATGCTTGAGATCTGATAATGGAGGAGAGTTCACTTCAAAGGAATTTATGGACTACTGCAACAATCATGGAATAAAAAGGCAATTCTCCATTGCTAGGACACCTCAACAGAATGGAGTTGTTGAAAGAAAGAACAGGACAATACAGGAAATGGCTCGAACAATGCTAATGGATTTCAAATTGACAGACATTTTTTGGACATAGGAAGTGCATAAAACAATTCACATTCAAAATAGAGTAATTCTCATAAACAAAACTGACTAAACTCCCTACGAGCTATGGAAAGGAAGACTAGCAAATTTGAAGCACTTTAGAGTTTTTGGGAGAAAATTCTACATCAAAAGAGAAGATGGAAGAAAGGGAAAGTTTGACTCTCCTGTGGAAAAATGAGTACTTGTTGGTTACTCAGGTACAAGGAAAGCATAAAAGTGTTACAACCTGAGATTGAACAAAGTTGTGGAAAGCATCAACATAACAATTGATGAAACATGTAGACAAGAATTAAAGGAAGAAGAAAATGAATCAATGGAACAGCCTTACAAAGAAGAAGCAGAAGATGAAAAGGAAGTAGAAGGGGAAGATGAAGAAGATATCACAAAATCAAAAGAGAAAGTTTAACAAGTGCATCCAAAGACACCTAGCAGACGAGTACCAAAAAATCATCCTTCAGATCAGATTATCAAAAACAAAGATGCAGGAGTTGAGACTAGAAGAAGAATATGTTCACTAGAACAAACACACCTACAACTCTCATCCATGATTGAACCAACCTTTTTTGAAGAAGTCAACAAGGATGAATTTTGGAATAATTCCATGGATGAAGAATTGGATCAAATAGAGAAAAATGATACTTGGGAATTGGTTCCAATATCAAAGGTTAAGAATGTGATCGACACAAAGTGGGTATACAAGAATAAATTGAATGAAGAAGGACAAGTTATAAGGAACAAAGCTATATTGGTATGCAAAGGATATGCACAGGTTGAAGGAATCAACTTTGAAGAGACATTTTCTCTGGTTGCCAGAATGGAAGAAATCTAATTGCTTTTAGCTTATGTATGCTCCAAAAATATTAAAGTGTATCAGATGGACGTAAAATCATCTTTTCTGAACGGGGAAATAGAAGAAGAAGTCTACATTGAACAACTAAAAGGATTTCAGTTGTCAAAGAATGTAGATTATGTGTGTAAATTAAATAAGGTCTTGTATGGTCTAAAACATGATCCTAGAGCATGGTACTCTAGACTGGATAAATATCTACAACATATAGGGTTCAGAAAATGAAGTGCAGACAACAACCTCTACATCAAGGTAAGTCAAGATAGTATTTTATTAATTGAATTTTATGTTGATGATATTATTTTTGGTAGTGATGTTGATAGGTTAAGACAGAAATTTGCAAAGGATATGCATAATGAATTTGAAATGTAATTACTTGGAGAACTATCCTTCTTTCTGGGACTTCAGATACGTCAAAGCCACCAAGGAATTTTTATTTCTCAAACCAAGTATATCAGAGAAATGCTAAAGAGGTTAAGAATGGAATATTGCAAACCAGTTATCACTCCCATGAAAACCAGTTGCAAGTTAAGCAAAGATGATGATTCAAAGACTACAGATCAGAGGAAATAGAGGTCAATGATTGGTATCCTACTATATGTGAAAACATCCAGACCATAAGTAATGCAGACAGTTGGACAGGTGGGATGATTTCAAGTAGCACCAAAGGATTCACATGTATTAGTAGTGAAGAGGATTTTCAAATATCTCAAAGGAAGATAAGAGTTTGGAATATGGTATCCGAAAGGAAAGGATCTATCACTTATTGCCTACATAGATGCATATTGAGTACGTTGTATTGATGATCGAAGAAGCACCATTGGAGAAGAGTTATACTTAGGTGAGTGTTTAGTATCATGGATAAGCAAGAAACAATCATCAATATATTTATCTATAGCAAGGCAGAGTATATTGCAGCAACATCATGTTGTACACAGGTTCTTTGGATGAAACAAAATCTGACAGATATACAGGTTGAGTATGTTGATCCCATTCCAATCTATTGTGATAATACAAGCGTCATCAATATCTCAAAGAACCCGGTGATGCAGTCCAAGACAAGGAACATTCCAATCAAGTATCACTTTCTACAGAACAAGTTATAGAAAAGAACATCAGAGTTAAGTACGTGGGCACAAAATAACAAGTGGAAGACATCTTTACAAAACCACTTCCATGGGAAGCCTTTGGGTATTTTCGACAGAGACTCATAGTTATTTATACTCCAAAATGAATGGTTTTGAATGCTTATTTTATATGTCTTAGATGTACATGAGGAAGCACCATAAAGAGGACAGTTCAGTCAGGGGGAGCAACCCCGTATGGAAATATACCTTTTCCATTGATGAAAAAAGGGGAGATATTTATCATATGCAGAGGACAGAGGCACGGTTCCAGGGAGAGAAATGTTCATAGAGATGCAGAGGAAAAAGGAATGGTTCCAGGGGGAGCATGAGTGATATGATTTCAGTATTGCATGAGAGTGTTTCCATCAATGTTAAAGGGGGAGACTATTTATTAAGTTTGGTTGTCATTGATGTAAACCCTTGAAGAAATCCTGGTAGAAAAAAGGTTTGGGTAATGGACCCAAGTTTGTTTGACGTAAATATGACTCATTATTGTCTTGTCATGGTTGATAAGAAGTAAAACTTGATAAAATCCAAAGTGGTCCCCTTATGGTGAAAGCCCTCACATGAAGACTCACTGTGGATTAAGTTATCCTACAAGTATGGTTAGAGAACCCATGCTTAATTTTGGAATAATGAGATGAAGGTCAGTGGATTTGTCAGTGAAACTTTCCTATATGGATAGTGCTTGTCATGTCATTTCTGGTGGTATGTGGAACATCACATAACTCTTCACGGTTAGAGAGTTATGGCCATATGAAGTCGAAGAATCCTCATGAGTCATATAGAAGCCCTCAAAAGTCAAGTGTTTGCAAAAGAAATTATTTAAATAATAAAGTAAATAGAGAACTTGCTAAAATAAGGAAAGTGTGATGCTACATGAAAGTATAAATAAGAGGCAAGGATCTCTCATTTAAACGCACTTGAATATCTATTTTTGTGAAAGGTTATTTGGGCAGGTATTATTGATAGAGAAAAATTGCAGAAAAAAAAGTGTGGCGGGAAAAGTGCAGCAGAAAAAGTGCGGTAGGAAAATTGCGGCAAAAAAGTGCGGTGGAAAAACCATAGTAGAAAAAGTGAGGCAAAAAAATTGTGACAGAAAAATCACAGCAGAAAAAGTGCGGCAGAAAAGGTGTGATAGAAAAATCGCAGCGAAAAATTCACGGCAGAAAAAGTGTAGCAGAAACATCATGGCAAAAAGAATGCGACAGAAAAATCGTGGCAGAAAAAGTGCGGCAGAAAAAATCACAGTAGAAAAAGTGTGGCAGAAAAATTGCCGCAGAAAAAGTGCGGTAGAAAAATCGTGGCAACAACATGGTTGGAGTCCATTTATGAGAGATATGGCACATCTTGTTTGAGTTATTTTTTGTGAGCTAGGGTTTATCTCTTGAGATGGTATTGGATGTTTAGTATTGCTGCATATATCATATTTGTTGAGGGATACAATTAGCATTTTGTTGTTGGTATTTGGCATATGGGTATTGGCCTTTTGGTTGTGATGTGTTGTTGAAGTTGTTGGTTTAGATTGAAGCTACATAACAATGACGTTTTGGCACATGGTTTATGGATAGAGTGATAAATTGTTAGATAAATTTTGATGGTTATATCGGTGTATGTCTTTGGTATATGGTTGAGGTACATGTTGGGTACATGGTTGAGACAAGTAGTTGATAAGTTTGCTCATACATGAGGTGTATAGTTGATGAGTTGGCACATACATGAGATGTATAGTTGATGATGTTGGTACATCTTGATGAGTCAAGGTTGATGGATGGTTAATGCATGGTACATGTTGGTTTAGGTTATTGGTACAGGTTGTTTGGTGCAGGTTGATTGGTACAGGTTGTTGCAGGTTATTGGTATAGGTTGATAGTGACAGCTTGATAGTGGAAGTGGTTGATTAAGTGACAGTGATAGTGATAGGTTGTCTACATTTTTCATTTATATTCTAGGGAAGTTGGATGGGGCAAGGATAGGTGGTTGTAGCCACCTTCTGGTTGTAGTCGAAGAACTTAGGGGGTTGTAGCCTCCTTCTGGCTGTAGCGAGAGAATTGAGAAGTTGGAGCTTCCCTCAAGTTGTAGCCTGAGAAACTAGGGGGTTGGAGCCTTATTCCAGTTGCAATTGGAAAACAAAGGAAGTTGGTTCTTCCAATGAATGTAATTCTTCAATACATATAATCAAAATCATTTCATGGTTTTCTCCTTCTTTGGGTTTCCACATAAAAACATTGGTGTACTTTGTATGTGTGTGATTGCTCATTTTTTCATTGTTTATTTACTTTGTAACTATTGGATGACAATTCTACATTGATATAACACTTGAATCTTTGGAGAAAAAGGATTAAATTTCTCTATTATTGATTCACCCCCCCCTCTCAGTAATCCAACAGGAATTACATGAAGGAAATTATTGTGGACACTTGAACTGGAAGACTACTGCCAACAAAATCCTAAGAGATGGTTTTTACTGGCCAACCTTATTTGCAGATGTTCATAAGAAAGTTACCTCATGTCATAAATGTCAAATTTTTTATGAAAAAAGGAAATTGTTTCCTTTACCCTTGAAATCGATATTAGTTGAAACTCCTTTTCAATAGTGGGGTTTGGATTTCATTGGAGAAATCCATCCACCATCATCAAGAAAACAAAAACGGATCCTTACAACCACTGAATATTTTACCAAATGGATTGAAGTTGTACCCACAAGGCAAGCTATTGATGTTGTGATTATTAAATTTTTAGAAAGTAATATTCTTTCAAGATTTGGATGTCCCAGGAAGATCATCATTGATAATGCAACAACATTCAAATAAAAGAAGATGGTGGATTTTTGCAGAAAATATCAAATTACTTTAGGACACTCTACTGCCTATTACCCTCAAGGGAATGGATTAGCAAAGTCTTCCAACAAAATTTTGGTTAATATCATCAAAATTTGTTGCAAGATAACAATAAGTCATGGAAAAACAAGCTGGTCAATGCATTATGGGATGACATAATTACTACCAAGAGATCAAATTTGGCATGTCCCCATACCAATTGGCTTATGGAATGGATGTTGTTTTTCCAACTTCTTTAGGTGTCCCTGTTATGAAAATACTGCAGGAAGTACAAGCAGAACCTAATGACATCTAGAGGAGAATAAATCAAACCATACAGTTGCAGCAGTCCAGAGAATAAGTTTACAATAAAACTGAAGTGATCAAGGAGAACATTAAGAAGATATATGATAGAATAACCAAGGCTAATGATTTCCAAATAGGATACAAGGTGTTGAAATGAGATTCAAGGAAAGAAAAGAAAGGTACGCATGGAAAATTTGAGAATTTATGGAAAGGACCTTACACAATCCATGCTTACAGAGGAAATAATGCATTCTTGATTAAGGATATGGATGGAGTAGATATTTCAGGTGGACCTGTCAATGGCAAGATGTTCAAGCACTACTTTTCACCGGAATAGAAGCATTTTTCACTTAGGATCATTGTAAATACCATTTTATTTTTGTTGTCATGAGTGGGTGAATCATATTAGAAATTTGAAGCTCGAAGAGAAGGCCCTAAGATCCTGATCATTTGTCACCATCTTTACAACTACAATAAAACAAATCAGATGCAGAAAGTACCGGAGAAGATAATTCAAGGTGCCTGGTCACCAGTTATTGGCACCTTAGAGGGAGAGAACCATCCCCACGTGGAGCCATTGTTAGAGACATATAATTCATAGTATAAAATGGTGGTTGAATATTTCTCTTTCAGTTCTTTTATATTGTAAATAATATTACATTCTGCAAATGACTTCCAAAAGAAAAAGAAAAAAGATAAAAAAATAATGAAAATGAAAAGAGGGTGGAAAAGAAAAAAAAAGAAAAAGAAAGGAGAAAATAAAATAAAAAGAGAAAAATAGGAAAACCCCATGAAAAAAAAAATATATTGAATCATACAGTCTAATCATGATCAAACATTTTTAAATTTTTGTTGTTAGGTTAGATAATAATTTTAGCCAAATTGTTTAATCTTGGCTAAAATAGTTAGGTACAAGAATAAATTAATCCGATTGTTTAAATTTGATTAATTAGTTAGATGAATTTTCCCTTCAGAGAAAATTAAACAGGGTCTGCACATTAAAATGCACCCTAAGTTGATGAAAATTAGTTAGATTGGTATAGGAAAAATAAAGGAGAATGTAAAACTTTGAAAAAAAAAAGAAAATATTTTGCTTTATGGCGCATGTGTTTTAACCAAAGTTACAAAGTTGAAAAGACATTTTGTCTTGTAACGCATAATTTCAGCACAGATCTTCCATGATGGCATCATCCTTTTCTCAATCGACGACCCTCAATTTCTTTAGGTCCCCCCAACCTAAAGAAATCACCTACCTTTATCGGTGGAGGGGGGGTCTGAAAAGTGGTTTTCCCCGCCATGATCCCACCTAATGTAGCACCTCCTCATCATTTCGCACCCCCCTCCTATTACCACATACCATCGACACCACCCTCCGAAATCCACTTAACCATATCCCAATACCTCTGACCTTTCCCACCGGTCCTTCCCCTCTCCCTACACGACACTTGTTCCTACATGTTATATCCGTTAGATAATTAATTATTTCCTGCCATGACCGTTAGTTGTCCCGTAATGGTCCTTCACCCTAACCGATATCCCTGTGCATATTAAAACCCTCGTTTTCACCCCTGTTACATTGTTTGTTGACTAAGAACCCATGAAGACCGCGTCGAGCTAGATGTGAGACTACCACCGCCATCTCATACCTTCAACAAGCGAGCTATTTTCCCAGTTATTTCAGCGTTGCCAACTCGTTCTACTGTTAATTTGTCAATTATGGCTCCCAAAGGAAAGCTCATTGAAACCTCTGAAAACCCAATGGTTCCCTCTCCAAATGACCTTGGCCACATTCCTTTGTAAGACAAAGACTTTAATGTTGCAGATTCGAAGTGCGATTTCAATTTATTCAAGTTACACTATTGGATGAAAGATATTTTCCTTGACTAGAGTGATGAAAATGGACTCTAGGAATCCAATTTACCCCTCTACATATTTCCCCAAATCTACCCTTTCCCCGATTTTTTCTTTAAATGCCAAGCCAAAGAGCCATTGGCTCTCCCACTGGTGAGATTTTGTTGACAATTACCCCTGAGACCATTGACCAAATGATACATATCTCCCAAAATAAATCCACCACCCCTTTCTCTGTCGAAGCCCTAAATGAATTATACTAGAAATTGACCTTTCCCCAGAGAGCCCAAATTTTTGAGATTCCCCCCCTTGAAGATGGCCAACCGCCTAAGAAAAATCCACCATAGCCCTCTTTTATTTTCCCAGAGAAGGATAATCATATTATCTCCATGCTCTCATGTCTGTTAGGATATTATTCCGATGAATGGGTAGATGAGCCTATTTTGGTTTTTCTGTTCATTTTCTCTACAGAAGAAAAGGTTTCTGTGAAGTTCAATTTCATTCAATTCTTTGCTGACAACATTCATGAAAAAATTCTTAAGTTTCCAACTGAAGGGATGTTCAAATATTCCTCAATTTTGGTTTATATGTTCTTATTCTATCAAGAAGACAGGTTTCCTTTCGCACTCCAGAAGATAAATGAACAAGGAAGCCCACAATCAGTCATATTTTGGATTTCATTGGTGAGAAAGAACTCATCAGAGTACAGTTTCAAAGATTTCATTGATCAATTCATATATCTAGCTACTTGTTTACTGAGCAACAATACAAAACCCAGGGTTAGTGAAGAAATTCATAAGTTTTTACATCTAATTGATCAAGCCAAGACAAGTGACTGGTATTTATACCATAATTATACATAAATAAGGGTGTATGTATGTGAGCTTCCACCATATAGGTTTCCTAAATACCTCCCAATGAGTATTTTTGCATTGGAGTACATAAGGAAGATGATAAATTCAGATGAAATCCATTTTGTAGTAGACAAGAAGAAATGCCAATTCATAATCAAAACTCAGATAAGACCATTCATTTGCAACAACAGAGAAGCAAGTGAAGAAGCAAACATCTTCTTAAGACAGATGGAATTTCCTCTAAGCTTCACTTGGTCATATGACCCATTTGGCATTATTTCTAAGTTGAGGACCAAACAAAACACCACTCCCTATGTGCATACACAAATTCCACAAATTGAAAGATATATGAACCAGGACTAGTGGGAAGAGAACACTTTGCAAGAAGTAGAAGAGAAGTCTGTGTCTATGACCACTTCACAGACCATCACACCTCAAAAACAAGTAGAGAAAAGACCAAGGAATTAAGACTCTCCTTCAGTCGCAGATGTCTTAGCAGATTATTTTCAAGTATATAGCAAGAAGACTAAAACCATTCCTACATTAGGTTTTCCTAAAGAAGGAGAATTGTAGTCTACAATAATATTGGAAGGACCACACTCTTCAGCAAAATCAGCTGGTTTGTTTACATGATCTCCTTCATGATCAACTTCACAAAGGAATCCATATACAACTCTAACAGCTGAATCAATTCATGGAGAAAAGAAGTCAAATATTTTTGACAAGTATAAGGAAATTAAAAAAAAGAATGAACTTCTCAACAAAAGTACTTATACTCAATCTTGGAAACAAACTTCTACTTTTGAGCACAATTTTTTTTCAGCCTTCGACACAGATAAGGGAAGAATGAAAATGGAATTCTTATAGGCATAGGTCCCCTATCCAAAGACAAATGTTGATTACAATAAGACTTGTTTTGAATTTCATGTAAAGGATGTACATCCTATTGATCAGATGGATATGCACAGACAGATATGGGAGATGATTTTTCAACCATGACGAACACCTTAGTGACAACTTCCAAATTATAGGTATCACTGACTAATATCTAGTCTCAATTAAAGATTGAAAAGATCTCTTCTTTGGCCAAGGATAATAAGATAAAATCATTAGAAGAATTAGTTCTCAAGATTGGATATGACCCAACTAATGTCAAAGCAATAGAAGAGTTGATAAAGAATAAGAATGTTGATATAGCATCACTCAGGAAACAACTAAAACTTCCAGCAACAGAGGATTCACAAAGTAAAGAAGTGGCTGAGACAGAGAGCCAAAAATAAGAAATGCTCAAATTGATTATGGAGAAAAATCCACAGATTAGGGAAATGGAAGCATAGATGGTTAAGTTTATCAAGGAAAAAGAGAAGAATGCACAGTTGACCATGGTTCCACTAAATGCAGTTCCCCTGAGAGGGATACGAACTGCAGAAGTTTCTACATCAACATCATCCCCAACACAAACTTCAGATGCCTCGGATAAATTGGTAAAATCTATGGAGGACATGTCCATACAAGTAGAAGAAATCAAAAAGTTACAGGAAGAGGTAAAATCATTACATGGACAAAAAGCAAGGGTCGAGACTTATCATCAGGCGGAGATACATAAATCTCATCGGCTCAACCAACGACTACAACAGTTAGGAAAAGAAAAAAGGTTCTAACCAAGAAAGGCCTCATGTTGCAATTGGAAGAAAAATGTCAGGTTATGGACATAGGTGTGGAGAGGTTTTTCAACAAGTTTGAGGTGATAAACAAGAAAGGACTACCTAGTTTATTAATGACTAATGACAATTTAATCACCTTTCCTGATTATAATCACAAGTTAAAGACAGTGGAAAAAGACAATTCAAAATTTGCAGGAATACAAGGAAACATCACTGGGAAAGCATTCCTAGAAACATTGTAGTTTGATTTGAACATTCAGCATGAGATCAAACATATTTTCAACACCAAACCCACTTTTTCTAAATACACAGAGGTGGATTAAATTTATAGGAAATTACTCAAAAGGTCAATACCAAGTAAAAATAGGTGGGAAAAGTTCTATGAGTTACTTGAGTAAAGATGAGTTCTATTTTTCAGCTAGAAAGGACCAACAACTGAGCAAAAGTCAAAGGGACAAATCATCAACAATTTCCATCAAATTAACACCAGAAATCTGAGCAGATCTAAAGATTCCTATGTTTTTGTAATTAGTGATACAGTTACTTTAGATATTCCTATAATATATCCTAATCATTTATGACATGATCTTTTGTAAATAAATGTAAATTCTTCTCATTTCGAAGTATTGAGGGTTGATTTTTTCATCCAAGAAAGCGATCTTGTAATTTTCAAGCATATTGATCAGTAATAAAAAAGGCTCTTTCACAAGATTCTCATGTCAAACTATTGGTGATGTGCATCTATCTTCGTTTATGTTTTTCATTCTATTTTATCATTTTTATGTGTTTCCAATCCTAATTATTCAAAAGAAGGTTAAAAAACATAATTTATATCAATATACTATGTTTCTGGATTTGAATGATTTTTATGTTTTCAACTGAAATTAAGTAAAATAATTCTTAATTTCTCTTTTAATTGATGGAATTCCTCTCATTTATTACCATTCACTACATCTAAATTTACCAGATCCAAGTCGTTTATCTTTGTTTCCCTATGAAGAAACCTTATAAAAGTTGAAACAAATCATTATTTTAAGAGGCAGGCCCCATAGCCCAATGGTAATTTAAGCATTTAATCGGCCAAATATTTCAAACAAACAAACAAATCTTGAACTATCATAATTAGCCTAATATTCTAATCCAAACAAATCTAAATCTTTCAAAGAGATCTCTCTCTGAAGTTGGCAGGGCTATATCCCAACTTCCAAAGTGGTTTTGTAATTACCTCTTTCCTTTCTTCTACAACCTCTAGAAATTATAGAGAGATAACAATACAAATTCCTTGAAATTCATGCCAAGTGTTGCAGCTCAAATTATGGGCAATAAATGTTGTACGACCTCCTAGGGAATCATGCCAATCACCCAAAAAACTCACACAAAATCCCTCAATTTATGTGCAACAAAAAACAACAGTACGACCTTCAAAATCCATATGGTATGGCCTCCTTACATATGTTGTACATTTACTTGATTTCTATGCCAATGTTCAGTTGTACGACCTGCTCAAAATCAGTACAGTATGGCCTCCATTAATGGTGTACCTTTCCTCCTCTATTTGTGTGCCCAAGGTTGCCTTGGAATGTGTGCCCTAAGGTACAAAAATGTTCTTCCTCATGTCTTCTCGACTTTTCTCTCTTCTCATGCTCTCACAAAAAAATGTTTCAACAACCCTCAAAGAGTGCACCCTCCTTACGATAATCAGCTCAATGACAAAGAAGGTGAAAGGTCATCTCATCCAATGGTTGAGATTAGACGAAATGAATGGTGGAGATTAAATCACTTAAGTCACCAACTTTCCCTAAGTTAAAAAAGTCACTTTTAATTTGCATCTCATAAATTAAATGACTAAGGTCCACTTTAGGGATTTTATCACCCCTTAGAAGCCTAGATGAAGAGAAACACTTGCCTAGATACTTTTTTATTATTTTAACACGATTGTCTTTGAAATCTATTCATCTGAACAACATCTACGCTTCACCTTTAAAGAGGCGTGTCCTTCTATGGACACTCATCAATTGGATCGGAGCAGTAACAAACATTGAAAACTCTTCTTGAAGGAGTGTCCTTCTATGGACGCTCATCAATTGGATCGGATCTCCGTTGATAATGAATTGGATTAGAGCAGTAACAAACATTGAAAAGTCTTCTTGAAGGCCTTGAAAGAGGTAATTAAAAAGTACCTTCCATTCTTTGATTCGTTTGGAGAGTCTCCCTGGGTTGCACATGAGACAGTTGAGATGTCGTTGCCGTTCTGATGGACCGTAACAATGGAGTATTTTATTCGCATGTGTGAGGGAATTACACATCAGTTGCAACCAAATCTTGAGGGCCTTCGGGGATGCTTTTTGTTGATCTTGGAAGACGACGTCGTTTTCCTTTGATCTTGGAAGAGGGCCTCCGGGACTGCTTATATCGAGTAGAAGATGGTATACATGCCTCAATTCATTTTGCAAAATATGACGGTTTCCCTCTTCCTGAATAACATCCTTCATCAGTTGGATGACTGGATCAACGCTGAAAACGTTGCTTCCGGTGCTGATATCCATGGCTTCACAAAAGAGCAGAGAATAAGAGAGAGAGAAATCCGGGGGTTGCGGGAGGGGTAGAAAAACAACAATTGTAATTGATTGGCACGTAGGAAAAGGAATGAGTAATCAGATAAATAGAATTCATAATTCGTCATTTACATTCCGCGTAGCAATAATTGTTGGCTAAGTTCTGGTCAAACGTTAATGGGTTGGGAGTTTTCCATTATTGGCTATGTTTGATTTCCAGAAACAACATCCACTAAAGGAGAGAAACAACACAAGATTACAATAATCACAAGGGAAAATAGTCCAAGCATGTAGAGATCCTTGTTGCACTTGAAAGAAAAAATATGAAATAGATAAGGACAACATTACTTGGTATGCTTAAGTAGTGGAGTATGGGATTGACACAAACCATGAAACAAAAATTTTCCACCTTTGCCACTTAGAGTCTCTTAACAACAAGACCTTTCCAATGCAAATCAAAGAGCATGAACATTCATATCATGAGTGAGAGCAATATGCAATCATTACAACATTTATGACATAATCAAAAGACCATTAATAACACTCCAAAAAGATCAAAAGGACAAGAGACGTGCTAAATATAGAATAGTGGTAGGAAGAAAAACACATGCAATTAACCAATAAAAGGGAAAATGAGAGGATTGGCATAACCCGTCAATCAATATATGTGCTCAATGAAGAAAGTTTAGACAAATGACCAAGCCACTATGAGTGACATTATAGGAAGTAATGGTTTTCCCATGCTAGTATTGGACTTGAAGGAAAGGCTTTGTTGATCAAGGTAAATGGGAATTTTCCAAATCTAACTTCAATTCCAAGACATGGGTTGCCACCTAGTCCTAGAGATATCTATATTAAAACCCCCTGAATGTCCCCTGATCCACCCATGTTAATGAGAACCAAATTGAAGTACCACTAACCATTGATGGTGAACTGAATTCCACCTTTTCTTTGGCATGACACCCTAAACCATAAAGAACAATTGTAATTCAACATTACCCATATCATGAATTGTAAGACTATGTAGAATCTAACAAAGCTAGCTAAAATCACAAACCTTCTATGTTGTACAAGAACAATATGCACCATGCACTCAAAAATGTGCTAAAAAATAGGGCCTGATATATCAATATATTTGAGGGGAGGATTGCACCATCTACCATTGTCATTGAGAAGCACATTGTTGGGTTATTCTAAAACAATTATTTAAAGAGACCAAGTAATGAATGAAACAACACAAGGAAAATGGTGTATTAAATCATATCTCATTATATCACATTGTGTGTGTTCATTTTACATTTGGTATCAAGGTTTAATTTCATAAGGCATGTAGAATTCTCCAAGACTAATTACAATTTCAAAATCTATGGAGATTATCAAAATGTGATATGACTAGTTTTCATTTAACTATTGGCTTCTTCAAATTCATGCCTTCAAAGAATTCCAAGTTTATAAATAGGTTCTATTTTTGGTAGGCAAATGGAAATAAGGGTCCTAAAACCAAGCCCGTGAACAATTAAGATACCAATTAATAGAACTAGTCCATCTATCCATTGTATCGAGGAACGTGTATATTTGTCTAGGAGTGAAGTGTCTTCATGGTGAGAACATGGGAACCTAGAAAGGGAATATCATTTGCAAAATATTATTTTTGAATATCAAGACTCAGATTACCTCTAAAGGGCACATTACCAAATTGAAACGACGACGTTGTCCCAAGTAAAAAAATGACGCTACCATAATTTCATAAACAAGGGAATACATTGATGCATATCATCTACATAATTTATGATACTCTAACTAAAAATGTTTTGGCTAAAATTGTTCCAACTAGTTATAAATACAGTGGTTGTAGAATTGGAGTGAAACCTGTACATAGAATCTAGCTAGCAATAATTCACACAAAGCTTGCAAAGTTGAGAGAGATAAAGAGAAGAGATGGAGAGAAAGAATAAAGAATTATACTAACCAAATGAGAGAATGGAAAATTACACATGATATAATGCACCATAGTATTGATCTAAATAGAAGTGAATACACACTGACATACATGGGAGTGAACTGCCACCTAGTCCTAGTTAAGTGGCCATGCAATCATCATAAAATTGGATAACACAAATGGAGTGAGGAGAATATCATGCATGCACATGTTTGGTGCTTTCCTAATGATGATACTAAGGTAATTGTTCCCTCCTGGTGATGATCCCAAGGTAAGTGTGCCCTCTTGGTAATGATCCTGAGGTGAGTATGCAACACTTGGTGATAATACCATGGTTTCCATGAAAGACTCTACTCCTCTAGTCTAACTGAAGTAAAACTGAGTAATGACTGAAGAGGATGTGGCGCCCTCATCTAGGGGAGAATATATCGGACCAGGGGCACCCTCAACATAGATTAATAATCATAGGAAAATAAATACTAGGTGGGTGTGTAATATATCCAACACCTCCCCTGAACACTACTAGGGAATAAATGAATAATCGGTCCTAGAAAGAAGACATGTTAGGTACCCATTTTACAATGCATCTAACGAATGAACAATTAAAAAGAGGAAAGATGTAAAACCTCATGGGAAGCACCCCCCCTCAAAATACAATGTTTAAAAAGAAAGAAAATTGCTAGGAAGTTATGTCCTTCACTCCAAGAAGGTCACATAGAAAGTGGAATGTATGCTTAGTGAAATTTTTCGGGAATATGTCGACAATATTTTTAGAGGAAGGAAAATACTTCAGATCGATGATCCCTTCATGAACCAACTCTCTAATGTAATGCATATGGATCTTGATATGTTTTGTTCTATGCTTTTGCAGTAGGTCTCTGCAAACTTTCAGTGTGTTGTGATTGTCGCACAGGATGAAAGTCGAATGGTGGAACTGGATACCAAGCTCAGTGAGGAAGTTATGTATCCAAAGTTACTAAATTGTAATGTTTATCACTCCTATGTACTTGGCCTTTGTTGATGATAAAGAAATCATTCATTTCTTTTTACTCAACCAAGAAATGCGGTCATATCTCAAACTAAGAACATACCCGAAGGTGGACTTGTGATCTATGCTATCAGAATCCCAATATGAATCTATATATCCCATGAGATCTAATATACAACCTTATCCTTAGTGAATCGCATGACTGGTAATACCCTGAACATATCTAAGGATGTTCTTGGCAACTTTCTAGTGAAGCTCATGTAAGTCCTGCATGTACTTGGAAACTGCACCTCCTGCATATGAGAGATCTAGATGGGAGTGAGTGAGGTAAAGAAGGCTCCCAACTAGTTGTATGTACTTAGTGTAATCCACCAATGGTGTATCCCCGCCATCCTCAAGCTTGACCTTGGATAAGAAGGGTGTGGTTGCAGGCTTACAATCAGTCATGTTGAATCTAACCAAGAGATCATTGGCATACTTTGTGTTGGCCTGTAGTGGAAAGACCTAGGGTTCAACATCAATTCACCAACAAAACCCTCAGAGACCGACCCTTTCAGCATCACCCGCAAGCAGGCGAAGTCTCATCCGAGGTATCTATGGGAACTGTAGGAACCATGTTTCCGCAATGATGAAGGGATGAGAGGCAATCCTTATAACCATTCTACTTATAATTTTTTCATTATACCTTATATCATGTGCATTGAAAATTAATAACATGTAACACATTCATAGAAACAAAATATATATCATATGCACAATAAATAGAACAATTACATCATAACACATAGACAACATAATTTAATGTGGTTCACCCAAGATGGGCTATTTCCAAAATGGTTGGATTCTTGTTATATTATTCAGAACATCCATTACACAATATGCGCACAATAATCATTATGTCTAAAACATACAAAATTCCCTTTGCATTCCCCTATCTCTCCGTCCCCCTTTTCTACTTGCTTACTTTCCTACTTAGCTACTTCTCTATCCCAAAACCCTTGCATATTTATACAATTACAATTGGGATAATCCCTTTTTTATGGACCAAAATGCCTAATGACTTCCAACGACATTTCTTCTTTTGCACACGTTGATCCTTAAAAGTACACCAAATGTTTCGCCTTCCTTTGTTTGCGTTGCGTAGTTCCTAAAAATAGTCCCCAAAAGGCCCCCAACACTCACATGTGGCTCGTTCCAAGCCACTTAGTCCTTCTTTAGCACTCCCTTCCACGTCACAATGAACTTCTGAAAAAAATTCCTTCGCAGTTACGACCTTCTCCTTCGCTTGTGCTTCTTGTGTCAAAATCCCCTCTATTGTCTGCATGGTAATGGGGGTCTTTAGTTTCTCTACACTCTCTTGCACTGCTTGCTTTACTATTCCTTGTGAAACCGCAAGTTCTTATGTCACCCAAAATGCTTCCCCTTGCAGTAGCTGAAGCTTATGTGTGAGAGTTTGTTGCTCAACTCTTATCTGGTTTATATATTGGTGCATCTACCTATTATCAACTATTGCAACCATTCGTTCTATTGGTTGCATAATGCTCATTGTTGCTTTGAACTTTCATACCTTCTCTTGTGCATTATGTAACCTCTGTTCTCATGCTTGTATCTCTGCATTCTCTAACAACTGAGTTCACACTTGTGTACTCTCTTCGTATAGCTTTGTGAATTCCTCATCCAAACTCCTAATGTTCTCCATGGTGGCCATGGTTTTATTCTCTTATTTCTCCCTTTCTTCTGGTGGGGTACTTGGTGTTCTGTGAGCTTCCAAGCCGACTATCTTTACGCAGAAGCCTAGAATGGATTTTCTTATCTTTGTCACTTTCTCTTTCAAAGGAGTATCTTATTCCATTTGTACCTCTGGGATATTTTTTGATACCTCGTGCATTGTGTGTTTTAACCTTTATGTTATTAGTGCAGTCTCGTGTCATTCTAGCATGAGTTTGCTATACTTTGCTTGTAGTACTTCATTGTCTAGAACCACTTTGACCAATTCCATAGAAGTCGACTCTACGTGCAAATGGATCTCTTTTGTGACACTTTTATGCAAGCTATGTCGCACGTTCAACAATAATTGTGACAACACTAACTCAATATGGGTTAATGTTTGTGCATGCTCCTACATTTATGTCGTGGGGAACTCTATTTCCCCTGTTGATTTCTTCATGATCCGGTTCTCTATTTTTGTTGATGGTTGTGATGTTGTATTTCATGACTATGTTGTATTTTTTGTGCTCTATGTCTCTTCTTTTTTTATCGTTCAGACTAGCGCTATCCTGGTTGATTCCAAAATCAAGTGCAGTGTAGCTATCTGTGCCTACGCGTTCATGTGCATTTACTCATGTTTTAGAACAACTCATTGAAATGCTTCTTCAGTCATTTCTTTCACTTGATATCTAATCTTCTCCAAATCATATTCAGTTAAGGCTTGGATAGCTTCTTCCTTTGAGGCTTTCCTCTTCTTTTTTTATGTGTTGATCGCTCCTTGGGATGCTCTTCTCTCTTCTCTCTAGTGGGAGGTGTTGTTTGAGTGTCTCTTGCACCATTCAATTTTTCTTCATGTTCATGTTCTTCTTCTTGATCCTTCTCTTGTTGTTGTGTCTCCTTTTGCATTGTTTTCATCACCAGGGTTTTCCACTTTGCTTCCTCGTCCTTGAAAATTTGGCTGACATCCTATTATGTCAGTCTATAGCTAGTCAAAAACCATTGTTGATCTAGTTCCATTTTTTCTTGAATGTACATGTGCTGTGTCCCTACCTTGAATCATGTGATTTATTTGTATGCTTCAACTGTTTGAGGTAGAATGTGTGGTGTGCCTTCAATACATTGTTGGATTATCTCCTTATAAATGTAGAACATGATATTCTTGTCCAATTGCCTATTCTTGTGTGTGATATTCCACAAAGACACATACCCTACTGCTAAGAATGGTTGTTGTGTACCTTCCAAGAACTCGGTTTCTTCTAGCTCCCTCCATGAAACTAGTACAATCAAAATTAGTAACCATGCATAGTGAAACTATGTTCCTTTCTCCTACAATTCCTTGCAGTCAGTTAAAATAGTACACCATAATTTTATGTGGAAACCCAATGAGGGATAAAAACACATAATGATTTTCTTATTTATTAAATATTACATTCACTAGAAGCACCAACTTCCTATTTTTCTAGCTATGACTAGAAGGAGGCTCCAACCCCCTATTTACAGGCTATAAATTGAAGGGAGCACCAACTCCCTAATTTACCCAGCTCCAACCAAAAGGAGGAAGATACAAACCCCTTTCCTTGCCCCATCCAACCACCCTGGAATATAAATGTAGACCAATCTGTTACTATCTATGTCATTGATAACCTGTTGTTGTTTTTGTTTCTGATATTTATGCTGCTTCTACTGATATCGATATCTCATCAATACTGCAACCACACATACCTCATACAAATATTCACAAGAGAGTTCCCCAAATCAAATGCTTATGAATCACTAATACATACTTGTTCCTAATTTCTTCAGAATACTCACCCTAACACACACAAGAAGACATACCTTCAAATTGTAGCTAACCTAAGTTTTATTTCCCTGATCTTCAAAAAAAAATATGCACAAGTTCGTGACCCTATGCATTGTCTTCTCGTGAGTATCCACGGTCTTCCTCACTATATACTGTGGATGTACACATGTTTTCTCCTGAAAGTCACAAATTTACTCAAATAACCTATGTCTGTAGCTTCTTCTTTCTACACTCCGCTCCTGCAAACTTCTTCCTCCACTAGACTTCTCTGCCTTTGACTCACTGCCTCAGATCTCCAGCCTGTATTCTCAGAAGTGATTTTCCAATTAAATCTTCTCTATGTTTTAATGAGGATCTCATGATGGCATGCAACTGACATGCAACCCATATGAAACTCACATGCAACTCACATGCAACTTGTTAACTTCTATTTATAGTTACTTTGACATGAAACTAACATGCATATTGTTGATGCTTACATCGACTAGGGGTCAATCATGGAATGGAGGTAAACCCTAGTGCAGTCCGGAACATCTCACTGCTTGACTGGATTATCCCACTGCACAAAAAACCCTCTGCCAAATCCAGACGCAGACTGTCTTCTGCCTGACATGCCAGAATGCATTCAGAAGAGGGGGGGAAACCCCCCTCGTACAACAACGTAACGACCAACGATCGGTCAGGAACAAGGGAAAAACGCCCAACATTTGAGCCACCTCTGCAAATGCACAACCAACTCCTCACCAGAGAGCAAGGAATCGGGAAGGAAATGGATGTGGAAGCCAACACATCACATCCAAAAGAACCTCACGAATGGGAGCTCGAAAAATACATCCCACAAACGGACAAGACGCCAAGATACATCATCAGCGCAACAAAATCTTGACTACGAGCACATCCCTTTCCGCTACAGAAAATGTCACGAACATGGTCATCTCTTCATAGACTTCCCTATGAACAAGCAAGCTACCAAATTAGGTGATACTGCACAACAAGATGGCTTCACCACTATCACAGCCAGGAAGAAAAATCCTCCGAGGAAACAGAACCCAGACCCCAAACCATAGATCCTGGCCAAGAACTCCTATGAGATCCTAAATCAACTACCGGAAGATGGAGCCATCCAAGATCCGCACAAAGAGCCGCTTCATACCAAAGGTAAGAACCAAAACTCTGCCCCTCCTAATCCAAATTGTGAACCCCACCCAGATGAGAAAGGGGGCACAGATGGAGACATCCTAATGCAGCTGGACGATAGAGATCTGCAAGGCATCAATTTGGAAAAACTTGAGGAAGCCCTCAACCAAAAATATCTGCATGCACTTCCTAAAGAGAAACTCCAAAAGGTACACAAAGTCTTTCTTGACTCCTCAGCAGGATCCACAACTCGTCTAGGTATAGCTACAGAGTCTGGTTCAAGCTCAAAAAAAGTGTCGCGAGAGAATAAAAGAAGAGGGAGGAAACCAGTACATCAACTCATCAAGGAGGTGGGTAACCTTATGATCAACTCAAGGCATATTCACAAGCTCTCGGAGGGGTACCTCCACCCAACCCCACCCTCTTAATGATGAATATGATCACCTGGAACATTAGAGGACTCAATGGTTGATCCAAACAATGGATCCTCCAAAATTGCATCCAAGCAGAAAACCCAAATATTCTAATGTTACAGAAAATAAAATGTGCAGGGGTAGAAGCTGAAAGCATCTTCCAACGCATTTGGAGAGGATGTGACTTCATTCTAACAGACTCCACGGGGGCCTTAGGAGGTCTGGCCATTTTATGGAACCCTTGCAATGTCTCCTTAAGCAGATCGTTTTCCACCATAGGCACAATAACGACCCATTTTGAGATCACAGGTTCGAACCAGATGGGGACTGTCACAAATTTATACGGACCCCAAAGTCAATAGAAAAAGTCAAACTTCTGGAACAACTAATCTTCGTCAAATCCTTGCTGACTACTTCCAACTAGATCTTAGGAGGCAATTTCAACATGATCTTGTCGCTTGAAGAAAAGACAGGAGGAAGCAAATGACTTGAACAAGACAACGATAAGTTCAAAACCCTCATTGACCAGTTAAAGTTAGTAGACATTGAAAATAGTAATGGTACCTTCACCTGGTCCAATCATAGATCAGGAAATCAGCACATTGCTTGTCGTCTGGATCATTTCCTCGTAGTTGAAGAGATAATGGAAGAACCCCCTTATATGGAAAGTCTCATTCTCCCAAAAGCAGGGTTAGACCATTGGCCAATTGCCTTCAGCCTAGAAACAGGGGAAGCTCCCAAATACAAACCCTTCTGGTTTGAGAAATTTTGGCTCTCACATCCGAACTTTCACCAGCTTGCAAAGACTTGGTGGGCTCAAGCGGAAATAGACCATGGCACGGGCATGTACAAATTTCAGCAATGCCTCAAAAACTTCAAGCAGTCATTGAAACTCTAGAACAAGAACACCTTTGGCAATATATTCCAAAGTATGCAGGACATAGAAAGAAAATTGATGGAGATACAAAAAACCTTCATCTCAGGAACTCGAACAACTGAACTAATGAAAGAGGAGGAGGAGCTTCAAAGGCAGCTAGAAGAGAGGAAAAGGCAAGAGGAAATCTTGTGGAGATAGAAGTCCAGGGTTCAATGGCTCAAGGAAGGGGAAAAAAACACAAAAATTTTCCACAGAGCAATGATACACCACATACATATTAACAGAATCACTCAGCTATAGGAAAACCAGGGTAATCTAATCTGAGAGCACACCCAAATAGAAGCAAATCTCAACAATTACTACTAGGATCTCTTAACAGAAGACAAGGAGGACAAAACTGCAACCATCAAACGAGTAACTAGGCATATTCCCTCTCTGGTGACTCCCGAACAAAATGCAGCCCTCATGCAACCTATCACCCAAGAGGAGGTAGATCAAGTTGTAAAATCCATGCCACCAGGGAAGGCTCCAGGTCCAGATGGTTTCACCACTAACTTCTTCCACCATTGTTGGGATCTACTAAGAACAGAGGTTTGGGAGGTTGTTGAGGAATCGTGCACCTCAGGCCAAGTCCTTCTAGCCCTCAACGTGACCTTCCTCACCCTCATACCAAAAGAGGAACACGTCACAAATCCCAAACAGTTCAGACCTATTTCTCTCTGCAACATGATCTACAAAATCATAACAAAAGTGATGGCAAACCACCTTAAACCCATCTTGACCTTTGTCATCTCCAAGAAACAAGAAGGGTAGGTGGAGGGAAGACAAATTATGGATAGTGTCATTCTTTCTCACAAGGTCATCCACTCTCTCAAGTCAACAAAAACTCTAGGTATGTTAATCAAACTTGATCTATCAAAAGATTTTGACAAAGCAAGTTGGCAGTACCTTCGGGCCATCTTAGATTCCTTCGGATTCGACCAGGGATGGGTGAACTATATCTTAAACCGTACCTCCTCTGCTTTCTTCTCAATCCTAGTTAATGGGGTTCCTTCCCAGCCCTTCTCTCCATCCTGGGGCACCAGACAAGGTGACCCTCTCTTGCCCTTCCTGTTTATGTTTATGGCAGAAGATCTAGGATGCTACATCAAAGCAACAGTCATAGAGGGTTTTCTCAAAGGTCTATCGCTCCACAATATCCAACCAGCACCCTCACACAGTCAATTTGTAGATGACACCCTGCTCTTGAACTCCCCAACAGCCAGAGAGGCTAGCAAGCTTAACTCCATCCATTCAGACTTCACAGAGGCGTATGGAATGACTCTTAACCTAGATAAATCCAAACTCTACTTCTTCAACACTCTGGTAGCTATCCAGTTCCACATATCTAGACTCCTGGGAATACCCAAGAGCTCCCTTCCATCCAACTACCTCGGCATACCTCTTACAGGGGCAGCAGGAAGATCCATCTCCTAGGACAACCTTCTTTTGTCTATCTCCAAAAGACTGAGCAACTAGACTTTCAGACCACTTAACATCGTAGCCAGGTTGGTCCTGCTCAATTCGGTTCTCCAAACCCTACCCACCTACCTCTTCACTACACTAGCGACCCCCAAGAAAGTCATCAGAGCCATCCAGAACATCCAAAGAAACTTCCTCTGGCACGGCCATCAACCTAACAAGAAATGGGCGCTAGTAGGGTGGGACAAAATATGTACACCCAAAAGCATAGGAGGGTCGGGGCTTCGTGACCCCGGGAAACTCAACCAAGTAATGGGAGCCAAAATCTGGTGGAGATGGTTAAAAATGCCAACAACCCTATGGGTGAAAATATGGAAGCATAAGTACACCCCCCTCACACCAGACAACCAACTCATTAGACATAATACCAGAATCCAAGGCTCTAATATTTGGAATACAGCTTGGCAAAACAGAAACCTGATACAAAACCATGCTTTTTAGGAAATCCAAAATGGAGAAAGTGCTATGTTCTGGCAGGACTCCTGGAAGCAATTCAAACCCCTCAGTAGCCTCAAAGAGCTAACCCCCCTAAGACAAGCTCTAAATCAGGATGCTCTTCTAAAAGTGAAAGACCTTTGGAAACCTAAGGAACAAGGTATGAAATTGCGTCTCTGGAAAACCTCTAATCAGGATCTAGGGACCCTAGGGAACCTAAACCTGCAAGATTGGCAACATTGTGCTAGCCAACAGAAAATCCCCCACAAAGATAGCCCGAACATCCTCAGATGGGGACATTCAACAACTGGCAACTTCTTAGTCAATGACGCCTACTATCTATAAGGCAACCACCAAAATCATAGCAAGGAAAACCTTTGGAACAAAGTTTGGAATCCTGCACTTTGGCCCAAGGTGTCTACCTTCCTCTGGCTAGTCGCACACAACAGAGTTCTAACTTGGGACAACCTCAGAAAAAGAGGATTCATTGGCCCCTCAATATGCATCTGATGCCACCAGTAAGAGGAAACCAAAGAGCATCTCTTCAACAACTCCCCCTTTAGTCAAAGGATCTGGGACCAAGGAGCCCAAATAATGCGTTGAGCCAATCAAAAAAGGAGTAGCATCAGTGACATGATTGAAAACTGGGACTCGATCACCTACAACAATCCTCTATTGAATCACATCTGGCAACTTCTCCCAAGATTCATTCTTTGGAAAATATGGAAAGAATGAAACAAAAGAATTTTTCATTCTAAAGCCTCCACACCGGACGTAACATGGGAAAAAATAGTCTCCCTGGTCAAGGAAACTGTCAGTAGAAATTCCTAGAAAATAGAGGACTCAAACTGCAATCCAGAAGAGCAATATATCCTCCAGAGCTGGCAACCCAACCTGGTCAATCAATTGATGTTGAAAACTTCCAAAAGCTAGCACAGTAGCCCAACCACCTGGACCCCTCCCTCAACAGAATTCATTAAAATCAACTTTGATGGGGCCTCCAAAGGAAACTTGGGACCAGCAGGATATAGAGCCGCACTCCGAAACTCCAATGGGGATGCCCTCTGTCTAGTAGCAGGTTACCTAGGAGAAACAATGAACAACGTAGCAGATCTTACAGGCCTATTGCGAGGCCTCCAAACAACTATTGATAGACACTATCGCAAGCTAATCTTGGAGGGAGACTCTCAAATTGTCCTTCAACTAATCACCAAGATCCTGCACGGAGCACAACCTCTAAAAATCTCACCTAGCTGGCGACTCTCAGGGCTGTTAGAATACTTTAGAAACCTCCTTAGCACCAAACTCAACATCATACCCTCCCACATGAAGAGAGATGCAAACAGGGTAGCGAAATGCCTGGCAAACGAAGGAGTAACTAAGGAGATAGACCACTTCTACTAGGAAGCCTCCACATCTGAAGACTCAGACATCTAAGATCATTGCCAAGATTTAGCCAACAAAGGTCTCCAACCCCCGGATCGGGTGCAACATCGAGCAGGCAGGCCAAGTGGCAATGAGACGGGCAGCGCCATAAATAATGGCCACTGCCTCCCATCCTCTCACCATTAAAGTTGGGAGGGCACCCATGCAGTCATACCTAGTTGATGAGTCTCCTCAAGCATGTGAAGCAAACGACACACTAGAGCATTAAGAACTCAACTTTAATGGTTGCCACTGTCGTAATCAACCTCACCCTTATTAGCTGCCTAGATGGTAATGCGATGCATTTGAAAATTCAATTTGTGGGGTGCTGGAGCAGGGATAATCTTTTCGTTAATCCCCCAACCTTAGCTTAGCTTCTCCACATGCCAAGAGCATGAGGAAAGCATCACAGAGGTGTAGTGTGGTATTCCTATGAATCTCGTAGGAAGCGACAGAAGGTCTTTGAGAAAGCATTGGCTCTTGCATCTGCTCGGGCAACCAAGGAACATGGAAGACATAAAACACCACCCATGGCATGTGTGGAGGAGATTGCTCCAGATGAATCCATCCAGAACTATCCAAAACACCTCATCCTCACCATCCCGGACAATTGGAATCCCCCCACGGCTTTTGGAAATGAGACCAAGCTTCCAGATCCCAGAACCTCTCACAGATGCAAGGAAGAAGAATAGGCAGAGGACTTCACAATCTGCTACGTCCAGGAAGAAGTGTCGGGCAGCGGAGACGAGACAGCAAACCCAACAAGTGGACCACCCCCAAAGACAGTAACCCAGCAGGCGAGCTCAACAAAGCTATGGCAGAAAAGGGGGGAAACCATGCTCAAGGGCCAAATCCTCTCTTGAGTGTTCAAGAGGAATGAGCAGACTATCCTCCTTACAAAAACCCGAGTTATCTCGAGCTCCTCTTCGAAACTCACAGTATGGTGGATGACCAAATCTTCAAAGCCATTCAAATTGGCCATCGCCTTGATATGATGTATGCAACACACTCCAAAGCATTCCCACGACTACAGTGCCCTATGTGCGTGCAAGCCGATGTGATTCCAGCAGGATGGCGAAAGAAGGATGATGATGGAAAGTCGCCTAGTCCAAAGGTTATGTGAATGTTTCTAATTTTCATTCTCTCTTAACAGTGGACTTTATCTATGTTAGCAGTTAGGTTGTTAGAGACTGGACTGAATACATTCTGGTTGTGCGTCCTAGTTTCCTCCAGGCAGGACGACAGCCTGGCAAAATTTTGTTTGTTTGAAGACATATGGCATCTTAAGGCCAACTGTCTCGGTTTCCTCTTAGTAGGCAGGACAGTTGACGGAACTACCAGACTCTGTAAACATGCAATAGTAATATAAATAGGATCCTCCCCTTTTTTACTTAAAAAAACAAACAAACATGCATATTGCTAACTTATGTTTACATTTTATTTACTTTGACATGCAACTAACATGCATATTGTTAACTTATGTTTACATTTTATTTACTTTGACATACAACTTGTTAACTTCATGTTCAAGGGTTGACATCAATGACAATCAACCTGTTGGCAGCCAATTAACATTTTTCCATTGTCTTATAAGTTGCCTACACCAATGTTTCACAAACATTGATTTTTCATAGCAATTTTCAAATGAACGATGCTTTTATTCTTTGCGCCTTTTCGCACGCCTATCTTCGTTTTGTTTTCACGACTGTAAGTGTGAAAACTTAGTCCTTCAAAGTCACATTAGAATCATTGTTTGAACCGTTGTCATCCTTCTGATTGATATGCCCTTTGCGAGAATCATTGTCTGAAACCGGGGTTGTCATCCTTTCCTCGATTGATATGCTCCTATATTACATCTCACTCCTTATCATTTGCTGTTCCAGATCTTTGAGCAAGATCATGCTTCAGATTTATGTACACCTTACTCATTAAGTGCGTAATGCATTGGTATTTGGATTTGCATTTTATTTGACCTACTTAACCTTGATTTCGCTAAGAAATATAAGTATTATGTTTGAACGCTATCTTTTGATATAATCCTCATGTTAATGTTTTCATAACTATTAGTTGGTTGATTATATGAATACGTTATGGTTATTATTTCCGACTTTTGGTTTCAAAATCGAAATGATTTATGGTTTATGACTTTGGCACAATGTTGATTGTTCATTGGATTATACACTCACCATTGCTTTCATTGATCGGCCAATTGATATATGGAATAGTGGTTTGAACAGCTATGATAACCGGCGATTGTACTTTGGCAATACCATTATGCATGGCGTAGTAACTACACTACTCCCTCGCACACTTTGGCATTACCGCCTTACCGTGTTACCCCGTTGGTTTTTTGAGTAAATTGCTGGTTTTGAGTCCTCGTGACATATCACTCATCCAAAATTCTACCTGCACTCTCGGCTCCATCTTGATGGTTCCTCCAGAACCTTCAGAGGGGTGAATTCAAACCCCGGTGTTCTCTGAGTTAGTTTTGGTTTCATTATTGCCGAGAAGATCGCCTCAGAATTGCCCCTCTTGTCACGCTTTTGAGCGATTCTTCGGGAAACTGACTGGTTCCAGCTCAAGCCGCTGGAAAACTCTAGGAACCTTTTATCCCTTTAAATTGCAAGGAGGGTAGTTTCTTCTAAAGTGAGCCATTACGTGAGATCTAGCTCGTTTTAGGAGGTCATTCTTCGATTTCAATGGTATGCAGTTTTGGTCTCAGGTGTATTTGTTGTTTTCCCAGACCAGCCAAAACTCTCACACTCTGGCCATGCACAGATCCTCGGGTTGAACCCTTGATTCTAATCTTGGGGCAGAACGAACCACCGGCCAAAATTTTTTTCTTTACATCTACAGGATGTGTTGAAATTGTGCAGTGCTTATCGCTTAATCTCAGAGCTATCATATTCTCATGAGGGTGTATTGGCAAAATTTTGTTTTGAAATATTATGATATTGATCAGGGCATTAGAAGCAATCATGGCGGGATGCCCTCCTACAAAGTCTATCGCATTGTAGATATGGTTCCAATGTGGTTTGCATGTCTTCCATGGAAAGGATTCCCAGTCCTAAGAGCCCACATCCGCCATAGTGAAAGACGAAATGCTACTCTGGAGTGTGAAGTACAAGACATGCATACTGTGCTGCTATATTGGTTTTGATGACCTCGGTATCTTAAAGACTAGATGGCTCTGTATCTGGTCTTATCCAAATGATAGAGAGGAAGATTGTGATAGTCGCATGCTCCCACGTTTAATTGGAGGGAGCTTTGATGGCTATGATGTTTTGGTTGGAAGAAGACTCAAAATAATGTCAACATTTGCAATCCGTAGATATGTTAAATAGACAAAGACAAGAAAATAGACATATTTCTATGAATGATCGCAGATGCTTGAATGATGCAAAGATTGATGGGGAAAATGTAGTTGATTCTTGTCAACCACAACTCCAGTGGGGAGAGGTGTGCTCTAAAAGAGTTACATGTGGACAAGATAGAACCTCGGGTAACTCTCAAAGGGATTCCAGTAGGAGATTACTCTGTTTTTAGAAAAAATGAACAAAGAACCTACAAAATAATCTGTTGATCTACCAGGTGGACCATCATTGCAGTTTGATTCAAGTCACAAAGGTGAAATGAAAGAAGGACACAACACCGTTTCAGGAACCCTTGGGAATAGATTTGTCTCTGAAATCAATCAGAAATGATTACAATTTCCACGAATTTGAGGATGAAAGAAGATGATAATGGTGGATCTTGCACTCAAATTTCTGCTTATGAAAGCATGGAGTGCAATGGTTTCCTGATTATACCCCTAGTGGAGACTGTGAGCAGTGTTGTTTTATTCAAGTTGACATTTTGGTTTGGATCATGCCAGTAATACAGATCTTGACAACCCACCAAATGGGTCAAATATTGAACCCACAAAGTGATTAACAAACAGGGATAGAAATGGAGGAGAATGATGTTGATGGATATGTACCAAGATCTTTTCAAGAATGCCAGCGTAGGTTCTATGAAGAGGAAACAAAGGCATACACACATAAAAGAAGCACGAAATGATAGGGCAATGTTGTGTTTCAGCTTGGTACTCTCAAAAATCTTCGGTTTAGCAGGTTGTGGATGTATGTCAGATTGTTTTGAGCCATGGCTTGTGGCCATCCATGGTACCTTTGGCAGAAATTGTTCATAGTTTTATATTGGAAGACCTCTCTTTTAAAGTGCTATAGGTGGGCAATTAGTGCTATGGCTACCTTCAGGAGTGGTGTGATTTCAATCTAATTGTCCTGCTATGGAACTGGTGTATGCTTTGGATATCGTGGCAAGATTTTTCATCTTTAATTTCCTACAATCAATTCTAGATAGATTTATTATGCAAAACAAATGGATAGATTTTGTATATAAGTTGCATTTGTTTCAAAGATTCATTTGATATTTGTCTTGATTGAAATAGATTCAATTAAGACTTTGTTTGTTCTAAATTAGCATAGCAATTAATATTGTGATTTAATATGATTTTCTTTTGTTTCTAATTAGTACCGTATTTGTTTTTTAATACTGTTAATTTTAATTGATTTAAAACAGTCTTGTCCTCAAATTAGAATGTTTTTAATCGATGATTCAGAAGCTACAAGGTCTACGATCAGATTTTTAGCATTTTATTAAGAAAATATCTCTAACTTGTTGTTTTTGGTCCATTATTAAAATAATCTGAAATTGCATCGATTTACGAGCAATTAGAAGATATGTTATTTCAGCTCTTACTAAGTTCCTAGTTTAGTTGATTTTGGGGAATATCTTCCCAGATTATGAAAAAAATTTTCTTGGTACATCCATAAAGGAGGTTTTTACCAGAGAAAGACTTATATATACTTATGATTTTTGTAGTAAGGTTCATCCTCATTCGTGGGAGAACAAGGATATGGAATTTCAATACAGACTGAGGTAATTGATGTTCTGTCATAGCTTTAGCTTCTCAATATATATCAACATTTTGTTTCATGTTTGTATATCAATTCTCATTATGGTTTATGACTACTTTAGCTATCTAGATCATGTGTGCAAATGATATAATTTTTATCAATGTTATCCATTATTCATTCTCCAAATATATAAAATACATAACAATTGTTAAAGGTTCAGTTTGTGAATGACAGTTTATCTTCTTCATTGATTGAATTATCTATATAAGTTTTTGCTAACAGTTTCCTTTACTGTAAATGTATATATCTTATCATGAATGATATTTTAGAATTTGTTTATCCTATAAACCAACTCAAGAGCATCAATAACCGATCAAGCATTTAGAAGCTTTTTGAACCAATTCAGTGCTAGTTTATCATTCCACCAAATTTTAGAAGCCATTAATATAGGACAAATTAGAAGCGCTTTCGGGTCAGTTAGTCTTTTCCTTGCTTTTTCCATTAAGTAGTTTAGTTTAGAAATAAATTTAACTAGATTTATATTAGATCGCTTAACTTCAAATTATATTAGATTGTTTAATTTCATTTACTTCTTTTCATAAAATATAAAAAAAATCAAAACATATCTTGTTGTCTGAAAGCAAGAATCAATTGAGTTTTGCGTGTCTTTAATCAAATCAGATTGTTTATAGTGTACATTTGTGAATAAGTGATATTATAACTAATAATTAGATAAATTGATTTGGGTTATTGTAATAGTAATTAGTAGATTGCATAATAGAATAGTTAGAGTAGCTTTATATTTATTTTAATTTAGTTTTTTTTTTTTTTTTTTTTTTTTTATTTTGTTTTTAGTTAGTTTGGTTTCTTGTATATTAGTTTTAGTTAGTTAGTTTGTTTTATTTGTTTTAGATAGATTGGTTTAGTTTCCTTGGTTTCTTTAAGACCTTAGGGCGGCCAACGGAGCCGTTAAACCCGTCAGGGTGGTTCATTCCAAACGGCTTGGGTTATTTAGACAACCCCGAACCGGTTCCACTCTCTCAATTGATGGACGGACAATTTCGCCCGTCAACACAACCTCAACAATTCAATGACAATTAATCTTTCAAAAAATAATCTTTCAACAATTAATGTCTCAACAATTAATCTTTCAACAGTTTCACGATCACTTCAAAATCATAATCTTGGAATAATAAAATCCATTTGCATATCTTCCCCCCAAAAATTGTCTTATTGACTAAGTATCTCAGCACAAAAGGATTTGTGTACATCTCAAAATGTGATCCTAGTAGATAATGCCTAAACTTATGTTGTGCATACACCATTGTCAGTCCTTCATGCTCTATAGTAGTGTAATTATGTTTAGTAGTCAATAACTTTATGTTGGCAAATGCAATGGGATTATCCAAATCGCCTTCCCATGGTTGAGCTAGAACTGTGCCTAACGCTATAGAGATGTGTCTACGTGGACATGGAATTACATATTACATGACCCAAGAGGATACTAAATGGTGCACAGAAAATACACTTATTCAAGTTCAAGGAAATATGGAATTGTCTACATCTTTCCAACATCAAGCGCAGAGTTTCAATATGGTCTTTCAACAAACTGAATATTGTCCAATCCTCCAAACATACTTCTAGGAATTTAAGAATAAATTCTTTAAAAGCTATGACAACAACTCGAGAAAATATTGTTGGTGCATTTTTCAATCCAAAAGGAATGACTTTATACTGTTAACATCCCCGTTCTGTCGCAATTGTTGTCTTGTTCCTATCCTCCTATGCAATCTTAATCTGGTGATACCCAAAGAAACCATTAGTGTATGAGTAATATTCCTATCCTCCTACATTCTCCAAGACTTCATCTGTAAATGGGGTAGAAAACGGGTCATGTAAGAAAGAATCATTCAATTTCCACAGATCCATGCTAATTTTGATTCCACCCATTGTCTTTCCCTACACCACCATCAGACCGATCCATTCTCACTCTATGATAGGTTCAATAATCCCAACTTCCAATATCCTATCTATTTCTGCTTTCACCTTCTTCTTATATGCTGGGTTCAATCAGCATGGTCTATGCTTCACTTTTTTGGCATCTGGCTTCAAAGGGATCCTCATTTCCCTTAGATCCCAAACAATCCATTTTATTTATGAAAATGTAGTTGGAAAAAGGTCATGGTATTCACGTAGTAAATCAACAATCTTCTCGACAATTTCTTCATTCCAGTAATCTCCAATGTTTGTGAACTTGGGATTATCCTTCACCAATATTGACCTTGCATTTTTTTAATGACTTTGCATACACAACAGATTCAATTTAGGGACCCTCTACTACGCACTATCCTTCAGTTTCAGACACTTGCAAATTTATCGGGTCTTCGTCCTCTTGCTCTTCTTCAACAACATTATAGCATTCTAAAACCTCTTTAACAATTGTAGAATATCAGGGCACATTACATAAGGGTACTGGTCTGATCGTGTCTTATGATGTAAAAATCGTATTCTTCATGATCTACAGAGTTGTTTCTATCGAAGGGGCATCATCTTAAAACTTGAAATTTACCTTGAAGTTGCGAGTCAAATCTTCACAGTCTATTATTCCCGTGTACTTCCAACTCTAAATACCAGTTCTTTGGGATTTTATCCATAGTGTGTACAAACAAGTCCATCCATTCTTTCTTAGGTACTGAGCTCCATGTCGTAGTGTATTGTGTAAGATGATCTATAAGACAAATCAACCTAGTATACTTCTGTGCAATCTATTTTGTTCTAAACCTGACCTATAACATCCTTCTACATTATTGCCAATTATCTATTCCATCCTCATGCGTAGCCTAGGTGATGACCTCTTTCTTTCGTCGCATAAATTAAGGATGACAATGACATCCATGGCTCTGGCGGTGGCTTCCATTCCCTCCCTATCCTCTTCTCCCTTATTGCAATGAAACATATTATTTATCCCACACTGTCATATCGATGAATATTATTAGTATATATAGTTGTTACACACAACGTACCTTTATTGTGTTTGTAGAAAGGAGATATGGTTGGCATCTTCCTTGAAAAGGACAGGAACAATGTTTGGACTTTCTTATCACATGTGGTTAAGGCTTTCCACCCCTTCCAGGGTGGATCTTACCTCAAGCTCGTTGACCTTTTGGCTGGTGGTTAAGGATCTCCACCTCCACTGGGTGGATTTGACCTATTATGTATTTCATTTTTGAGTTTTTCATTGCTCTTAACAGTTCTATAAATTGAAGAATAAAAAATGTTGAAACATTATAATTTTGTTTGTTTAGTTCTATAAATTGAAGAATAATATAAATAAATTGAAGAATATTGAAACATTACAATTTTGTTTGTTTTAATAATATACAAGCTTAAAAGTTTTCATTAATGGTTACATACTACTGACTGCTAGAATTTCATGCTTCTGTCACTCGCCTGCATTCCATGTTGCCTCTTTGGAATCGTGGAAATCTCAACATATTTACCAGCTCATATTTTGGTTACTCCATGTTCCCTCATGCTTTATGTAGTAATCATTCAGGGATATTTCACAAAAATTCCTTTCTTAATTATGTCATGCATGCAATGTCTTCTTGATTTCTGGTGTGAATCACAAAACTTAGACAGACACGCATTGGCAGAATTGGAATGGGCCCTCATTAAAACAAATTGATCGGACGTGCATACTTCTTGTCAATCATTGTGCATCTTCTTGAGCACGTGCAAGACTGAAATGAGCACACACAACTTTGTTTGTGCATGTGCATGATATTTACCCAAAACTTTGGGTACCAACAAATACCAACAACCTATGGTGGAAGTATACAATCCTCAGACATTTGCTAGTTTTTTTATTCTAGATGGTCAAAATAGGAGAAGGACCAATTCCCACACGATTTGATGAGGTGGCCAACATGAAAATGTTTACATTTTATAGGAAAAATAAGTAGGTGGTAAGACAAACTCATAAACATAGAAAAATCAACATTGATTAAGAAATGGTACTCACCACTAAAATTGTAGTGTTAGACACAAGGAAATTAGAGCTTAGATCAATTACTTCTATTGGACTTGCAATTTCCCATGCTGTTATCCATGAGGAAACTCATATTGAAAGGAAAATTAATGCATATGAGGATAAGATTGCTTTGCTAGAAAATCAAGTTGAATACTACAAGTCCAACCATTATGATGTCTTTTCCTTTAGAATTTAGAATTAAGTAAGTGTTGTTTCAAGAGAATTTGATGAAATATCTCAATTCCTATAGGTTCAAATCCAATATATTTTAGTAATTCATAACCATATATAAGCTTGGAAACTTTCATATGAGCAGCCTCAACATCAGTTTGATAGTGTAAAAAGATGACAAATATATCTTGAAGAGATTCCTCTAGAGATCCTTGCTTTCATCAAAATAGCTTTGCAAGAAATTGAATGTGGTCTTAGATATTGGAGAGATTCATCATAGAATTCTCTCAAAGGAATTCAACATGAAACAACAGATTGTGACACAATGTGGCAAGTGACAAAGAGTATGGCCAATACTTTCTGTCCCCCATTCGTTGGAGCAAAATACAATTTATTTCCACAAGCTAAAGTATCATAGACACTAGATGTAGTGATCCCGCAATTTACCACAAAAAAAAAAAAAAAATTTAATTAAATGGTTTCTTAGAATTGATTTCTTGTCATTCTAACCCTTGAGGCCTTCATTAACTAAACCACATAACTTACGCATACTATTTCATCATCACAGGTGTAAGTTACTTATAAGCATTCATCCAAGAATAACTCAAGTTAATCGAAAAATACACATGGGTAAATTAGTAACCT
>SNQJ01S0006868.1:45835-73472 GCA_010110895.2 Picea sitchensis | reverse complement strand
ATATGCATCTTAGAATTTCATTTTCATAGAACGATTATGTAAACATGTGTCTTCTTTATCAGCCTCCACTTCCCTGAGTTGACTCATATGACATACCCATGAACTAGTTTCCTACAACGTGTAACCACAATGATCAATTGGTAAGGTAGGCCCACTCTAGTTTGCAAGAGGGTAGTGTCCCTATTACACCTATTCGTTAATTAAATGACCTCAGTGCGCATGATGCTAAGCTCAGGTGGTTAATGTTCAAAGTTGGCACCCACTACTTGTTTCTTGGTTGGTTTAATGATCCCATGGTACCGAATCTAGTGTAAGGATCAACGACCCGGCAGGAAGGAGCCAAGAGGAGAAACATAGTCGTCTAGGGAGGCTAGACCATAACCCTAACTGGGTTGTCCTTCTTTTCGTCATAAATGTTGACAAGAACCATAGAGTTATAGCTCTGTCTACAACCTTGAATTATCTCTTGCAGTGTACTCTTTCGGCCCATCACTTGGCTTTCATGCCCACTGAATTCTTGACATCTCACCCTAATCACATGGTCTTTGTACCATATGTAAATCTTACCATTAATCCATCAGGAATGGGTTCCCGAGGCTATTGATCATTTTTCTCCTATGCGGTGTGTGTATTTTCAGGAATAAATCGCTCTGCGATAATTCTGCAACCGCATTCAGTGTGTAACCCCAGCAAGGAAGTGGTCTCCTTTCTGATGTAAACACTAGATGTTTACTTGACCAACCAACACTATTTTACCAGGTAAGTAGTGGTAACCTTTCTGGCCGAGTTACAGTAAGATTTTGGGATAGGTCAGTTGTGAAAGAGTTTGGGATGGTCTCTGTAATTATTTTATTAATATATGTATTCGTTCTCTCTGCTCTTAAGCTTCCAGAATACCATTAACCTGGTTTCGTATGACAAATTCGAACCCCATATCATAGTGGCTAGTGGTCTCATCTAACCCATGAGGACAAGCATTCGCTACTATAGGGTTTTATTGCTTGAACACCATTCTTGAATAGTTTGTAATGAGGAACCTCTCATTCTTGTGATTTGGTTCTTGTACCATTAGGTCTAACTGTGGTCTCACTCTGTGAGGGTATCAAACCTTCGTCCCATATGACTCTATATCTCAAGATCTCTCACGGGTAAAGAATTGACTATAATGCCCATGCTTATGTAATTCCTTTCACTTACTGTAATATGATTGATATTCCGAGTTCGTGTATAATTGTCCTGAAATCCAAACCTTGTACTTAATTCCATGGGCTTGAAGTTATACATTTGGAACCTGTGACCAAATTACCTTCCCCACGATGGTTCATTGTAGGGTCGAACCTTAAGTTCTGGGGTTTTGGTTGCTATGTTGATTTGTGATAGGTTATCACAACATACATCATCTTATACAGGAAGTTATTGTAGTCATCTGACTCTCTTTGTGGATTAAATATTATAGTGTTAATTTATTTCGTATGAGTTCCTCAAAAGCATTGTTTTATTACGCTTGTCTTATGCGTTTTGTTCAAAAGCATTGGTCTAGGATTTTTTCTTATGTTGGGAAATCCCTACTCTATTATCGTAAAAGGATAGTGATAATCGTACTTGGAACTCCACTACATCTGTCTTGTTTGATTTTTTGTCATTTCCTATTTTATCCCGGGCCCGTAGCTTACAACTTTATCAGACTCCGACATGGGCAATTCCGTGATAAATGATTTATACTATCTATGATTTATCACCTTGGATTATGTGAATAAATAGGTGGCACTTATTTACATAATGTTACGATGATTTATTACATACTGAATATTGGTTTAATATATGTTTGGTCACAATGACTAATGATGGGACCCCTGTTTATGTGGTGTGGGTACCCATCAGCCAAATCGTAACCCACTCCTCCCCGTCACTGAAGGATGATTCGATTGGTGTCAACAATGAGGTGAGGAACCCCAACAATTTCAAGCTAAGTGATTTTTCATACTTAATTTATTTTGGTCGCATAAGAAAAATGTTATGATCATTACTCTTTTATTGTTTTCTATTTCCAATGATATTCGTTGATGCTGATCTATTTCCATAAATATGATATATCTTGAATATTCTCTTGCAGTGAGGGGTTTATCGGTGGACTGGACAATTACGAGACCTTATTCAAAAGGTACTCGAGTTCCACCTTATGGCCTTCAAAGGGAGAAATTAACCATCGAGTTTTTTACTCTAAAGACACAAGTTCCCTATAGGATAATTGTATTAATTCCTACACCACAATCCCTATCAACTGTTTATTTGCATTTTAAAATTCATAAGGAAATAGAGGGGAAACCCCCACGTTGGATCGGGACTCTACTGTTAATCTATCATGGAATACAATGTTTTTTTTATGTAGAGCTTGTATACTCATTTAATTTCTAGACTGAAATTTGGGACTAAGGAACATACATGATAAAATTTCATTACCCGGCTTTATTTTTGCATTACTGGAATGAAATACGATTGTAATCATTTGCTCCGATTATATAGTCAATTTTAATGGAAGGACTCATATTTCAAGTTATGCGATTTTCAAAAATTAAATCCCTCTACATGGAAGTTTAAATAACTCAGAAAACTCTGTATCAGCAGCAATAAGTATTCACATAAGAAATTATATTTTAAATTATTTTTGGACTTACTTGGATGTCTATAGAAAGAAAAAAAATGTCCCTTAGTTGTTCGTATAACAGTGCATATTCCAATCCACTAAAAAAATAGGCATGCGATTGTATGTTTAAATGTTTCCTAGAATTTATGTGTAGCATTTTCTTAGTTAAATACTTTTGAATCTGAATATGCATATAAATGTATTTGCATGTCTGGTAGTGGTAAAAATGACCCAAAAGGGTTCTAAAATATTTAACTTGTTAGTAGTTGTATAAATACCTATAGGCAGACTTATTTGGGCATGGATGTAAGTCTGGCAGGAGTTTATCGTATGTCTGCTTCATCCATTTTAAAATCCGATTCATAGTAAGAGTCCACAAGGCGATGATACTAGATATTGGTACTATATATATATATATATACCCTATTTTAGTCAATAAAGTGATTCAATAGAAATAATTCACCCAACAACATACTTATTCACAATTGTCTTCCTATACTAGTATTGTTTTTGTCCCGATTTGGAGTTTTGTTTTTTACAAGTTGAAATCAATACAAAACTTGAAATACATTATCCGCATATGAACTTATGAGAGATCGAAAACTTCTAGAATTCTTATTTGTTTCTACTTGTCTACGTTATTACTTTATACAAGATAGCCCTGTCCTTGCCATGATTAATATAATACCCAGTGGCTTTGCCACGTAGTTTACTATTTACATTCTATTCCCACCATAGATAGATTACTCAAGCATTTTACCAGTCCATTCATTTTAATAAAAGTAGCATTGTTCCTATAACATAAATCTTGTTTTGATGCAATCTTTTATCAACAGAATCATTTCACAAGTAATCTACAACAACTCTATAATTCCATCTAACACATATGATAGTAAGGTAATCATCTAGAATAGTAAACATATACAATTATTCCAATGGAACAATATGATAAGAGGAAAGTAGAGAAACATATCTGGATAAATGTTGGGACAACAAAAGGAACATCCACATTCCTCCCAACCTTAGAACAGGGCAGCCAAATCACTTGTCATGTTCACCCCCTGGCCTGAACATGAATCCATGAGGGCTAACTCAGAACTCCTCCTCAGAAATTTTCTCCTTGCCTCACACTTAGAAAGTAGTGTTCATAATAGCAAGAAAACAAAAAATTTCCCCATCATACTCCTCCTTGCCTCACACTTCAGAACAATGTTCATAACAACAAGAGGTAATTCCTTTCCCAGCATACTTGGCAGCATCCTGCCTCCTCTCATCTGCTATATATGCAAATTCATTTTTTCCTAGGTCTTTTTCAAGGGCTGCCAATGGCCAAATTATGGAGTTTCCACTTGTAACAATCAACCCTGAGGTAGTTCCAACATGTTCCCCACTAATGGAGTCATGGTCAACTGATTTCAACATGGCTGATCCATTTCTCCTCCAGCAATAAATATAAAATATTATGTTTCATACAAGCGTCATAGTCAAATAGTTAGTTGGGTCAAATCATATCTCTGCCCAACAGTCATAATCATTAATTACATTGAACCGAATTCGAAATTCTGAATTGTCATAAATGGCAAAAATTTTCCAATTTTGAATTTACCAAAAATGGAAATAATTTTCCTAAGAAATTTCGCATTCAAAAATAATTTATTTTTGGGGATGTTACATCCTTTCCCTCTTCAATAAAACATTGTCCTCAGTGTTCATTCCTTTCTTGGAACATGATTGGATGAGATTTCCGCAAATCTCCCTCCAACTCCCAAGTGGCCTCCCCGGTACTAAAGTGCTTCCATTGCACTTTTACCTGGGCTACGGCTCTTGTTCCAAAGTGTTTTTCTCTCCGATCCAGAATGAGCAGAGATTCCTCTTGGAACTCACCTTCTAGTTCTTTCTGCATCAAGGTCCAATCGATCATGAGTCTGGTTATGGACATAATTCTTTAACAAAGAAACATAAAACATATTATGAAATTTTAGATTGGTACGACGTGCAAGTTGGTATGCCACAGGTCCAATTCGACCTAAGATCTCGAAGGGCCCACACAACCTGGGTGCCAACTTGGCACAGTTCTCAATTTTTTAGTGAATTCTTTCAGGCTTTGACTTTTAAGTAAACATGATCTCCCACTTGAAACTCTAAGTGTCTTCTCTTATTGTCTGCATAACTTTTATCTCTGGCCTATGCCACTTTCAAGTTCTACCATACATGTCTTACCGTGTTTTCCTTTTCTTGGAACATCTCCGGTCCAACCAAATTCTGTCAACCGGGTTGTCCCAGCTAATTGGAGTCATACACTTTCTTCCATACAGTATTTCGAAGGGGCTGTAACTTAGCCGAAGTCTGGTACCCATTGTTATACGCAAATTCTACTAGGTGTAGGTAGTCTTCATACATGTAGAGCATATCTTCCATGATCTGGTTCATCTTTTTAGCTTGTCCACTCATTTGTGGATGATAACTCGTACTGAAATTCAAATTAGTATTTAGCCCTGCAAATAGTTCTTTCCAAAAAGCTGATGTAAATTTTACATCTATCTGAAATCACCATTTTAGGAATACCATGCAATCTAAAATTTTCTTTCATAAATATTTCAGCAATATTTATGGCTTTAAAAGTAGACTTTATAGGAATAAAGTGTGCAGACTTACTAAGTTTTATCATTTACAACCATAATAGAGTCATTCTATTTTCTGAGTTTTAGGCAAACCTGTGATAAGTCTAGCGATATGGTCTCCCATTTCCATTTTGGTACTAGTAATGGTTGTAATAGGCCGACCAGATGCTCGTGTTCGACCTTAACCTTCTGACAATATTGGCAGTTAGCCAAGTACACTACTGTTTTGCCCTTCATCTTAGGCCAGAAAATACTTTTCTAAGTGTTGTTATCGTTTTTTGGTATCCTGGATGGCCAGAATAAGGTTTCTTATGCACTTCGTCCAAGATTGTTATCTTTAAATTTGTTGAGTCTGATATGTGAAGTCTATTTTAAGTCGTAATTTGCCCATTTTTGTCGATACTCAGATCTAGTTTGTCTAAGTTGGCAGTAATGTTTTGAAATTTTGTCACTATCTTAGTGTAATTTTCTTCGTTTATACCCGCGGTCTTTGTTCCTGATCACTTTCTTCCCTGCTGACATTCAATTCAAAAAACCTGTGTACTCTTCTTCTTAAGAAATCAACTACTTTATTTCCTTTCTCTTGATATGTCTTACCTCAACATCAAATTTGTAACGTTCATATTTTGTTCGAAAAGTTGTTTTGCTTATGTCCCTATCTTTTTAACCTATCTTGGTGATAATCAGATCGTAAATCCAACTTCGAAAAGATCTTTGCCCCACCTACCTGTTTGAACCAATCATTTATCCGAGGTAAGGGGTGCTTTCTCTTAATAGTCATCTTTGTCTTTATACTTAAGTGTCTTTGCATAACAATATAGTACTATTTTGTGCTTTTCTAACCGATACATTCTGATATTCAGATCATAAGATCCTAGTGGTAGGATGTTCAGTTTTGGTCATTTAAACTGATCTCAAAATTAGAAAAAGGTCAACCACTTTCCTTTTACTTCATGTTGCTAGTTGTACCAGCCATGATTTTTGTGTGCCTCATTTTCTTACGTTTAATTGACTCTACCACATCATGAGTGATATAACTTATTGTAGCTCTAGGATCAATTAAAACATAATTTCAAGTGTTATTGATTTTACCTTCGATTTCCACCATAAAGGACTGGTGGTCATCTTTGCTGGCCTCCACGACTGCATTTATTTGATGTAGACTTCTTCCCACGTCATCTTCCCTCGAGGCTTCCTGCAAGTTATGAGCAACAACTTTGTTTGCTGAATTGAGACGTGGACAGTTCCTCCTTAGATGAGGCTCTCACATTCCCAGCAGTTTAATGGTTCACGGGGCTGTCCCCAAGATTCTTCATTCCTAGGTTCACTGGTTTACCACTACCTTGCGTATTTGGATTATTCGAGTGCAAGTCTTTCCTCGAAAATCCTTTTGTTGCATTCTGATATGAAACTGGCTAGTATACTTTCTTCTGCTGGTTCATTTAGTCTTGTCTCTTATCCTTCCAAGCTTTGGGAAACTCTGTCTGTTATTTGTACTAGTTGTATCACATTCATGCTTTCCTAAATACTTCACTCAAATATTTGGGGTTGTCAAACTCAATTCTATCCTGGTAGGACTCTGGTAACTAGATTAAGAATCGTTGGATCTTTACCTTGTCCCCACGGATGTAAGCTACGAACATTAGTAGTTCTAGAAATTTGTTTGTAAGGTCCTCCATCGTCATTTATCCAAGTCGTAACTCATTAAATTATTTCATCTTCCTTTCATAGTAGCTTTCAGAAAGGTATTGTTTCTTGAAATACTTCTTAAAGTCATACCATTCCATCTATTTCTCCTTTAGGCCCTTGGCAAATTTTATATCTTGCCACCAAATGCTAGCCTTCCTTTTTAGGTTGTAGATGTCCATTCTGACATTCATATTGCTGGAGTAATTGTAGATCTGAAAGTATTTTTTGATTTCTAATAGCCACGCCTCAGCTTCTTCTACTGTTTTGGATTCTCCATCAAAGGTAGCTGGTTTAATCTTTTTAAATTCTCCTTCAAGGTGGTCTACTTGTTTTCTCTTTCTGTTTGCTTTAGTTTTGTCCTCAGCTGAAGGTGTACCTTCAGACGAACTATCTCCTTTTTCTATTTCAGGCCCAGAATTCTTGGAGGCCCTTTTGCTAACCTCTTTGTCATGGTTATCGTCCTTTGGCATTTTCTTTTTCACTATATTGCGTAGTAGGACTTCATTTATCTCTTGTTGTTCCTGCTATACTTTCTTCAGTTTCTCGTTGTCGACTTTGAAGACCTACAGTTCAACAATAAGATTCCTCATTTTTTCCAGCACTTCCATGGGTGAGCTTCCATCACTGTTCTGTCTTGGATCTTCAGGAGGTCTCTACTCCAGATTTCCTTCAACTCTGATTTTTGCATCATCCCATGTTTCCATGATTAACAGAAAAAGGTTTTATGTTTGTAACAATAACGATTTATTAGTTTACATAACCAGAATTATATGCTAAGTAAATCAGATGGCCCTATACAAGGTCCAAGTGTTGTAACCTTTCCTCTGATTTCATTCAATTCTGATTTCTGCATTAGCACAAAACATAAAGGGTTTTTTGTTTGTAACAATAACAGTTTATTAGTTTACATAACCAGAATTATATGCTAAGTAAATCAGATGGCCTTGTACAAGGTCTAAGTGTTGTAACCTTTGCTCTGATTTCCTTCAATTCTGATTTCTACATTAGCACAAAACAGAAAGGGTTTTCTGTTTGTAACAATAAGGGTTTATTAGTTCTACATAAATAGAAGTATATGCTAAGAAACTAAAGTGGCCCTATTTAGGTCCAATGTTGTAACATTTTCGTTGATTAAGGTTGGTTGTCATTGATGTCAACCCTTGAAGAAAGACCCGTAGCACAAAGGTTTGGGTAATGGACCCAATAGTGTTTTATGTAAATATGACTCATTATTGTTTTTTCATGGTTGATAACAAGTAAATATGGATGAAATCCAAAGTGGTCCCCTTATGGTGAAATCCCTCACGGGAAGACGCTTTGTGGAGTAAGAGAACCCATGCTTAATTGTGGAATAATGAGATGGAGGAAAGTGAATTTATTAGGGAAAATATCCTATATGGATAGCTCTTGTCATTTCATTTCCGGTGGTATGTGGAACGTCACATAATTCCTCACGGTTAGAGAGTTATGGCCATGAGAAGTTCGAGACCGCAGGTTTGGGTAATGGACCCAAGTTTGTTTGATGGGTAACGGTATGAGTTATGATATATTTTCAGATAATAATATTCTATATGGATAGTAGATGTCATGCCATTTATGGTGGTATGTAGAACATCACATAACTCCTCACGGTTTGAGAGTTATGGCCTTACGAAGTTGGAGGACCCTCATATGTCATCTAGAAGCCCCAAAAGGTCAAAGTAATCAAAGTGGTTTGAGATTTTAAAAGGTAAATAATAAAGTGAAGTGATGAGTGTATAGTAATTCCAAAGTGAATACAAAATAAATTATTTCCAATAATAACTTTAATGGAGAAATTAGAGTGGACCCAACCTAAGAATAAGGAAAGTGGGGCCAAGTGACCTAGAAGATGTTTTTAAGGCTACTTGGAAGTATAAAATGAGAATGAGGCTCTCTCATTTGAATCACACTTGAGCATGTTGAATATCTATATGTTTATGGGGTATAAAAATGATATCTAAGCGAAATTAGGAGGAAAGTGAAGAAAAAGAAGGCCAAAATGCAAGGAAGGATAAAAATTTTTGATGGTGCTTTCTAAGGTATGTTATTTTCAGGTCATCTCACCATTTTAGCTGCTAACTTTTTCTATAATGATTCAGATCTAAAATTGCCTGAGTGAGAAAAACATATCAAGTATGCATTGGTTAAAAAATTCAGCTTGTGGGTCGTTTATTTTGAGAGTTACTCTGTGGAAAATAGGGTTTGTGATCTGAAACTAGTCAAATCAAGTGTTTAGAGGTAAAAACGTCATAATTTCTTCATAAAAGATACAAATTCAGTAGAGACCAAATGTGTTGGTTAGGATATAGTCTGTAGTATGCTTTCTTAACAATTTTTAGATCATTTCATAAAATATTGTCAATGGGGCACATTCTAAAGGTCCTCTCTAGAATAAGCGAGAATTGACAAGGTATGCCATTTTTCTATAACTCCTTTTTATGAGATGTTCCCAAGTAGTGAAACTTGGAGAATTTCATAAAACACACTAAAGAACATTGTGTATTGGTTTCAAATCTTTATACCTCTGAGGTTCAAAGTTATGATTACTTCAAGTTAGGGTTTTGACTAATCAAAACTAGGCATGTGAGACTAAAAGAAAAGTTTGATGAAAATGCTAGTCTCTTGTTTTAAGTTAAGGAAGGTTTGCAATAATGTGATCACATACACCAGGTCTATTACAAATCTACAAATCATATTTGGATGATGAGAGTGATAATGGTTTTTGATGTTGGTACATATTGATAAGTCATAGTTGATGAGTAGTTGACACATGATTGGTATATACACACAGTACATGGTTGGATGCACTTGTTTATGGTACATGTTGATTATAGGTTGGTACATGGTTGATACACTTGTTTATGGTATATAGGTTGATTACAGTTTGGTGCATGGTTGATGCACTTGTTTTAAATGCTGGAGTTGATTCTGAGATTTGAATTGCATGGTTGATGCACTTGTTTGTCAATGCAGGTTGATTACAGGTTGAGGTACAAGTTGATTCATAGTTGATACATGGTTTGATTTATTGAGTACGGAGTTGCTTGGTTATATCCCACAGTGATAGTGTAACAGTGGTTCATCATTCTACTTCTACTTAAGGGTGGCGGACGGGGCAGGGCAGGGTGGTTTGTAGCCTCCTTCTGTTTGTAGTTGGAGAACATTGGGGTTGTAGCCTCCTTCTAGTTTGTAGCCGAGATTTGGGAGTTGGAGCTTCCCACAAGTTGTAGCCTTTGTAAATATGGGGTTGGATCCTTCTTCTAGTTGCAGCTTGAAAACAAAAGGAAGTTGGTGCTTCCAATGAATTTGATTCTTCAAGACATATAAGAAAAAGCGATCTGTGGTTTTCTCGTTTGGATTTCCCACATTAAAAACAAGAATGTGTCTTGTGTGATTGTTTATTTATTCTGACTCATTATTGAATAATAATTCTATATTGATATAACATTTGAAGAAAAGGTTATAATTACACTATTACTGGTTCACCCCCCCCACACACTCTCAATAATCCAAAAATTGGAATCAGATTAGGTTCCTTCAGAAATCATTTTAAGCACTGAAAGGTAGATCATGAGAATACCAACTTGTATAAAAAATGGAATACCTGAGTTTGATGGACAGAAGTATGCTTTGGAGCATAAGGATGAGAGCATATATATCTGAGGCATAGGGATTTCAAGTTTGGCAATCAATTGTAGATGGATACACAACACCGGTAGTTCCACCAAAAAATGACAAAGCAGGTGAAACTTCGGTGAGAATAATTCCAAATCCATAAATGCACTTTTGAATGGTCGGTGACGATATTCACTGAAGTTGCACATTGTAAATCTACTAAAGAGATTTGGGACAAAAGCTTCAAAATATTTATGAGAAGGAGATTCAAAAGTCAAAGCGATGAAGCTTCAAACTAGAAATTGAGTTCAGTTAATAAAAATGAAGGGAAGATGATGAATATATTGCAGCCTACTTCTCATGAGTTGTGAAATAGTGAATGCAGTCATAGGTTTGGGAGAAGAAAGTGAAGAATCTATAATTGTTCAAAGGTACTAATATCTCTTCCTGTAATTCCAACCTAAGATATCATCACTAGAAGAAATATAGGATCTAAACTCCAGCCAAGCATGGATGAAGCGCATGGAATCTTTACATCATATGAAAAGAGAACATGAAACGGAAAAATCAGAGGATGTAAAAGAATCCACCTTCAAAAGAATCCAAAAGATCAAAGAAAGAAAAAAAGGAACAAGAAGAATATGGCAACAACAATGACGTCTTGGAAGATGATGAAGAAGTGGCCAACCGTCAAAAGTATCAAAGGAACCTTGGTAGATGCAAGAGGTAAAGATTCCTTTAATTTGTTTTAATTGTGATGGTATTGGTCATTTTGCTAACAAATGTCCTCATAAGAAAAAGAGAAATGATAAGGTTACTCAAAGGAAGACAAACATATAAAGGTAGAACTGTAAAGAAAGTTTTCAGAAAAAACTTTTTTCACAAAAGACATCATCATCGGATGAAGAGATGAAGTTAGTGATAGTGAAATAGGGAGTTCTATTCATGGCAATAGGAACTTTGATAAAAGAAGATTTTGAAGAATAATATGAAGAAGCATATGAAGAAGAAATTATGAAGGGCAAAAGTTGACTTCTGAGAAAAATTGATAAAGGTTCCATAGAAATTATCAGGAAGAAAGAAAGAAAACAAGAAACTACAAAGCGAACTAGATAAGAAAAAAATGCACTCAAAGAACTAGAACAAATGATCCAAAAATTGAAGGTTCCAAATAGAAGAAGATAAAGGAATTGAAGAATCACTCAAAGAAAAACTATAGAAGGAAAGGACGGAATCATTAGAAACCTAGAAGCAAGATTGTCACACTAAGAAGGATATTCAAAGAAAATATGTAGAATAGCTCAAAAGTTCAAGATGACATTATCAGAGTAAAAATATTATCTTGACAAGTCTGACTTGGATACAATTAGACAGAAAAGGATCAATCTCCAAAACAACAAGCAAGAAACAAATCCAAAATTTATGAAACAATCAAAGGGGATAAAAAGATATAAAAGGGAAGATGCAGGGGACACTCCTCCCATAGAAGATTCAAGTTTTAGAATCAACAGAGATAGACATGCCTCAAGAGAAGAAGAAGGATTCATAAGAGCACCTCCTTTCATAAGATCTTCCAATACCAGAGTATTAAACTATATTTTTTGGTTTTATGTTATGCTTGTAATCATTTTGTACATAAAAGGCATTGTGGAGCTAACAATAGGAACGATGACTACTTTGAGAGCCATACACAAGGGGTTATTCAAAAAGACCTAATGAAAAACAGAGAAGAATTTCCTATGAGGTTTGAATCCTTGGTAACTGGTGGAATGTTACAAATGTAACAACTTTGGGCCTGGCCAAAAGTTGCGAGAATAATGAGTCCACTCCTAAAGAACCTCCAACATAGTCTAGAACAAGAACCTCGAGAAAATGACATGGATAAGAAAGAAGATCAATATATCAATGAAGAATGCAGTCTCTCTACAAGGTCATGAAGAAGAAACTATGGTTTGTATGTTGATAGTGGGTGTTAAAAACACGTGACAATTGATAGAGACAAGTTTCTTACATTATGAGAGGAAAGAGATGGATCCAGTAGTCTCCTTTGGAAATGATGATTCATCAAAATCATTGGAAAAGGCAGAGTCAAATTAGGAACAAGAATGAAAAGGAAAAAAAATGTTCTACTAGTAGAAGATATGAAACATAATATTTTAAATTTGATTCAAATGTGTGACCAAGGTCATAAGTTTTTCGTTTCATAAAAGTGTGAGATAAGAAAGAAAAGGGTTAGGAAATTTAGTAGCTATAGTTGCAAGAACTTCAAACAACAAATCGTCATTAACAAATTGTTAATGAAAAGTGTTGTCTAGGAGGAAGATGAAAGTTGGCTGCTTGCGGAAGAATGGGTCACATGCATTTTGATATTATCCAAAGTCAATAAAGAAGCTGATCAAGAGAATTGATCGAGTGGATCGGCGTGGGCTTGAAAATGCCCAAGTAAGTGCTTTCAGGAGATGCAATGAAACCTATGCCATTGCATCCGTCTGCGTCTTTTTCGATTCCAGCGATATATTTACTTTGTCAAATGGGCTTCGTATGGAGAACATATCGCGTTCTATCTAAAAAGACAAGCAATTAAAAAAAATGGATGGCTTTATGGTCGTGCAATCCCGCGATGTCATTTTATTTATGCGGTATGCCGGTGCGTACAACGGTTAGCAATCCTAGAGGTGACCATTAAGCTGACTCGAGAAGGAAACACATGTGGGAGTAGATTTGAATGGTATGGGTAGGCAGTTGGACCCATCGAAGGTGACACGTGCCTTTGTAAGAGGTGACCACGTGAGTGCCGGATTCACGTCGATGGCCCGACGTAAAGCGGTTATTGAGAGTGACGTCTGAGGTTAGCGTGGTGACCATCTGATGACATAATTAGAGGTGATGTGGCAATCATTTATTGGTTGACATGAATTGAATCGAAAAGGTGACATGGCATTTCATTGGCTAATGGTAAGGTGCCACGTGGCTGATCAATAGACTGCCAGGTAACGCTTATTAACTATTGGATTTGTTCAAAATTTTGCATAGTCCACCAGGTTTGGAATATGGACCTCCCCTTTGTAGCGATTTGGTAGAGTGCTTGGGCTTCCATAGCCCACACCATAGTCCTGTAATGTATCTGAGTTTGGTTATATTTGTATTGTAATATGTGGGGGTCGGGCCGGGCTAGAAAAGCCCCAACCGAGGGATTTTAACCAATGATATGCATATGGCCATACCATATTTTACATGGTTTTTGGTGGTTAACATTTATCGTCCATTTGGTTTATTAAGCCTTATAGCCAGCAGTTATATTTAGTACTTTATGGTAGTGGTCGTACTAGTGTAGGGAGTTAACGGTTAGCCAGTTATGACCCAGTGGTTACGGAGTTTATCTGTGAGGAGTTTTGAAATGTCGACACTTGGCATAAGCATTTGCTGGGCTTTAAGCCCTTTTTTTATATATGCGGTCGGTTTTATGGACTCATATGCCCAAGTGCTAAGCGGTTAGAGAGGTTGAAATGCATAACCTTCCTGATTTACAGATTAGCGCAGTTGCGCCCAGTGTTGGGTTTTCACTCTTTATATTGCGTGTGTGCAAGATTCATTGAGGAGGGGTGCGTTTGTAGATGCAGAGACAACAACAAGCTTGAAGGAAAAGACTTCCAGGAGGCCTAATTTCTTAATTTTTCGACCGATTGAGGTGCCAAAGGAGGCCCAGATAGGGACTTTGGACACTTTGAAGCCATAGGATCAATCAGAACAGAGTTATACGGAAAGGAAACCAAGAAAAATCCATTTTTATCTTGAAGAAACTTTTAAAGAGGAGGAAGCGTTGGCGGTTGTTTACAGGAAACCTAATGTATAGTTTTGCATGCCGTTTTCTTTGCATGGTTCTAGAGATACGGAAGAACATGACCAGATCAGTCTTGCTCATTTAGCATTACCAAAAAATGTACTTTTGAAGCTTTGAAGCGAAATAAGAAAGCCTCCCCCACAGAAGATAGGCCCGAAGACATAGGCAAAGTTGTCGCAGAACTCCGTTATCAATCGCGTGTTATGGTTTGTTGTCTATTATTTCATTTCAAAACTGCATATATGTATATGGATGTCATAATTCCTCATTCTTTCATAAGTTTTCTCAAATGGTTAATTAACACTTGCAAAATTAAAACTCAACCATAAGTCATTAAAGATCCCTGGATCAAGTGGTATCGAGCTAGTTGGCGTTTGGATTTGGGTTTGCATGTTAACAGGGAAAAGCTACAGCATGGTAAAGGCGAGCTTGTTGCGAGAATCCATATATTGGATAGAGAAAGAGGACTTTTTAAAGTGAGAAGATGGCATCGAAGAAGGACTTTCTCAAAACGAAAAAAGAGTTAGGAAAGCATTCTTGCTATGAGTGGAGAAAGTTTTGTGCTGAGGTTGCAGTTGAGGATACAGTTTTAATTGATTCTTCAAAGGAAAAATAGAGAGGAAGAGGACCATCCTGAGATTCCTCCCTTCACCTCCATCAACACCTCCTTCTTCTCCTTCTTCTTCAAGTTCAAGTTCTAAATCTAGTGGAAAGAAAAATGTTCATAAGATAAACATGAAATGCCATTGGTAAAAGTGATGTAAAATTTGAGTTGCCCATATATGATGTGGTGAAATGAAATGCATAAAAACTTGATAAGCGGATCGAGAATGATGGAGAATTATCTTTAGGGTGTGCAACGGATCAAGGATGAGGCCACACAAATCAAGTTGGCATCTTTGAGACTTGTAGGTACGACTCTCATATGGTGGCAAAGCAAGATGAAAAAAGGAACACAAAATGTGGGTAACTTATTTCCATCATGGAAGGATTTCATTTTGCGCGAAACAATTCTATCCTTTGGGTTATAAAGAAAAGAAATAATTGAATGGCAATCTTTAAAAACTAAGAAAAGGACAAAGCGATTGCAAGAGAATACAGATGGATTTGAAAAAATGGCATTAATGTTAGATATTCCTTGCAAACACAAAAGAAACCCTTATGAAGTATATAGGAGGTTTACTGATATTAAACACTGGCCCTGTGTTTGGACTAACCTTGATGAGGTTTCTGTTCAAGCTATTTATATTGAAGCAGGGAAAGCAGTTGTGTCATGGGAATCATCGTCTTTGAGGAAATAGGACAAGAGGAAAAGACATGGTAATGGAAAAAATGCAAATGCAGTGACAAACAAGAGGAAAGAAGGAAGCCCTCTTGCAAGCATTGCAAGAAGAGGAACATGTTGAGGAGAAATGTTGGCGGTTGCATCCCGAGAAAGGAGGCCAAAGTGGTTCAAAGGAAAAGAAGGGAATGCAACGGTGGCAATGACATCAAAACCGGACACAGGATCGGTTCGGGTGATGAGTCAAAGGAATTTCATTGGATTTAGTATAATGAGGTAAGTGGTGAAGATATTGGTGTAGAAACAAGTTGTTTCCTTATAATGGTAATCATCACGACACACTAAAGATAGACACGTGTCAGCCGGTGGATTCAATCTAATCTAATCTATGAAGAATTGGTTAAACAATTGGGATTAAAACACAAACTCATCATAAGCCTTACACACATAAATGGGTAAGCAATCATTTGTCAGATACACATAACAAAGTAGTGCACAATCAATTGCAATTTCATCTAAGAAAGTATGTGGGCCAGTAACTTGTGATGTTGTGTTGTTAAGAGAGATATGGAATGATCTTAGGTAGTCATTGCCCCAGCATGATAAGTAAGGCAATCTTCTAGAGGGAAAAGAATCAATATCAATTCACTAAAAAGGTCATGATTATGTAGTGCATGCTCATCATGTTAAAGAAAATAAAAACACTTCAAACAATGGAACAATTAACGAACACAGTGCAAAAAAGCAACAAACCAATAATTGTTTCAAATGAAGTAGTGATCTTAAGCAAGAACAAGATATGGTTGTTGAATGGAAAATCAATCATAAAGTTGCTTCAAGATAAGCTCATGTCGTTGTAGATATCTAAAATATATTAGTTCATTTGTAGTCATCTTTTGATAGTGTCATTAGCAATGTTTTCTACGTGGACGATAGTAGCTTCAGTAAGATGTGGGGTTCAAATGACTAACAGCTATCTTTGTCGATCATCATGATTGTGTTACAGTTGATCTTGATAGAGGAGCAGGTGCCGCGGGCAGTTGAAGACGGAGAGAGCAAGCGGGTGGCCTATCCGGAGAGCTTGTTGGTAACCCGATGCTGGGGACCAAAAGGTCTTTTTGAAATGGGGGAGGTGTGATCGAAATTGGATCAGAAGCGGCAGGGGCTTGAAAAATGCTAAAATGAGGTGCCGAATGGAGTAAAACTGTGCCATTAGCCGTATCGTCTTCATGATTACGGCGGTATATTTACTGTCAAATGGGCTTACATTATGGAGAAGATATGGATTACATCCAAAATGCAAGCAGGGTAAAAAGGGATGGTACATGCAGTCCGTCTGGAGTCCGTATTAATCATCTTGCATGCGGTAGATGCGGTCCATCTGATTGACATAGAAGGTGACATAAGCGACTCAATTGACACGTGTCGAGCCCGGTTAGACGTATGGGTAGATAGCTGGACCAATCCAGTGACACGTAATGTCCTGCTTGTAAAATTGACACCATTAGCGCGGATGGCGTCCAATAGCCCGGCGTGGCGGGTTAATAGCCGAGGCAGAGCAGTATAAGTTGATGTGGTGACCGTACGGTGACATGGCAATCATTTATTGGTTGGCGTGATTTGAATCGAAAACGACACATGGAATTTAGATGGCTAATGGTAAGGTACCATGGCCCAATCATGGGTTACCACGTGGCAACCCACTTCAACTCAACTATTGGGTTTGTTCAAAATTTTGCATAGTCCATCGGATTCGAGCCGTGGACCTCCCCCTTTGGCAACGATTTGGTAGAGTGTGGGATACCACTAGCCCACATGTTATTACTTGTAATGTATCGGGGATTTTGATTATATTTGAATTAACATATTGTAATATGTGAAGTCGAACCAAGTCTAAGCCCCGACCGAGGTTTTATTGTGTTATGCATATGGCCATGCCATATTTGTTTGCGCGGTTTCAGTGGTTAACATTTACGTTCGCATTTGGCTTATTAACTGTATAGCCCGCGGTTATATTGGTAACGCATATGACCAGTGATTAACACCTTGAGTGTGTGGGGTTAACGGTTAGCCCGCAGTTATGACCAGTGGTTACACGGAGTTTTATGCAGGAGTTTGAAATCGTCGACACTTGGCGCTATAAGCGTTTGCTTTGGGTTTAGCCCCTTTTGTATATATCGCGGCGGTTTATGGACTCATATGCGGAGTGCTAGGTGGTTGAAATTTGGAAGGCACCCATAACGATCCCTACAGTTTGCACCGTTAACACGGTTACTGATGCTAGGTTCTGACGCTTTATATTGTGTGTGTGCAAATTCATTGAGAGGAGTGCGTTTTGTAGATCTGAGAGACAACAAGCTTGAAGGGAAAGACTTCCCGGAGGCCTAATTTCTTCGTTTTTCAACCGATTGAAGTGCCAAAAGAGCTAGATAGGGTTTTGGATGCTCACGAGAAAAGCCATTAGAGCAGTCAAAACAGAGTTATACTGAAGAGAAACCAACCCAGAGCCATTTTGATTCAGAGAAGCGGAGGAGGAGGCATTTCTTGGACATTCTGGAGCTCGGATGTAATAGTTTGTGTGCCGTTTTGTTTGCATGGTTCTAGAAATCTGGATGAACATGACCAGATCAATGTGTATCCATTTAGATTGCAGCAATGTATTTTTGAGCTCTTGAACAGAAATGAAGAAGCCTCACCCACAGAGAAAAGGCTGAGGCGATATTAGTAAAGTTGTTTTGAACTCCCACATATCAATCTGCGATGTTATGGTTTGTTGTCTATTATTTCATTTCAGAGCTGCATATATGTATATGGATGTCATAATTCCTCATTCTTTCACTAAGTTTTCTCAAATAGTTAATTAACACGCTGAAAAGAATTAAAATAATATAAGTCATTAAAAAGATCCTACGGATGAAAATGCCCGGATCACTGAAACCAACCAACACTTTATGAAAGCTTGTACCAACAAGGAAAGCAAACAAATACAGGTTCAAATCAAAGGAATATTCAACAACAAACCAACTAGAAATTGTGCATACTTTTGATCCTAGTTGGACCAACTACAACAAAGGCTTAAAAGGTGAGATACTTTATATTTATTAGTTGATGATTATACAGAATGGCTACTGTAGTTTTCTTTCTCAGAACAAATCAAAAGCTTTTGAGAACAAGATCTATAAAGAAATGGTTGAAAATGAGATGGATTCAAGAATCAAATGCTTATCATCGGATAATGGAGGAGAATTCACCTCAAAAGGAATTTATGGAATCTTGAAACAATCATGGAATAAAAGACAATTCTCCATCGCTAGGACACCTCAACGAGAATGGAGTTGTTGAAGAAAGAACAAGGCAGTGCAAAATGGATCGAACAATGATAATGGATTCAAAATTTGGCCGGATATTTTGGACCGCGGGCAGTGCATACACAAATTCACATTCAAAACAAAGTAATGCTCGAAACAACAATGAAAAAACTCTCGAGCTATGGAAAGGAAGGCGAGCAAATGTGAAGCACTTCAAAAATTTGCGGAGGGAAAATGCTACATCAAGAGAAGATGGAAGAATGGGAAAGTTTGAATCGTGTGGACAAAGGGAATACTTGCTGGTTACTCAAATACAAGGAAAGCATGCACAAGTTTTGCAATCATAAGATTAAACAAAAGATGTGGAAAGCATAAGCGTAACAATTGATGAAATAGGCAAAGCGGAATCAAAGAAAGAAAACAAATCCACATTGGAACAACTTTTTGAAGAAGATGAAAAGAAGAAGAAGAGGAAGATGAATATGAATATGAAGAGAGAATCCGGCCCAGTAGAAGAGCAAGTTCAACAAGTATCTCCAAATACACCTAGCAAATGAGTCTGGAAGATCATCCTTGAGGATCATGTGTGGAAACAAAGATCTCACGGGGAGTTGAGGTAGAAAAAGAATGCGTTCACCAGAACAAACACACCTAACACTCTTATCTACAATTGAACCAAATTGTTTTGAATAAACCAACAAGAATGAATTTTGGAATAATTCCATGGATGAAGAAATGGATCCAATAGAGAAGAATGACACTTAGAGGGTGGTTCCAAGACAAAGAGCAGAATGATACAAACACAAATGGGTTTTCAAGAATAAATTGAATGAAAGATGAATGTTAGAAGGAACAAAGCTAGATTGGTGTATGTGGATATGCACATATTGAAGGAATGGAATTTGAAGAGACATACCCTAGTTTCTAGAATGGAAACAATCCATTTGCTTTTAGCTTATGCCTTCTCCAAAAATGTTAGAAGTATATCAGATGGACATAAAACAATCTTTTGAATGGGGGAACTTGAAGAAAAAGTCTAAATTAAACAATAACCCGAGGAAAGTTTAGTTTTTAGAGAATGCAGACTATGTGTGAGAATTAAAGAAGGCCTTGTATGGTCTAAAATAGGCTCCTAGAGCATGGTACTCCATGCTCTAGGATCCTGTTTTGGATAAGTATCTGCAGTAGGCTGGGTTCAGAAAATGAAGTGTAGGCAACAACCTCTAAATCAAGGTAGAGTCAAAGTAATATTTTATTAATTGAAGTTTATGTTGATGATATTATTTTGGTAGTGATGATGGCGAGTTAAGCGAGGAATTTTCAAAAGACATGCAGAGTGAATTTGAAATGTCATTACTTGGAGAACTATCTTCTTTCTAGGACTTCATATACATCAAAAAAAAGATTTTTATTTCTCCAAACCAAGTATATCAAAGAAATGCTAAAGAGGTTGAGAATGGAATTGTAAACCAGGTTGTAAGTTGAGCAAAGATGATGATTCAAAGTATCTGATTAGAGGCAATATAGGTCAATGATTGGTAGCCTACTATATGTGAAAACATCCATACGAGATGTAATGCAAGCAGTTAGATACGAGGTAAGCGCGATTTCAAGCAACACAAAGGAATCACATGTATTAGCAATAAGAGGATCTTTAGATATCTCAAAGGAAACGAGAAGAGTTTGGATTATGGTATCCAAAGGAAAAAGATCTATCATATGGCCACCTACAGTCTGATTAGAGGGTTGTATTGATGACCCGACGAAGCACTAAGGTAGACAGTGTTCTACTTAGGTGAGTGTTTGGTATCATGGATAAGCAAGAAACAATCATCGATATCTCTATCTATAGCCAAAGCGGTATATTGCAGCAGCAACATGTTGTATTACGAGGTTCTTTGGATGAAACAAACTTTGATAGATATGCGGGTTGAGTATGATAGACCCATTCCAATATATTGTGACAACACAAATTGCCATGGAATTATCTCAAAAAACCGGTGATGCACTCCAAGACTAAGCACATTCAATCAAGTATCACCTTCTGGGGGAGCAGGAGTTGTAGAAAAAAGAACATCGAGAGTTGAGTATGTGGGCACAAAAGAACAAATTACATGAACATCTTTACAAAACCACTTCCACAAAAAGCCTTTGAACCATCTTGTAAAGAGACTTGGGTTATTTCTACTCAAAAATGAATGCTTTGGGTCTTATCTTATATGTCTTAGATGTGCAGAGGAATCACCATGAGAGGACCCGGTCACATTGGGGAGTAGCCTGGATGGAAATGACCCTGCTGCCATTGATGACAAAGGGGAAAGTTATCGGAATCTCTGGGAGGACAGAGGCATGGTTCCAAGACGATCAAATTTATCATATGTAGAGGATAGAGGCATGGTTCAGGAGGATCAGATTTATTAGATGTAGAGGGAAAAGGCATGGTTTGGAGCATGAGTGTTATGACTTTAGTATTGCATCAGTGTTTCCATCAATGCCAAAGGGAATATTGTTGATTAAGGTTGGTTGTCGTGATGCAACTCTTGAAGAAGACCCGTGCTTACAAAGGTTTTGGTAATGGACAAAATAGTTTTGATGAAAATATGACTCATTACTGTTTTTTTCATGGTTGAGTAAGAAGTAAAATGGATGAACTCCAAAGTGGTCCCCTTATGGTGAAAACCCTCCACGGAAGGCTTTGTGGAGTAAAGAACCCATGCTTAATTGTGCAATAATGAGATGAAAGAAAGTCAATTTTTTTCGGGAAAATATCCTATGGATAGTTCTTATCATGTCATTTCGGTGGTATGGAACGTCACATAATTCCCTCCATGAGTTAGAGAGTTATGTCCATGAAGTTGGAGAACCCTCATGAGTTGTCTATAAGCCCCAAAAGGTCAATGTAGGTATGAGTTATGATATATTTTTTAAGTAATACTATTCTATGGATAGTACATGTCATGCACCATTTTGGGTGAGTATGTAGAATGTCACATAACTCCTCCACGGTTTGAGAGTTATGGCCTTCTGAGAAGTTGGGAGGACCCTCATATGTCATCTAGAAACCCCAAAAGACAATGATAAAGTGTTTTAATAATAGATTTTAAAAGGTAAATAATAAAAAATTGAAGTGATGAGTGTTATAATTCAAGCGAATACAAAATAAATTATTTCAACAATAATTTTAATGGAGAAATTAGAGTGGACCCAACCCTAAAATAAGGAAAGTGGGGGCCAAGTGAAGATGGTTTTAAGGGAAGCTGGAAGTATAAATGAAGGCAAGGCTCTCTCATTTTGAATCACACTTGAGGAGATATTGAATATGGGTTTTCTGAGGTATACAAATGATATCTAAGCTACAAATTAGGGAAAGTGAAGAAAAGAAGGCCGAGAAATGCAAGGGAAGGATAAATTCTTTTGATGGTGCTTTCTAAAGATTATGTTATTTTTGGTCTTCTCACCATTTTGCTATACCTTTTTATATAATGATTCAGATTCTAAAATTTCTCTTCAAGTGATAAAACTGTATCAAAAGTATCTATTTTTAAAATTCATCTTGTGGAGTGGAATTTGTATTTTTAGAGTTAAACTTTGTGGAAAATAGGATTTGTTGCGGAATCCACAATGACAAGTTAAAAATCAGGTGTTCTGGTAAAAACATCATAACTTATTCATAATAGATACAAATTATATGAAAAATGTGTTGGTTAGGGTGCATTATTTAGTATGTCATGTATAATTTTCAGATCATTTCATCAAATATTTTGTGTGGGGCACTCTCTACAGGGTCACTCTCCAGAATAAATAAAATTGACAAGGTTTGCCATTTTGCTATAACTCCTTCTCTGAGGGGTTTCAAGTAGTTCCACTTGGAGGAATTACATATAACACTGAAGAATTATTATCCATTTCAGATGTTATACATTACAGGTTCAAAGTTATGATTACTTCAAGTTGGGTTGTTTGTAACTAATCCAAAACTAGGCATGTGAGACTAAAGAAAAGTTTGATGAAAATGATAGTCTCTTGTTTTTTTAAAAGTTAAGGAAAGGTTTGAAGGAGATGTGATCATATACACCCGGGTCTATTATGAAATATAAATCATATTTGGATGATGAGGGTGATGAGGGCTTTTGATGTTGGTACATATTGATAAGTCATAGTTGATGAGTAGTTGACACATGATTGGTACATACCAGCATGGTTGATGCATGTTTATGGTACAGGTTAATTACGGGTTGGTGCATGGTTGATGCACTTATTTATGATGGAGTTGATTATAAGAATTTGGTACATTGTTGATACACTGTTTGTGGAAATACGGAGTTGATCATAGGTTGAGGTAGAGGTTGATGCATCGTTGATGCATGGTTCAAACTATTAGTACAGATTACACAGGTATATCTCACAGTGATAGTGTATTGATGGTTCCATCATTCTACTTCTACTTACGGGTGGCAGGACAGGGCAAGGGCCGAGGTGGTTGTAGCCACCCTTCCGATTTAATAGTTGGAGAACATTGGGGGTTGTAGCATCCTTACGGATTTGTAGCCGATTTGGGGAAGTTGGAGCTTCTCAGTTTGTAGCCTGAAAAACTAGGGGTTGGAGCCTCCCCTTCAGGTTGTAGGCTGAAAATAAAGGAAGTTAGTGCTTCAGTAGATATGGAATTCTTCAAGACATAAGAAAAAAGCATTCGTGGTTTTCTCCGTTTAGGTTTCCACATAAAAACATTGGTTTATTATGTATGTGTGTGATTGTTTATTTATTCTTTATCATTATTGGATAATAATTCTACATTGATATAGCATTTGAAGAAAAAGTATTACGATTACACTGTGTGATTCACTTTACTCTGATTAATCAACGGTAACCTTTTCTTTGATTTCCTTCAATTTTGATTTCTACATTAGCACAAAGAAAGCAGAAAGGGTTTTGTTTGTAACAACAAGGTTTATTATTTCTACATAAATAGAAGTATATGCTAACAACTAAAGTGTCCCTATTCAGGTCCAGTGTTGCCAACTTTTTCTCTGATACCATATGTAGTGATCCCACAATTTACCAAATAAAAAAAAAAAAATTCATGGGTTCTTAGGAGTGATTTATAGTCATTCTAACCCTTCGGGTGTTCATTAACTATACCACATAACTTACACATACTATTTCTTGTCACGGATGTAAGTTACTTATAAGAATTCATCACGTTATTAACACAATCATATATATATATATATATATATATATATATATATATATATATATATATATATATATATATATATACCTTGTGTTTCCCTTCTATTGGTATAACAAAACTATATAAATATATGCATCTTAGAATTTCATTTTTCATAGAACGATTATGTAAACATGTGTGTTCTTTAGTAGCATCCATTTCCCTGAGATGACTCATATGGCATACCCATGAACTATTTTCCTACAACGTGTAACCACAACGATCAATTGGTAAGGTAGGCCCACACAGGTTTGCAAGTGGTTAGTGTCCCTATTACACCTATTCATTAATTAAATTCCCTTCTGTTGGTATAACAAAACTATATAAATATATGCATCTTAGAATTTCATTTTCATAGAACGATTATGTAAACATGTGTGTTCTTTAGTAGCATCCATTTCCCTGAGATGACTCATATGGCATACCCATGAACTATTTTCCTACAACGTGTAACCACAACGATCAATTGGTAAGGTAGGCCCACACAGGTTTGCAAGTGGTTAGTGTCCCTATTACACCTATTCATTAATTAAATGACCTCGGTGTGCATGATGCTAAGCTCAGGTGGTTAAGGTTCACAATTGGAACCCACTACTTGTTTCTTGGTTGGTTTAATGATCCCATGGTACCAAATCTGGTGTAAGGATCAATGACAAGGAGGGAAGGATCCAAGAGCCAAAACATAGTCATATAGGGAGGCTAGACCATAACCCTAACTGGGTTGTCCTTCTTCTCGTCATAAATGTTGACAAGAACCGTAGAGTTATAGCTCTATCTACAACCTTGAATTATCTCTTGCAGCCTACTCTTTTGGCCCATCACTCGGCTTTCATGCCCACTGAATTCCTGACATCTCACCCTAATCACATGGTCTTTGTACCATATGTAACTCTTACCATTAATCCATCAGGAATGGGTTCTCGTGGCTATTGATCAATTTTCTCCTGTGCGGTGTGTGTATTTTCGGGAAGAAATCGCTCTGCCGTAATTATGCAACTGCATTCAGTGTATAACCCTAGCAAGGAAGTGTTATCCTTTCTGATGTAAACACCAGACATTTACTCATCCAACGAACACTATTTTACCAGGTAAGCAGTTGTAACCTTTCTGGCTGAGTTACAGTAAGTTTTTGGGATAGGTCAGTCGTGAAAGAGTTTGGGATGGTCTTTGTAATTATTTTATTAAGATATGTATTCGTTCTCTCTACTCTTAAGCTTCCAGAATACCATTAACTTGGTTTTGTATGACAAAGCCAAACCCCATCTCATAGTGGCTAGTGGTCTCATCTAACCCGTGAGGACAACCATTCACTGCTATAGGGTTTTATTGCTTGAACTCCATTCTTGAATAGTTTGTAATGAGGAACCTCTCATTCTTTTGATTTGGTTCTTGTACCATTAGTTCTAACTGTGGTCTCGCTCTATGAGGGTATCGAACCTTCATCCAATATGACTCTATATCAAAAGATATGTCATGGGTAAAGAATCAATTATAACGCCCATGGTTATGTAATTCCTTTCACTTACTGTAGTTTGATTGACATTCTGGGTTCGTGTATGATTACCCTGAACTCCTAACCTTGTACTGAATTCCATGGGCTTGAAGTTATACATTCGAAACTTGTGACCAAATTACCTTCCCCACGATGGTTCGTTGTAGGGTCGAACCTTAATTTCCAGGATTTTGGTTGCTGTGTTGACTTGTGATAGGTTATCGCTGCATACATCATCTTATACAGGAATTTATTGTAGTCATCTGAATCTCTCTGTGGATTAAATATTATAGTGTTAATTCATTTCATATGAGTTGCTCGAAAGCATTGTTTTATTACGCTTGTCTTATGTGTTTTGTTCAAAAGCATTGGTCTGGGATTTTTTCTTATGTTGGGAAATCCCTACTATATTATCGTAAAAGGATAGTGTGAATTGTACTCAGAACTCCACTGCGTCTATCCTGTTTGATTTTCTGTCATTTCCTATTTTACCCTAGACCCGTAACTTACAACTCTATCGGACTCCGACATGGGAAATTATGTGATAAATGATTTATACTATGTATGATTTATCGCCTTGGATTATGTGAATAAATAGGTGGCACTTATTTACAGAATGTTAACAAGATTTATTACATACTAAATATTGGCTTAATATATGTTTGGTCACAACGACTAATGATGGGACCCCTGTTTATGTGGTGTGGGTACCCATCAGCCAAATCATAGCCCACTCCTCCCTGTCACTAAAGGATGATTCGATCAACGTCGGCAATGAGGTGAGGAACCCCAACAATTTCAAGCTAAGTGATTTTTCATACTTAATTTATTTTGGTCGCATAAGAAAAATGTTCTAATCATTACTCTTTTATTGTTTTCTATTTCCAATGATATTCATTGTTGCTGATATATTTCCATAAATATGATATATCTTGAATCTTCTCTTGCAGTGAGGGGTTTATCAGGGGACTTGACAATTACGAGACCTTACTCGAAAGGTACTTGAGTTCCACCTTATGGGCTTCAAAGGGAGAAATTAACCATCGAGGTTTTTACTCTAAAGATACAGGTGTCCTCTAGGATAATTGTATTAATTCCTACACCACAATTCCTATCAACTGTTTATTTGCATTTTAAAATTCACAAGGAAATAGAGGGGAAACCCCCATGCTGGATCAGGACTCTACTGTTAATCTATCATGGAATATAATGTTTTTTTTTATGTAGAGCTCGTATACTCATTTAATTTCTAGACTGAAATTTGGGACTAAGGAACATACATGATGAAATTTCATTACCCGTCTTTATTTCTATGTTACTAGAATGAAATATGATTGTAATCATTTTCTCTGATTATATAGTCAACTTTAATGCATAGACTCAGATTTCAAGCTATGCGACATTCAAAAATTAATTTCCTATATATGGAAGTTTAAATAACTCAGAAATCTCTGTATCGGAAACAATAAGTATTCACATAAGAAATTCTATTTTAAATTATTTCTGGGCTTACTTGGATGTCTATAGAAACAATAAAACATCCCTTAGTTGTTCGTATAACAGTGCATATTCCAATCCACTAAGAAAATAGGCATGTGCATATATGTTTAAATGTTTCCCAGAATTTATGTTTAGCATTTTCACAGTTAAATACTTTTGAATCTGAATATGCATATAAATGTATTCACATGTCTAGTAGTGGTAAAAATGACCCAAAAGGGTTCTAAAATATTTAACTTGTTAGTAGTTGTATAAATACCTATAGGCAGACTTATTTGGGCATCGATGTAAGTCTCGAAAGAGTTTATCGTATGCCTACTTCATCCATTTTAAAATCTGATTCATAGTAAGAGTCCACAAGGCAATGGTACTCTCTCTCTCTCTCTCTCTC
>SNQJ01S0006868.1:30269-45795 GCA_010110895.2 Picea sitchensis | reverse complement strand
AAGCGATTCAATAGAAATAATTCACCCAACAACATACTTATTCACAACTGTCTTCCATATAGTCACATAAATATTTTCGGAATTCCTATACTAGTGGTGGTTTTGTCCCGATTTGGGGTTTTGTTTTGTATAGGTTGAAATTAATACAAAACTTGAAATACATTGTCCGCATACAAACTTATGATAGATTGAAAACTTCCAGAATTCGTATTTGTTTCTGCTCGTCTATGTTATTACTTTATACAGGATAGCCCTGTCCTTGCCACAATTAATATAATACCCAATGGCTTTGCCACGTAGTTTACTATTTACATTCTATTCCCACCATAGATAGATTACTCAAGCATTTTACCAGTCCATTAATTATAATAAAAATAACATTGTTCCTATAACATAAAGCTTGTTGTGATGCAGTCTTTAATCAACAGAATCATTTCACAAGTAATATACAACAACTCTATAATTCCATCTAACACATATGACAGTAAGGTCATCCTCTAGAAAAGAAAACATATACAATTATTCCAATGGCACAATACAATAAGAGGAAAGTAGAGAAACATATCTGGATAAATGTTGGGACAACGAAAGGAACAACCACGTTCCTCCCAACCTTAGAACAGGGCAGCCAAATCACTTGTCCTTTTCACCCCCTAGCCTGACCATGAATCCATGAGGGCTAACTCAGAAATCCTCCTCAGAAATATTCTCCTTGCCTCACATTCAACAAGTAGTGTTTTCCCCATCATACTCCTCCTTGCCTCACCCTTCAGAATAGTATTCATAACAACAAGAGGTAATTTCTTTCCCAACATACTTGGCAGCGTCCTGCCTCCTCTCATATGCTATATATGAAAAGTCATTTTTTCCTAGGTCTTTTTCCCCCTTGGGAATTTTCGTAGCTTTTCAAATCCCTGATTTTCAAGGGCTGTCAATGGACAAATTCTGGTTTTTCCACTTGTAACAATCAACCCTGAGGTAGTTCCAACATGTTCCCCACTCATGGAGTCATGGTTAGTTGATTTCAACATGACTGTTCCATTTGTCCTCCAACAATAAATATAAAATATTTTGTTTCATACGAGTTTCATAGTCAAATAGTTAGTTGGGTCAAATCAGATCTTTGCCCAACAGTCATAATCATTAATTACATTGAACCAATTTCAAAATTTGGAATTTTCATAAATGGCAAAAATTTTCCAATTTCGAATTTACCAAAAACGGAAATAATTTTCCTAAGAAATTTCGCATTCAAAAATAATTTATTTTTGTGGATGTTACATCCTTTCCCCCTTCAATAAAACATTGTACTCAGTGTTCATTCCTTTCTTGGAACATGATTGGATTATATTTTCACAAATCTCCCTCCAACTCCCAAGTGGCCTCCCGGGACTAAAGTGCTTCCATTGCACTTTTACCTCGGCAACAATTCTTGTTCCGAAGTACTTTTCTCTCCAGTCCAGAATGCGTAGACATTCCTCTTGGAACTCGCCTTCTGGTTCTATCTGCATCAAGGTCCAATCGATCATGAGTCAACTTATGGACATAATTCTTTAACACAGAAACATAAAACATATTATGAAATTTTAGATTGGTACGACGTGCAAGTTGGTATGCCATGGGTCCAATTCAAGCTAAGATATCAAAGGGCCCACATAACCTGGGTGCCACCTTGGCACAGTTCTCGAGTTTTTAGTGAATTCTTTCGGGCTTTGACTTTTAATTAAACATGATCTCCCACTTGAAACTCCAAGTGTCTTCTCTTCTAGTCTGCATAACTTTTCTGTCTGTCCTGTGCCACTTTCAAGTTCTGTCGTACCTGTCTTACCGTGCTTTCCTTTTATTTGAGAATCTCTGGTCCAACCAAAGTCTATCAACCAGGTTGTCCCACCTAATTGGAGTTGTACACTTTTTCCATAAAGTATTTCAAAGGGGCTTTAACTTAGCCGAAGTATGGTACCCATTGTTATATGAAAATTGTACCAGGTGTAGGTAGTCTTCATACAAGCAGAGCATATCCTCCCCGATTTGGTTCGTCCTTTCAGTTTTTCCACCTGTTTGAGGATGACAACTCATACTGAAATTGAAATTAGTATTTATCCATGCAAATAGTTATTTCCAAAAAGCCGATGTAAATTTTACGTCAATCTGAAATCACCATTTTAGGAATACCATGTAGTCTAAAAATTTCTTTCATAAATATTTCAGTGATATTTATGGCTTTAAAAGTAGACTTTATAGGAATAAAGTGTGCAGACTTACTGAGTCTTATCGTTTACAACCATAATAGAGTCATTCTATTTTCTTATTTTTAGGCAAACCTGTAATAAGTCTAGCTATATGGTCTCCCATTTCCATTTTGGTACTGGTAATGGTTGTAGTAGGTTGGTCAGATGCTGGTGTTCGACCTTAACCTGCTGACAATATTGGCACTTAGCAGAGTACTCTGTTGTTTCGCCCTTCATCTTAGGCTAGAAAATAGTTTTCTAAGTGTTGTTATCATTTTCTAGTATCCTAGACGGCCAGAATACGGTTTCTTATGCACTTTGTCCAAGACTGATATCTTTAACTCTGTTGAGTTTGATATGTAAAGTTTGTTTTAAGTCATAATTTGTCTGTTTTAAGTTGTAATTTGTCCATTTTTGTTGATACTTACATCTGGTTTGTCTGAGTTGGGGGTAGTGTTTTGAAATTCTGTCACTATCTTAGTGTAATTTTCATCGTTTATACCTGCGGTCTTTGTTCCTGATCAATTTCTTCCCTACTGACATTCAATTCAAATAACCTATGTACTCTTTTGCTTAAGGCATCAACTACTTTATTTCCTTTCTCTTGATATGTATTACCTCAACATCAAATTTGTTACATTCATATTTTGTTTGAAAAGTTGTTTTTCTTATGTCCCTATCTTTTTAACCTATCTTGGTGATAATCAGATCGTACATCCAACTTTGAAAAGATATTTTCCCCACCTATCTGATCGAACCGATCATTTATCCGAGGTAAGGGTTGCTTTCTCTTAATAGTCATCTTTGTCTGTATACTTAAGTGTCTTTGCATAACAATCTAGTACTTTTTGGTGCTTTTCTAACCGATCCATTCTGATATTCACATCATAAGATCCTAGTGGTAGGATATTCAGTTTTGGTCATTTAAACTCATCTCAAAATTAGAAAAAGGTCAACCACTTTCCTTTTAGTTCATGTTGCTAGTTGTACCAGCCATGATTTTTGCATGCCTCATTTTCTTACGTTTATTTGACTCTACCACATCAGTAGTGATATAACTTATCGTAGCTCCAGGATCAATTAAAATATAATTTCTTGTGTTATTGATTTTACCTTCGATTTCCACCATAGAGGACTGGTGGTGAGCTTTGTTGGCCATCCACGATTGCATTTATCCGATGTAGGCTTCTGCCCACGTCAACCATCGTCGAGGCTTCATGCAAGTTATGAACAACATCTATGTTTGTTGAATTGAGACATGGACAGTTCCTCCTTAGATGAGGTTCTCACATTTCTATTAGTTTAATGGTTCACGGGGCTCTCCCCAAGATTCTTCATTCCCAAGTTCACTGGTTTACCACTACCTTGCATATTTGGATTATTGGAGTGCATGTCTTCCCTCATAAATCTTTTTGTTGCATTCTGATAGGGAACTGGCTGGTATACCTTCTTCTGCTGGTTCATTTAGTCTTGTCTCTTATCCTTCCAAGCTTTGGGAAACTCTACCTGTTGTTTGTACTGGTTGTATCACATTGGTGCTTTCCTAAATACTTCACTCAAATATTTGGGGTTGTCAAACTCAATTCTATCCCAGTAGGACTCTAGTAACCAGATTAAGAATCATTGGATCTTTACCTTGTCCTCCCGGATGTAAGGTACAAACCTTAGTAGTTCCAGAAATTTGTTTATAAGGTCCTCCATTGTCATCTTCCCAAGTCGTAACTCATAAAATTCTTTCGTCTTCCTTTCGTAGTAGCTTTCAGAAAGGTATTGTTTCTTGAAATACTTCTTAAAGTCATACCATTCCATCTATTTCTCCTTTAGGCCCTTGGCCAATTTCACATCTTTCCACCAAATGCTAGCCTTCCCTTTCAAGTTGTAGATGGCCATTCTTACCTTCATATTATTGGAGTAGTTGTAGATATGGAAATATTTTTTGATGTCTAACAACCACGCCTCAGCTTCTTCTTCTATTATAGATTCTCCATCAAAGGTAGTTGGTTTAAGCTTTTTAAATTCTCCTTCAAGGTGGTCTACTTATTTTCTTTTTCTGTTTGCTTTAGTTTTCTCCTCAGTTGAAGGTGTACCTTCAGACGAACTATCTCATTTTTCTGTTTCAGGCCCAAAATTCTTGGAGGCCCTTTTGCTGACCTATTCGTCATGGTTATCATCCTTTGGGATTTTCTTGGTCACTATACTGCATAGTAGGACTTCATTCATCCCTTTCTATTCCTGTTGTACTTTCTTCAGCTTCTCGTTGTCGGCTTTGAAAACCTCCAGTTCAATAATAAGATTCCTCAATGTTTCCAACACTTCCGTGGGTGAGCTTTCATCACTCTTTTGTCTTGGATCTCTAGGAGGTCTCTGCTCCAAATTTCCTTCAACTCTGATTTCTGCATCATCCTGTGCTGCCATGATTAACAGAAAAAGGTTTTTTGTTTGTAACAATAATGGTTTATTAGTTTACATAACTAGAATTATATGCTAAGTAAATTAGATGGACTTGTACAAGGTCCAAGTGTTGTAACCTTTGCTTTGATTTCCTTCAATTCTGATTTCTGCATTAGCACAAAACATAAAGGGTTTTTTGTTTGTAACAATAACGGTTTATTAGTTTACATAACCAGAATTATATTCTAAGTAAATCAGATGGCCCTGTACAAGGTCCAAGTGTTGTAACCTTTTCTTTGATTTCCTTCAATTCTAATTTCTGCATTAGCACAAAACAGAAAGGTTTTTTTTTTGTAACAATAAGGGTTTATTAGTTCTACATAAATAGAAGTATATCCTAAGCAACTAAAGTGGCCTTATTCAGTTCCAGTGTTGTAACCTTTGCTCTGATAAAATATGTAGTGATCTCGCAATTTACCAAATAAAAAAAATAAAAATTAAACGGGTTCTTAGAATTTATTTCTGGTCATTCTAACCCTTTAGGCGTTCATTAACTACACCACATCACTTACGCATACTATTGCCTCATCATAGGTGTAAGATACTTATAAGCATTCATCCAAGGATAACTCAACTTTATCGAAAAATACACAGGGGTAAATCAGTAACCTAATAACTGACAGGTACTTACTTAGGACTTAAATCTACTTGTAACACAATTATATATATAAATATATATATATATACACCTTGTGTTTCCCTTCTGTTGGTATAACAAAACTATATAAATATATGCATATTAGAATTTCATTTTCATAGAACGATTATGTAAACATGTGTCTTCTTTAGCAGCCTCCATTTCCCTGAGTTGACTCATACGACATACCCATGAACTAGTTTCCTACAACATGTAACCACAACGATCAATTGGTAAGGTAGGCCCACTTCGGTTTGCAAGTGGGTAGTTTCTCTATTACACCTATTCATTAATTAAATGACCTCGATGCACATGACTCTAAGCTCAGGTGGTTAAGGTTCATAGTTGGCATCCATTACTTGTTTCTTGGTTGGTTTAACGCTCCCATGGTACTGAATCTAGTGTAAGGATCAATGACCTGGCGGGAAGGAGAAAAAAGACAAAACATAGTCATCTAGGGAGGCTAGAGAATAACCTTAACTGGGTTGTCCTTCTTTTCATCATAAATGTTGACAAGAACCATAGAGTTATAGGTCTCTCTACAACCTTGAATTATCTCTTGCAGTGTAGTCTTTTAGCCCATCATCTGGCTTTTGTGCCCATTGAATTCCTGACATGTCACCCTAATCACATGGTCTTCGTACCATATGTAACTCTTACCATTAATCCGTCAGGAACGGGTTCCGGAGGCTATTGAACATTTTTCTCTTGTGCGGTGTGTGTATTTTCAGGAAGAAATCACTCTGCGACAATTTTGTAACCGCATTCAGTGTGTAACCCCGGCAAGGAAGTGGTCTCCTTTCTGATGTAAACACCAAACGTTTACTCGCCCAACCAACACTATTTTACCACATAAGCAGTGGTAACCTTTCTGGCCGAGTTACAGTAAGATTTTGGGACAGGTCAGTCATGAAAGAGTTGGGATGGTCTCTGTAATTATTTTATTAAGATATGCATTCATTCTCTCTTCTCTGAATCTTCTAGAATACCATTAACCTGGTTTTTTATGACAAAGACGAACCCCATCTCATAGTGGCTAGTGGTCTCATCTAACCCATGAGGGCGACCATTCGCTGCTATAGGGTTTTATTTCTTGAATACCATTCTTGAATAGTTTGTAATGAGGAATCTCTCATTCTTTTGATTTTGTGGTTGTACCATTAGGTCTAACTGTGGTCTCGCTCTATGAGGGTATCGAACCTTCATCCCATATGACTCTATATCGCAATATCCATCACGGGTAAAGAATCAACTATAATGCCCGTTGTTATGTAAATCCTTTCACTTACTCTAGTCTGATTGATATTCTGGGTTCTTGTATGATTGTCCTAAACTCCTAAGCCTTTACTGAATTCCATGGTATTGAAGTTATACATCTGGAACTTGTGAGAAAATTACCTTCCCCATAATGGTTTGTTGTAGGGTCGAACCTTAATTTCCAGGGTTTTGGTTGCTGTGTTGACTTGTGACAGGTTATCGCTACATACATCATCTTATACAGGAAGTTATTGCAGTCATCTGACTCTCTCTGTGCATTAAATATTGTATTGTTAATTCATTTTGTATGAGTTGCTCGTAAGCATTGTTTTATTATGCTTGTCTTATGTGTTTTGTTCAAAAGCATTGGTTTGGGATTTTTTCTTATGTTGGGAAATCCATACTCTATTATCATAAAAGGATAGTGATAATCGTACTCAGAACTCCACTGCATCTGTCCTGTTTGATTTTTTGTCATTTCCTATTTTACCTCGGGCCCGTAACTTACAACTCTATCGGACTCCGACATGGCCAATTCTGTGATAAATGATTTATACTATGTATGATTTATCGCCTTGGATTATGTGAATAAACAGGTGGCACATATTTACAAAATATTAAGAAGATTTATTACATGCTGAATATTGGTTTAATATATGTTTGGTCACAACGACTAATGATGGGACCCCTGTTTATGTGGCATGGGTACCCATCAGCCAAATTGTAACCCACTCCTCCCCGTCACTGAAGGAGGATTCGATTGACGTCGGCAATGAGGTGAGGAACCCTAGCAATTTCAAGCTAAGTGATTGTTCATACTTAATTTATTTTGGTCGCATAAGAAAAATGTTGTGATCATTACTCTTTTATTGTTTTCTATTTCCAATGATATTCGTTATTGTTGATCTATTTCTATAAATATGATATATCTTGAATCTTCTCTTGCAGTGAGGGGTTTATCAATAGACTGGACAATTACGAGACCTTATTCAAAAGGTACTCGAGTTCCACCTTATGGCCTTCAAAGGGAGAAATTAACCATCAAGGTTTTTACTCTGAAGACACAGGTGTCCTCTAGGATAATTATATTAATTCCTACACCACAATTCCTATCAATTGTTTATTTGCATTTTAAAATTCATAAGGAAATAGAGGGGAAACCTCCATGCTGGATCGGGACTCTACTACTAATCTATCATGGAATACAATGTTTTTTTTATGTATAACTCGTATACTCATTTAATTTCTAGACTGAAATCCGGGACTAAGGAACATACATGATGAAATTTCATTACCCGACTTTATTTCTGTGTTACTGGAATGAAATATGATTGTAATCATTTTCTCTGATTACATAGTCATTTTTAATGGAAGGACTCAGATTTCAAGTTATGCAACATTCAAAAATTAATTCCCTGTACATGGAACTTTAAATAACTCAGAAAACTCTGTATCGGCAACAATAAGTATTCACATAAGAAATTATATTTTAAATTATTTCTAGACTTGGATGTCTATAGAAACAATAAAATGTCCCTTAGTTGTTCGTATAATAGTGCATATTCCAATACACTAAGAAAATAGGCATGCGCCTGTATGTTTAAATGTTTCCTAGAATTTATGTTTAGCATTTTCTTAGTTAAATACTTTTGAATATGAATATGCATATAAATGTACTTGCATGTCTGGTAGTAGTGGTAAAAATGACCCAAAAGGGTTCTAAAATATTTAACTTGTTAGTAGTTGTATAAATACCTATAGGCAGACTTATTTGGGCATGGATGTAAGTCTGGTAGGAGTTTATCGAATGCCTGCTTCATCCATTTTAAAATCTGATTCATAGTAAGAGTCCACAAGGCGATGGTACTAGATATATATATAAATACCCTCTTTTAGTCAATAAAGTGATTCAATAGAAATAATTCACCCAACAACATACTTATTCACAACTGTCTTCCATATAGTCACATAAATATTTTAGGAATTCCTATACTAGTAGTGTTTTTGTCCCGATTTGGGGTTTTGTTTTGTACAGGTTGAAATTAATACAAAACTTGAAATACATTGTCCGCATATGAACTTCTGATAGGTCGAAAACTTCCATAATTCGTATTTGTTTCTTCTTGTCTACGTTATTACTTTATACAAGATAGCCCTTTCCTTGCCACGATTAATATAATACCTAGTGGCTTTGCCACGCAGTTTACTATTTACATTCTATTCCCACCATAGATAGATTACTCAAGCATTTTACGAGTCCATTCATTATAATAAAAATAGAGTTGTCCCTATAACATAAATCTTTTTGTGATGCAGTCTTTAATCAATAGAATCATTTCACAAGTAATCTACAACAACTCTATAATTCCATCTAACACATATGAAAGTAAGGTAATAATCTAGAATAGAAAACATATACCATTATTCCAATGGCACAATACGATAAGAGGAAAGTAGAGAAACATATCTGGATAAATGTTGGGACTATAAAAGGAACAACCACATTCCTCCCAACCTTGGAACAGGGAAGCCAAATCACTTGTCATGTTCACCCCTTGGCCTGACCATGAATCCATGAGGGCTAACTCAGAGCTCCTCCTCATAAATCTTCCCCTTGCCTCACACTCAGCAAGTAGTGTTCATAACAGCAAGAAAACAAAAATTTTCCCCATCATACTCCTCCTTGCCTCACACTTCAGAATAATGTTCATAACAACAAGAGGTAATTCCTTTCCCAACATACTTGGCAGTGTCCTGCCTCCTCTCATATGCTATATATGCAAAGTCATTTTTGCCTAGGTATTTTTCCCCCTTGGGAATTTTTGCAGCTTTACAAATCCCTGATTTTCACGGGCTGCCAATGGCCAAATTATGGATTTTCCACTTGTAATAATCAACCCTGAGGTAGTTCCAACATGTTCCCCACTCATGGAGTCATGGTCAGTTGATTTCAACATGGCTATTCCATTTGTCCTCCAACAATAAATATAAAATATTATGTTTCATACAAGTGTCATAGTCAAATAGTTAGGTGGGTCAAATCAGATCTCTGCCCAATAGTCATAATCATTAATTACATTGAACCAAATTCGAAATTCAGAATTTCCATAAATGGCAAAAGTTTTCCAATTTTGAATTTACCAAAAATGGAAATAATTTTCCTAAGAAATTTCGCATTCAAAAATAATTTATTTTTGGGGATGTTACATCCTTTCCCCCTTCAATAAAACACTTTCCTTGATGTTCATTCCTTTCTTGGAACAATATTGGATGAGATTTTGTAATGTCCCCACTTTGGGACATCATCACAGGGCAGAGACTTATGATGACTAAAGTAGCCAGATTGATGTTATAGCGAGTACAGGGGTATTTGAGAGGCATCGTGGGGTCCAGTTGGAATTTATCATCATATTCCATCATTATGAGCCATTCCTCATAGGTTGTCTTTGGTTTCGTTCCATTCCGACGATTTCCATGATTTTGACTATTTTGAGCTATAAGTTAATTAAAATCACTGAAGAGGGCATTTGGGGCACATTACTTGGAGTAACCTATCAGTGTAATAGCTCATTGGAATTGGGAGGAGAAACACTATAGGATGGGATGGTTAGAAGTGACTTTCAGTGGCCAGGGAAGCCACAAGGAGAGCTAAGGAGATTTTCAAAGGTAAAAAGGTTAATTAATTAATTAAAGTGATTTAATTAATTAATTAAATATTAATAAAATGAAAGTCACTTTGGAGGGAAAAGGTGAGCCAAAAAGTATAAAAGGAAGGCAAGGGCCTCTACTCATGATTCATGTATGTTCTTATTTTGATTTCTGGCTTCTAGCTAGTGAGCCCAACATTGGGGGTTTTGAGGGGTTTGACTTAACAAACCCTAGAGGACGATTCAGTGGTGAAAGATTCCACCTAGATTGTCCCAAGCTTGGTCTCAGAGATGCAATACTCTCCCACACCATTCTAGTTAGATCTACATCAGTGCAGGAGGTTCCACACAGCCACAGGCACAAGAAGAGGAGGAGGGTGCACTATTAGGGGTTTCCAGCAAGGGGGGCGCACCATCCTTGGAGAGAGATTCGATGTAGGAGATTGGTGGGGCCGTTGAGGATTCTATCACTTGGGTTTTCATTATAGGGCCTTGGACATCAGATCTAGTTTCTAAGATAGTTTTATGGCTCAGATTATTTCTTGAGCAGTGGGGCGAATTGAAGAGAAGGAGGGCGTTTTTGAGATCCAGATCTAGTATGTTTGGAGGGGTTACACTTCAGATCTGACCCTGAGACTTCACCTAGTGACTTGCAGTGTCCCGATCTATATTTATGGAGAGTTTTAGAGCATTTGGAGGCCTCCTTTAGTAGGGCCGAATTATCTAGGGCTTCAGTCACCCAGTGGGGCACACCATTTAGCGGGGGATTTCAGATCTACAAAGATTGAGAGGGATCTTGGAGATTCGGGCACCTGGGTTGTTCTTACCATCACCCGATCTATCAGTTGGCATATTTATTAGGGTGATTGGACACTTTTGGCAGCAGGGCCGAGTTATTGAGGGTTTCAGCCTTCTATTAGAGCATGGCATTCTTCAGCTGGAGAGTTTGGCATTCAGATCTACTTGTATTGATCTTCATTTCATATTCATCCTTTGGAGGCATATTTTGTATTAGCGAGAGCATTTTGTAGCAGCTCTTATCTATTATCTATCTTCTTGGCCATCTGTTGAGCATTCCAGATCGACATCTTCATTGTAGCAGGTTTCTCTATTTTATGAATAAAGAAGAATTGAGATGTTTTGGCTTGTCTATCTTATTGCATATGGTTATCTCTTTCTGTTATTTGCTGCATACACACATATAAACACATCTAAAAAGTAGATCAACAAAGTGTTTGACGAAATACCTCACTCAGAAAATGTTTTAAAAGACACCAAAACAGTGATGATCCTTGCATAATGGCTTGGGATCATTACAGATTTCAACAAATCTCCCTCCAACTCCCAAGTGGCCTCCTCGGGACTAAAGTGATTCCATTTCACTTTTACCTGGGCGACGACTCATGTTCCAAAGTACTTTTCTCTCTGGTCCATAATGCACAGAGGTTCCTCTTGGAACTGCCCTTCTGGTTCTATCTGCATCAAGGTCCAATCGATCATGAGTCAACTTATGGACATAATTCTTTAACAAAGAAACATAAAACATATTATGAAATTTTAGATTGGTACGACGTGAAAGTTGGTATGCCACGGGTCCAATTTGAGATAAGATCTCGAAGGGCCCACACAACCTTGGTGCCAACTTGGCACAGTTATCAAGTTTTTAGTGAATTCTTTTAAGCTTTGACTTTTAAGTAAACATGATCTCCCACTTGAAAATCCAAGTATCTTCTCTTCTAGTCTGCATAACTTTTATGTCTGTCCTGTGCCACTTTCAAGTTCTGTCATACCTGTCTTACCGTGCTTTCCTTTTCTTTGAGCATCTCTGGTCCAACCAAAGTCTGTCAACTGGGTTGTCCCAGCTAATTGGAGTTGTACACTTTCTTCCATACAGTATTTTGAAGGGGCTTTAACTTAGCCAAAGTCTAGTACCCATTGTTATACGCAAATTCTACCAGGTGTAGGTACTCTTCATACATGTAGAGCATATCCTCCACGATTTGGTTCATCCTTTTAGTTTTTCCACTCATTTGTGGATGATAACTCGTACTGAAATTCAAATTAGTATTTATCCCTGCAAATAGTTCTTTCCAAAAAGCCGATGTAAATTTTATGTCTATCTGAAATCACCATTTTAGGAATACCATGCAGTCTAAAAATGTCTTTCATAAATATTTCAACGATATTTATGGCTTTAAAAGTAGACTTTAGAGGAATAAAGTGTGCAAACTTACTAAGTTTTATCATTTACAACCATAATAGAGTCATTCTATTTTTTGAGTTTTAAGCAAACCTGTAATAAGTCTAGCGATATGGTCTCCCATTTCCATTTTGGTACTGGTAATGGTTGTAGTAGGCCGGTCGGATGCTGGTGTTCGGCCTTAACCTGCTAACAATATTGGCACTTAGCCAAGTAATCTGTTGTTTCACCCTTCATCTTAGGCCAGAAAATAGTTTTCTAAGTGTTGTTATTGTTTTTTGGTATCCTGGACGGCCAGAATATGGTTTCTTATGCTTTTAGTCCAAGACTATTATCTTTAACTCTACTGAGTTTGATATGTAAAGTCTGTTTTAAGTCGTAATTTGTCCATTTTTTTCGATACTCAGATCTAGTTTTTCTGAGTTGGTCGTAGTGTTTTGAAATTCTGTCACTATCTTAGTGTAATTTTCGTCATTTATACCCGTAGTCTTTGTTCCTAATCACTTTCTACCCCGCTGACATTCAATTCAAATAACCTGTGTACTCTTTTACTTAAGGCATCAACTACTTTACTTCCTTTCTCTTGATATGTCTTACCTCAATGTCAAATTCGTAACATTCATATTTTCTTCGAAAAGTTGTTTTGCTTATGTCCCTATCCTTTTAACCTATCTTGGTGATAATCAGATCATAAATCCAACTTCGAAAAGATCTTTGCGCCACCTACCTAATCGAACCAATCATTTATCTGAGGTAAGGGGTGCTTGCGCTTAATAGTCATCTTTATATTTATACTTACGTGTCTTTGCATAACAATCGAGTACTGTTTGGTTATTTTTTAACCGATCCATTCTGATATTCACATCATAATATCCTAGTGGTAGGATGTTCAGTTTTGGTCATTTAAACTGATCTCAAAATTAGAAAATGGTCAACCACTTTCCTTTTAGTTCATGTTACTAGTTGTACTAGCCATGATTTTTGTGTGTCTCATTTTCTTACGTTTATTTGACTCTACCACATCAGGAGTGATATAACTTATTATAGCTCTAGGATCAATTAAGACATAATTTCGAGTTTTATTGATTTTACCTTCGATTTCCACCATAGAGGATTGGTGGTGAGCTTTGTTGGCCATCCACGACTGCATTTATTCGATGTAGGCTTCTTCCCATGTCACCCATTGTCGAGGCTTCCTACAAGTTATGAACAACAACTTTGTTTGTTGAATTGAGACATGGACAGTTCCTCCTTAGATGAGGTTCTCACATTCCCAGCACTTTAATGGTTCACGGGGTTGTCCCCAAGATTCTTCATTCCCAAGTTGACTGGTTTACCGATACCTTGCGTATTTGGATTATTGGAGTGAAAGTCTTTCCTCAGAAATCCCTTTGTTGCATTCCGATACAGAACTGGCTGGTATACTTTCTTCTACTGGTTCATTTGGTCTTGTCTCTTATCCTTCCAAGATTTGGGAAACTCTGCCTATTGTTTGTACTGGTCGTATCACATTCATTCTTTCTCGAATACTTCACTCAAAGATTTGGGGTTGTCAAACTCAATTATGTCTCGGTAGGACTCTGGTAACTAGATTAAGAATCACTGGATCTTTACCTTGTCCTACGAGATGTAAGGTACGCACCTTAGTAGTTCCAGATTTTTTTTTATAAGGTCCTCCATCGTCATCTGTCCAAGTCGAAACTCATAAAATTATTTCATCTTCCTTTCGTAGTAGCTTTTAGAAAGGTATTGTTTCTTGAAATAATTCTTAAAGTTAGACCATTCCATCTATTTCTCCTTTAGTCCCTTGACCAATTTTAGATCTTGCCACCATGACGCAACCCCACCCTCGGTGACACGGTCGCTCCACCAGGACCTTCACTATCCACGGCCCGAAGGGTTCGAACCCCTCCTATTCCCCTCGGGAATTCTTTACCCATAGAAATACTACCACGCGATTCTCCCTTCGGAACTCGGGAGATCGGGTCTCGCGATATCGCGAGGTTCATGATCCTGCTCTCGGTCACTCAACCGCCGAATCCCGAGTGCCGACGGTCAACGGTCAATGCTTCGAGAAATCGCCACTCGCGACGCCGAACGCTTATGTTTTGAACCTCCAAGTGCCGAGGTGCCGATCCCCGATGTGAGGCCACCTGTCCTCCACTAAGTCTCCTGGGCCCCACGCTGCCACGTAAATCTCGGGACTTCGCNCCCCGATGTGAGGCCACCTGTCCTCCACTAAGTCTCCTGGGCCCCACGCTGCCACGTAAATCTCGGGACTTCGCGGATCGCGGATCCACACTACCAAAGTTCCCTGCTGCTGGGAACCCCGAATACCGAAACTCCGATACCCCATATTTGTGCCACCTGCTCCTCCGAGGATCGACGACTCCCGCTAAATCGGGAAATCGCGGATCGCGATTTCGATGTGCATGTAATCTTTGCACTCCCCAAACCCGATTTGCCGATGTGCGACGATGATGGGTTCTCTCGTGCACCTGCAAGTTTAACCCTCTCGCAACTCCTCTGTGATCGGACAGTCAAGGCGCTTCGCGACTTCTTTCCTCATATGAAAGTCGTCGATTCTCTTCCTCTGTGAAGGGTTTCTCCGCTTCGCCACCTTCGTCCAGTGCAACTAAGAACAAAGGTGCTAATCCTTCTGAGCTTTGTTCCTCTGACTCCTTCAGAGAAATTTCCTGAACACGTTCCCTATGCTCAGTCTTCAACCACCTCCCAAAAGTGATGAAGTCTTCTAGGTTCCGTGCGCTCACGCTCGCAACAGCTTCAACGTTCCTCTTCTCAGACTTGCTACTGAGACTCAAATTCGACCTGCACTCACCTGCACGGCTCGAATAACTCAAAACCAACTCTGGGCAAAAGAGAACGAAAGTCCAACCACTTGGCCCCCTCAACACACTCTATGCGGAGGAATTCGACTGCATTCTATGCAGGAATCTCCTGGATCAAGTAGAGAAAGAATTGGAACTCATTCCCTCACTCTCTCAGGTTTCGAACCTGATATGCAATCACATAAGCAACATATAACAGATAAGCATAAAAAGAAGCAAACATGCAAAGGCACAATATCAGCAGCACACAGAGATCA
>SNQJ01S0006868.1:0-11445 GCA_010110895.2 Picea sitchensis | reverse complement strand
ACCTTGTGTTTCCCTTCTATTGGTATAACATAACTATATAAATATATGCATCTTAGAATTTCATTTTCATAGAACAATTATGTAAACATGTGTCTTCTTTAGCAGCCTCCATTTCCCTAAGTTGACTCATACGACATACCCATGATCTAGTTTCCTACAACGTGTAACCACAAGGATCAATTGATAAGGTAGGCTCACTCCAGTTTGCAATAGGGTAGTGTCCCTATTACACCTATTCATTAATTAAATGACCTCGGTGCTCATGACGCTAAGCTCAGGTGGTTAAGGTTCACAGTTGGCACCCACTACTTGTTTCTTGGTTGGTTTAATGATCCCATGGTACTGAATCTAGTGTAAGGATCAACGGCCCGGTGGGAAGGAGACAAGTGGCGAAACATAGTCGTATAGGGAGGCTAGACCATAACCCTAACTGGGTTTTCCTTCTTTTCGTCATAAATTTTGACAAGAACGTAGAGTTATGGCTCTATGTACAACCTTGAATTATCTCTTACAACGTACTCTTTTGGCCCATCACTTGGCTTTCCTACCCACTGAATTCCTGAAATCTCACCCTAATCACATGGTCTTCGTATCATATGTAACTCTTACCAATAATCCGTCAGGAATGGGTTCCCGAGGCTATTGATCATTTTTCTCTTGTGCGGTGTGTGTATTTTTGGGAAGAAATCGCTCTACAATAATTCTGCAACCGCATTCAGTGTGTAACCCCAACAAGGAAGTGGTCTCCTTTCTTATGTAAATACCAAATATTTACTTGCCCAACCGACACTATTTTACTTGGTAAGTAGTGGTAACCTTTCTGGCCGAGTTACAGTAAGTTTTTGGCATAGGTCAGCCGTGAAAGAGTTTGGGATGGTCTCTGTAATTATTTTATTAAGATATGTATTTGTTATCTCTACTCTTAAGCTTCTAGAATGCCATTAACTTGGTTTTGTATGACAAAGCCGAACCCCATCTCATATTGGCTAGTGGTCTCATCGAACCTGTGAGGATGACCATTCGTTGTTATAAGGTTTTATTGCTTGAACGCCATTCTTGAATAGTTTGTAATGAGGAACCTCTCATTATTTTTATTTGGTGGTTGTACCATTAGGTCTAACTGTGGTCTCGCTCTATGAGGGTATTGAACCTTCATCCCATATGACTCTATATCACAAGATCTGTCATAGGTAAAGAATTGACTATAACGCCTGTGGTTATGTAATTCCTTTCACTTACTATAGTTTGATTGATATTCTGGGTTCATGTATGATTGTCCTAAACTCCTAACCTTGTACTGAATTCCATGGGCTTGAAGTTATACATCCGGAACTTGTGACCAAATTAGCTTCCCCACGATGGTTCATTGTAGGGTCGACCTTAATTTTCAGGGTTCTGGTTGTTGTGCTGACTTGTGATAGGTTACCGCTACATATATCATTTTATACAGGAAGTTATTGCAGTCATCTGACTCTCTCTGTGGATTAAATATTATAGTGTTAATTCATTTCTTATGAGTTGCTCGAAAGCAATGTTTTATTACGGTTGCCTTATGCGTTTTGTTCAAAAGCATTGGTCTGGGATTTTTTTTTATGTTGGGAAATCCCTACACTATTATTGCGTCTGTCCTATTTGATTTTCTATCATTTCCTATTTTACCCCAGGCTCGTTACTTACAACTATATCGGACTTCGACATGGGAAATTCTGTGATAAATGATTTATACTATGTATGATTTATCGCCTTGGATTATGTGAATAAATAGGTGGCACTTATTTACAGAATGTTAAGAAGATTTATTACATACGGAATATTGGTTTAATATATGTTTGGTCACAACGACTAATGATGGGACCCTTGTTTATGTGGCATGGGTACCCATTAGCCAAATCGTAATCCACTCCTCCCCATCACTGAAGGATGATTCGATTGGCGTCGGCAATGAGGCGAGGAACACCAAAAATTTCAAGCTAAGTGATTGTTCATACATAATTTATTTTGGTTGCATAAGAAAAACGTTCCAATCATTACTCTTTTATTGTTTTCTATTTTCAATGATATTTTTTGTTGCTGATCTATTTCCATAAATATGATATATCTTGAATCTTCTCTTGAAGTGAGGGGTTTATCGATACACTGGACAATTAAGAGACCTATTCTAAAGGTACTTGAGTTCCACCTTATGGCATTCAAAGGGATAAATTAACCATCGAGGTTTTTACTCTAAATACACAGGTGTCCTCTAGGATAATTGTATTAATTCCTACACCACAATTGCTATCAACTATTTATTTGCATTTTAAAATTCATAAGGAAATAGAGGGGAAACCCCCACGCTGGATTGGGACTCTATTGTTCATCTATCATGGAATACAATGTTTTGTTTATGTAGAGCTTGTATACTCATTTAATTTCTAGACTGAAATTCAGGACTAAGGAACATACATGGTGAAACTTCATTACCTAGCTTTATTTCTGCGTTACTGGAATGAAATACGATTCTAATCATTTGCTCCAATTATATAGTCAATTTTAATGAAAGGACTCACATTTCAAGTTAAGCAACATTCAAAAATTAATTCCCTGTACATGGAAGTTTAAATAACCCAGAAAACCCTGTATCGGCAACAATAAGTATTCACATAAGAAATTCTATTTTAAATTATTTATGGACTTACTTGGATGTCTATAGAAACAATAAAACGTCCCTTAGTTGTAAATATAATAGTGCATATTCTAATCCACTAAGAAAATAGGCATGTGCCTGTATGTTTAAATGTTTCCCAGAATTTATGTTTAGCATTTTCTCAGTTAAATACTTTTGAATCTGAATATGCATATAAATGTACTCTCATGTCTGGTAGTGGTAAAAATGACCCAAAAGGGTTCTAAAATATTTAACTTGTTAGTAGTTTTATAAATACATATAGGCAGACTTATTTGGGCATGGATGTAAGTATGGCAGGAGTTTATCGTATGTCTGCTTCATCCATTTTAAAATCCGATTCATAGTAAGAGTCCACAAGGCGATGGTACTATATATATATATAAATACCCTCTTTTAGTCAATAAAGCGATTCAATAGAAATAATTCACCCAACAACATTCTTATTCACAATTGTCTTCCATATAGTCACATAAATATTTCAGGAATTCCTATACTAGTAGTGTTTTTGTCCTGATTTGGGGTTTTTTTTTGTACAGGTTGAAATTAATACGAAACTTGAAATACATTGTCCACATATGAACTTATGATAGATCAAAAACTTCCAGAATTCGTATTTGTTTCTGCTTGTCTACGATATTACTTTATACAAGATAGCCCTTTCCTTGCCATGATTAATACAATACCCAGTGGCTTTGCCACACATTTTACTATTTACATTATATTCCCACCATAGATAGATTACTCAAGCATTTTACTAGTCCATTCATTATAATAAAAATAGCGTTGTTCCTATAACGGAAAGCTTGTTGTGATGAAGTCTTTAATCAATAGAAACATTTCACAAGTAATCTACAACAACTCTATAATTCCATATAACACATATGACGGTAAGGTAATCATCTAGAATAACAAACATATACAATTATTCCAATGGCACAATACGATAAGAGGAAAGTAGAGAAACAAATCTAGATAAATGCTGGGACAACAAAAGGAACAACCACATTCCTCCCAACCTTAGAACAGGGCAGCCAAATCACTTGTCCTGTTCACCCCCTGGTCTGAACATGAATCCATGAGGGCTAACTCAGAACTCCTCCTCATAAATCTTCTCCTTGCCTCACACTCAGCAAGTCGTGTTCATAACAACAAAAAAACAAAAATTTTCCCCATCATACTCCTCCTTGCCTCACACTCAGCAAGTAGTGTTCATAAGAACAAAACAAAAATAAAAAATCCCATCATACTCCTCCTTACCACACTTCAAAACAGTGTTCATAATAGCAAGAGGTAATTCCTTTCCCAACATACTTGGCAGCGTCCTGCCTCCTCTCATATGCTATATATCTAAATTCATTTTTGCCTAGGTCTTTTTCTCCCTTGGGAATTTTCGCAGCTTTCCAAATCCTTGATTTTCAGGGGCTACCAATGGCCAAATTCTAGATTTTCCACTTGTAACAATCAACCCTGAGGTAGTTCCAACATGTTCCCCACTCATGGAGTCATGGTCAGTTGATTTCAACATGGTTGTTCCATTTGTCCTCCAACAATAAATATAAAATATTTTGTTTCATACAAGTGTCATAGTCAAATAGTTAGTTGGGTCAAATCAGATCTCTGCCCAACATTCATAATCATTAATTACATTGAACCAAATTCGAAATTCGAAATTTTCATAAATGGCAAAAAGTTTCCAATTTCGAATTTACCAAAAACGGAAATAATTTTCCTAAGAAATTTTGCATTCAAAAATAATTTATTTTTGGGGATGTTACACTAGAGGATATCATTAATACAAATAGATAGAGCATTCAATCCCTCCTAAGTATTGATGAGGTAGATATACAAATATATGTAAAATATCCTACTAGGGGCATCACATTGATCAAGACTATATTACCCAAGCTTGAAAAATATGAAAAAGGGATGAGTCAGATTATTTTTTGTTATAAAGAACCTTTTAAACAACATCACTTTCCTCAAAGTCATGCACTTGATTAAAATTTTGAGGGTTGGAGAATATGTTGAAAATTATATAAAAGAAAAAGAGAAAGTACCCTCTAGTTAAGTGGGGGATATTAATTGTCAAGGGAATTGAAGTATTTTTCCTTCCCTTTTCGTTTGTATAAATAATGTATATGCTATAGAGAAATGGCTTTTATTTTCTTGAGTTTATAAATTGGTTTCAATATTAATTGAGAAGCCAAGCTAGCCACTTTTGGAGACCTATTCTAGCGTATGCTCTTGTGTGTGTATGCTATTGTGTGGGACTATTCCTTTACTCACATATGCTAGAATGGATATAACGATGTTTTATTTTTCTATATACTTTTCTCATGCAATTGTAATTCATTCTTGCTATTGTTTTTCAATAAGTTGTTAACTTGTGAGGGTGAAATTGTAACTAGTTATTTCAATTCAAGCTAAACTAGTTTTTATGGATGTCTATTCCAAATGTTTCTGTCATTAATATTTAGTAAACTACTTTATGTTTTAATGACAAATAATTGTTAATTTCATATTGACTCTTTGTTCTTAAATCCTAGCTAGGTGTTTAGCTTTAGAATTGATTTTTTTTTCTTAGAATTAGGATTGCATTTAGGATATAGATTTCAATTAACTTGATGCAAAATCCATATATTGGTAGTCGCGACAAATTAACGTACTAGAGGAGCTTGCTACCCCAAACATAAACAAGGCTAATTGGGCCTTAGATTTGGGCAATATCCCTTAGTTTGAAAACAATTTTTTTTGTGTCAACAAGCTAGAATGAGGAACTACAAAACATACACAGCTAAGGAATGTAAAATCAATCAAAAAATCATACACATAAAAGGTGCATTCACTAGTAAACTCTTCAAGAGGACCCTTACTCAAAGAGAGCTAATGAATCCCTATAATGATTTTCACTCAAATTTGAAATAGTAATTGTTTTATTAATAGAATTATTTTTAGTATTAAAACACTGTTATTCAACTCACAAATCTTAACCTAACTCAAGAGAATCTAACCAAAATTGAGCTGAAAATAGGTACATATATACTAGAGAGTTCTTGGATCCTTCAAGACAGATAATAAGGAACTCCAAGACTCCTTCCAATTATTTCCCACTACCACCCTCCCGCACAAGTATTCTTAGTTTCATCATAGTGATTAAAAATGATGCTAGTAGGTTTTTGAAGAAAGGAATTCTTAGGAACACCATTCTTCTTGGTTGGTGGAATTGGTGGCATTATGGAGAGGTGAAATCTTAGGCTCATTTTCCTTATTGATCGATTGAGTTGTTGATGGTTCAAGTAAGCCTTATTACCTACTAAATGGATACCACCTGGCTTATAAAATTTAACATATTTCATGATCATACAACATGCATTGATTCCAAAAGACTCCATGACCTATTTGTTTATTGAATTGAAAAATTAATAATGCTCATAAGTATTGTTTCTATGATCATTGATGAAATAAATGAATAACCATTTTCTAGGAGATATAAACTTCATAACAATCAAAAGAAAACACTCCTACTACTAACACATACTCATCAAACATATGTGAAATTGAATAATTCATCACAAAATCTCATAAAACACTAACAAATCAATCAATTACAAGAAATGTTTTAATAAATTGTAAGGGATACAAGGTTTAACAATTTACTAAGATGTATTGGCTCAAAAGTGGTAGGGTGTAAGGTTTTCATTAGATAAATGTCCATGGAAATATAATCAAAATAGGTCAATTTCATGTCTCGTTAACTTATATTAGTAGCTTGAGCCCCAAATTTAGCCAAAAATACCTTGGAAGGTGCTAGAATGAAAATCTACTTACTTGGAATTGATGAATAATTGGATGAAAGTTGCATATATAAAAATATGAGTTATGAACACCACAAATATGAAGTAGAAAGTTGTGGATATGGATTATATGCCTTAGTTACCAATGTATTTCAACTATATTAACACACCACCCAAGAAAAGTGAAATTGTGATGAAGAGGAATTATGTTTATCATGACTATATGCACTAGTGCATGCAATAAATTCAAAGGAACCATGAAAAATATTTTAGTGTACTATAATTTATTACACGAATTGGTTCACTAGATGATGTCTAGGAGCACATTGTCTTGGTTGTATCCAAGTCCAATTTTATGAGGCTAATAATTCAGGCATATGTCATTGGATATGCTTGTATCATTGTCTCTTGGCCCATTGAATATTATAACTCAATATCAGACAAAAACTATCCAAAGACTCAACCATATAGAACCACAAGGGTTGCTCCTTGAGAATTGTTAGGAAGGAGTCATCTAGGAAACCTCCACTGACCAACTACCCAACCTTTGGTTCCAAGAGGTGAATCCCATGAAGTATGTCATGTTTGAATTTAGAGAAAATCACATAGAAAATTCCCTATATAACCAAAACATATAGGGATGACACCAGAGGGAATCATTATTAATTTACCAAAATAGGTCCATCTGTTCATATTTTCTTTTGTTCATGAACCAAGAAGTCAATGGATTAATAAAGAAGGTCTCCACACTAACTATGAATATGAGATTGAGTCCTATGAATTTGAGCATCACTAGAATGAAAGGCCATTCCACTCAATCATAGGATTGCTCAAAGTCAATCTTGATACACAAAGTATCAAAACCAAATGACTAGGCCCATTCCATGCCTTCCCATGCAACAATGAAATTATCAAGGATATATAACCATTGAATAAATAACATTTGTTCTGAACAAATGATTTTGGGAAAAATATGCTTCATGCACAAGGCTAGAACTTTGTCCAAGATTTTATAGGATGTGTAGAGTAGGGTGAAGGGCCTCTATCTTGTGAACAATTCAGGGTCCCCAACCTTGAGAATGAACTTGATCAACCCCTTGTTAATCTCTAAGCCCAGGGAATTTGCCTTGAGAGCTTCATGATAAGGTTATAATATGTATGGCTTGACGAAATCATGCAACCATATATAATTCACAGGGGGTTTCCCACAGGAAATATAAGTTTTAGAAAAAATATAGTGAAAAATATGTTTCGAAAATGAAAATAGGAAACTCCTATGGAATTGGAAATCATTTTAATCTTCGCACTCCTTAAGTGGGTTCATTTTTAGTTTCCAGTATGTATTGAATGTTTCTCCCACTTGCATTATCACAATTTGATACTTTTCTAACACATATAACATATAAAGATAGTGGAGAATCTTTAAAAAGAAACTTAGTTAAAAATGAAATTATATCAACATAAGAATAATGAAATAATCTCCTAGATAGAGCACCAAAACTTTGAAGATACAATTTCTTTATTAAAATTGAATTCAATTGTTTAGTTCAAAATATCTAGAAGATGAAATATGAATATGGAAGTGGTAGATCATGAATTGTGTGTTTGTTTTTTAGGTGATCTAGGTGAAGTTGAGAGTGAGAATCATGTGAGGTTTCATTCACCTATACTATGTAAGAATATAAGAAGAGTACCACTAAAAAAAGTCAATAAGCCATGGAAATTGAGAAGTTTAGAGAGTCTCTTGAGTTTGTCTTCTAAACAACCAAATTCACATTAAGGATGTCTTAAAAGTTTTGAATAGTACTCAGATAACCTTCAATATGATCTAAAACTTTAACCTTGACAAAGATCCTAAGATAACTTTAAGAATAAATTTCATTTAAATCATAGAAATGTTTAACTCAAATACATAGAATTTTTGTTCTCATAAAATATTCTTTTTAATAATACAAAATTCAATTTCAATAAAAAAAAATATAAAACTTGTCATCTTTCTTTTAAACAAAACATGTGTTGGATGATTTTTTATTCCAATAAAATGATTGAAAAAATAAAAATATTTTTTCAAACAATTAACTTAATATTATGGTGAAATGATATTTCCAAACCTCAACCTCAATCAAATATGATTCATTAAATACCATTGTAATTCTTTTACAATACATACTAAATATTTTACATGCATGTAAATTACAATAATTACAATGGTAAATAATACAAAATACAAATAATTTGTAAAAAGAAAAAACTAAAAAATAGAGAAAGATTTTATAAAAAGAATTGTATAAAAATTCACGAAACTATATTTAAATTAATCAAAGTATGTATTACATTTCACATTATTAATTTTTTTTTATTAAAAACATATATGTATATTTATTTAACAATTATACAATTATTAACAAAAAAAAAAAAAAAAATATAATAAAAAATACACCTTAACCTTACCCTTCCTTTTGCAAGGTGTATTTTCATGTCATAGTCTTCCCAAATTATCTCTTGCCACCATTTTTTCTCACCGACTATCATACTCAAATTGAGTAGCTTGTCCATTTTCACGGGAAGTCTTTTCAAATTGGGACAACGCCATATCTTGAAGATATACAATCTGGGTAGTGTATATGGATGATTTTATGGACTAAATTTCACGCATGGACTAATTTCCCATGTTTTTTCCTAAAAAAAGATTCGTTGTTTTAAAAATGATTCGCCCAAATTTTATAGGATAAAATTACTTTACCTTAAAAATCGTTAAAAAATTATACAAACTATATAAAATCCTTAGAAATTTAAATATTTTTGCAAAAATATCGTTAACATTTTATAGTTGGTATATGAAGAATTAGTACTACTCACCAAAGTTTCTACATTTTAAAATAAATTTTCATCCTTAAAATCATCTTTGACATACTTTCATTCCACACACCATTATTTAATGGTCCCACCATGCTTTCTAAATTGTCTAAATATGAAACAACCAATTTCTCTAACATTAAAAATCCGCTTGCCCGGCCAGAAAACCCTATACCCAACTCTTTCAAACCATTGCAATATTCCAAGGTTAGACCCTTGAGGATTGGAAACCGTTCCAACGGAGAGAGCTCCCGTAGATGGTCACACCCACCCAAGTATATGTCTTCAAGATGTAATAATACATTGCTGTGCAGGCGGGGCATCGGGCTAAATTTATGCCCATTCTTTTTTTCAAAGTGAAAGTGTATGCGATTTCTTTTTTTAAGTGAAAGTGTTATGCGATTTTTTTTTAAAAGAAAAATGTGATCCGAATTTTAACTTTTAAAAAGCATTCGAATTAATTTTTTGTGATAAAGAAAAGAATAAACAAACGTAATAGTAAGGAAAGAATGGTGGTGTCTCTATTTATTTGGAATTTAAAATTGGAAGATTTTCATTTTTATGAAAGCTAAAGGTTTAAAGCTAATTTTATACTTATAAGTTACTTAAAGTTATTATTAATAAGCATTTGTTATTTTTCAAAGAAGTTTTAAGAAAAATTAAAATAAAAGTTTATGCTAAAAAATAAGAGTAGTGGTCAAGTCTATCTTGTTTATGGTAATTAATAAATAAGAAAAAACAAATTGAAAATGTAATAATAATAAGAAAATAATAATAATGGTGTTGTTTTTGTTTTATTTTTTGGCAGAGTCTTTGCATTTTTTGCCTAGGCAGACATGGTAGTAGGAAAGAGAAAAGAACAACATCCACTAAAGGAGAGCAATGACACAAGATTGCAATAATCGCAAGGGAAAATAGTGTGAGCATGTAGATATCCTTGTTGTCTATTTTGTTTATGGTAAGTAATAAATAAGAAAAAAAAAATTGAAAATGCAATAATAATAAGAAAATAATAATAATGGTGTTGTTTTTGGTTAATTCTTTGGTAGTCTTTGCATTTTTTGCCTAGGTAGACATGGTAGTAGGAAAGAGAAAAGAACAACATCCACTAAAGGAGAGCAATGACACAAGATTGCAATAATCGCAAGGGAAAATAGTGTGAGCATGTAGAGATCCTTGTTGTGCTTGGAAGGAAAAATATTAAATATATATGGACAACATTACTTGGTATGCTTAAGTAGTGGAGTATGACTTTAACGCAAACCATGAAACAAAATTTGTCCCCCTTTGCCACTTAGAGTTTATTAACAACAAGATATTGTCAATGCAAATTCAAGAGCATGAACATTCATATTGGAAGTGGGAGCAATATGCATTGACTATGATATTTATGACATAATCACAAGATCACTAATAACACTCCAAAATAATTGAAAGGACAAGAGACTTTTTAAATCTAGAATAGTAGTAGGAAGAAAAACACATGCAATTAACCAATAAAACGACTAATGTGTATATTGGCAGAACCCCTGTAATACCCATGTTTCCCCCAACTTGTAAATATAACTATAACTTGCTAACAAACTATGGGTAGACTGAATATGTGTGGATGTTGGATTTGACAAACCTTTTTGTTATAAAGAGGTAATGTATATATTTTTGTTACTAAATAAAATGGAAATTGTTGCATAACTATTGAAGGGGTTTGCCAAGGTAGATCATGATGCATGAGAGAGATGGTGAGGGGAACCAACAATGGTTGAGATGACCCCAACCAGACCAGTACTTTACTGGATTTAAATTATTCAGACCCAGGACAGTCCTCTGACCCAAAAAAATAAATTATCAGTCAAGATGGTAGTTGAGAATTCCTCCTCAAGAGTCAATGAAGAGATGGGAAGAGTACCCATCTGAAAATTTTCTGACCTGAGTAACCATGCCATGAGAGTACCCTCCTCCATATTATAGCGTTCATGGAGATTTTTTTGTGAGATTAATAAAAATAATACAAAATGAAAATATGGAAGAGATATTCTTACATAAAACCAAGTCATGGAGAATTGTGTTATAAAGATCGAGAAAAATTACCATAGAGAGATCCAAACAACAATATTTTGCAAGATTAGG
>SNQJ01S0006867.1:88450-99606 GCA_010110895.2 Picea sitchensis | reverse complement strand
CTATCGTTGAGAACCTCTATCTCGAAAAAACTTCATTTAGGCCCTCAAAATGGCCCCGGAAGTTAAAACCTGCTAAAAATAGTAAATTGTCAAAATTGCCAGAAAGCTGTTTTGAGCCAGTTGGAAAAGGTGGGTGGCCACTGATATCCACCTGGATCAAAATCACCCATGGTGTTTGTGCAGGATGGAGTTCCAGATGGAGTACTGGACTAAGTGTCGGATGGAGTACCAGACTGAGTGCCAGATGCAAAAACAAGTTGTGATTTTTCCCTGTGACATACAAAATGCAAATTAGTTTCCTGGGATCATAAAAACATATTTATTTAAGCTAAAAATCATTGAAAAACATGAATTATACATACCTGGTGTGAATCATAGCGATTTTACACAAAATCTCTTCAAAATATTCTTCAAAACAGGAAAATGCATAAACACATTTGGCAAAAAGGATCTAATTAACGTCATAAAATCAGTCATATCTAGGGCCCAACATCACCCCCACACTTAAGATTTTACCGGTCCCGCTGCAAACAAAAATAAATTGTCCCTCGTGACTAAGATTGCTAATGAGGATCAGCTTTAGAAGCATCTCCTTCTTGTTGTGAAGATATTGACTTATGCCTCTTGTGTTGCTTCAAGTGTGCTCTGAGGTTGTGGTTGGATTTGGTCATCTCATCAACCAACCTTTGAAGGGAATTCACCTTTGCTTGAAGGAATGCATTATCATGGTGAAGATGCGTGTCCATAGTCTTCCTATCTTCCAACTATTGTAGCAACTGAAAATTCTCTTTCTGTATCTTCTCAATGGTTGGAGCAGGATCAGTTATTTCAGAGGAAGGCTTAGATCCTTTGAAAGATGAAGAGTGTCTGTCATTCTTAGGATCTAGTGTAGGTATTGGTGAGGTAGGAGTAATAGGGGGTTGATGAGGAGAAGTAGGTTATGATTTTGTCTTTCTTTGAGGGTCCAATTCGTCTGGAGATACTTCCCTAAGTATTTTGTGAGTACTCTCGAGGTCGGAGGATATTTGAATAGAGTCTGAAGTAGTCAGGGGTTTTACATATAGTTTTCCTCTTGTGATCCAGGTACTCTTTCGAAAGGGTCCTCTATTAAATCGATTAGAACCTCTCCTATTTGTGGGAACTGTAGGAAAGTCTTGTTGAATTACCTCTTGGAGTTTTTTGGGTGTAGGATCAAGAGATATTGAAGGTATCAGGGGGTTAACAATAGGCTTCTTGGTCTTTTTACTCGATGATGATGCAAGGGTTTCAACGTGCTTCTTGAATTGTTATGGTAAAGAAATGGCTTGTGCAGAAGGATTTGGAGTTCTTGGAGAGTGGGGTTTGGATGGAGAAATAGTCCTTAGACCAAGTGTCTTTTTGTTGGTCTTGACTGTCAAGTGAGGGTTTGCAAATTGATAAATGAATGCATCCCAATTTTTCCTCTGGTTTTCTAATTCGGATAGAACAAAGCGTTTGATCATACCATGGGGAAAGAGGTTGTTGTGGGGGTTGGTTACATTATTCCTCACTTGAGAAGACATCTTCTCCAAGCTCTTTAGAAAGTAGAAGGGAAAGTTCAAAGGTTTATTGAACTGAAAGTGAGATAACAATCTTAAATGACAAGCTTTAAAGGTGGAATATCTACCTTCACATGTGAAGAACCTGGTGATAACTATCAGTTCCTATTTTATCCACTCCTTGGAGTATCCTTTTGCTCCTAAGATGTTATGGAATTCTGGCTTAAAAACCTTGTTATAGCTTGAGTGCAACAGCTAGTGGTTTTTAAACCATATATCTCCCACTCTTGGAAGCTTTGTGGTTGCAGCAATAGATTCCTCTAAGACCCCAAAGGTAAGAGACCCCACAGGCGTTGTCTTCCCATCAAAACCGAGGGTTAATTGCATTGAGATGCCACCATTTTGGCCTTGGAAGTGGGATAAAAATGGCCCCTAGCCTGCGTGCAAAAACACCTCCCTGCACTATGAAAACTTAGCAATGGAAAAACAGTTTGCGTAGGAAGAGGGTTCATACCTCTTGGGCATCGTGATGATGTGAAGAAATAAACAGAGGATAAATTCACCAGGAGAGGGTGTGATCAGATCAAGGACTGGCACAAATTGAACAGAGTCTGAGCTCAATTCGAACAAAGAAACACATGATCGAGGTTGAGCACGTTCTTAAAACAGGGGCAATGCAAATGGAAAAGGTGAATTGGGATAATAAGTAACCCCAACCCATTTTTGAATGTTCCTAGGGTGGAATTGGTTGCACACATGCGCGCACAAGTTGCCATGTGTGAGAAATTTTGAATTCAAAGGCACGTTTTTTAGGGCAATATTAATGATGGGAAGTTAGATCAATGTCCAAGTCTTTTGACTTGGACATTTGATCATAAACATGTCTAAATTTTTCATCCTCAATCTTGATTGCCTTCAACCAATTGAATTAAATGTCATTGATTCCTAGTTACCTGAAATTGTGGACAGTTACTGGTGTGTAAATTCATATGTCACTTTGTTCGACACCTCATACGACACTTCATACGACACCTCATATGACACTTCATATGACACCTCTATGTTAAATACATTTTTACCTCCTGTAATGGATAGCCTGCAATATTGAAATGGTTTTGACAGTCATAGTGATTAAGTAATGGAGGCGGAATGTTCCATTGTTATTGATTTTACCACCATGCTCACGTAATCCAGTTGCATAGAACATGTAATGTCAATCCTAAAATGAACAGTCGGTAACAAGAATAAACCAACAGAGTGGTATGTTAAGGACATGTACAACAATTTATAGCACACAGGAGTTAAGCACTTCAAAAATAAAATGATTGTTGATGTAATAACCTGTATCATGAAAATAATACAAATTCTTTTACAAAGATTTACTTCTCTAGGCAATGATCATTTGTCAACTCATGAACCCCTCCCCCACACCTAAGTATTGTGACACCTCACAATCAAAAGTATAGGAAACTCGCCAGTTCTCCCAATAGCCGAATATTCACATCTTGTTAAGTATAAAGATAAATTTCATAGATTGTTCTGACGAGATGGTTAGAAGATGGCCCCACCTATAGGATAGGAGATCCTATATATAGATAAGAAGAGGTAGGCAAGAGAGTTTCAAGATAGTCTTAGAGTTAGTTCCCAATGGAAATTTTATGGAGTTCATTAACCTTAGCTTAATCATACATACTTCATGTCAGCTTTGTCTGCAAGTAATGTCGTACATCAGGACAAGTTTAAATTTATTATTATTTATTTTTTGTCAGATTACCATCCTCGCTAGGTAGAATGCCCCGCTGCCAGCAGGCTTGTTCAGTACTCTGGTGGGTTTACCTAGTCATACAATAGGCCAGTACCTGCTGCCAGTAGACCTGTTCAATATCCCGACAGGTTAGCCTCTTACACCCTCAGAGACTGGCCCTCCATCTTTTAAGATTTTAGTATAAGATTGCTTTATGCAAGAAGATGGGGGAATAACTCTGAAAACTACTTTTTCTTTCTTTTTTCAATTGGGATGGTATTTATGTTAGAGGATGAATTTCCATTATATTCCTTAGTGATTGTTCTGATGTAAGGTGTGCTTAAGAAGACGTGGCCTATATAAAGATATGATATAATCAAGTTATTTAGTGTATAGTGGATGGTACCATTGAGAAAGAACAAAAAGGTATATCTAGGCTCAACTTACTTTCTTCTTTTGTAGTTATTGTGATGTTTCCATGACTAACCGCTAATCATACCTCCTTGTTACTCTTTAATAAAGATACTTTACTCACTTACTTAGGCTTCTTGGGAGAAGTTGTACAAGAGACCTCTAAGATTGATGGTTACGGTATCACTTCCTTCTATAGTGGTCCATATTTTTAAGAGCAATTGTTTTTTAAAATGCCTTAAGAAAAAATGAAAATCTTTGCAAAAATATGGCTAATTATAGCAAGTCAATATTCATTTGATGCTTGGCAGACAACAAGGTTCAAGTGTCACAATGTTTTGAAAAAAAAACTTTCTTTTATATTTCCTTGAAACTGTCTACCCCTGGTAAAATAAATACCTACAAAAATCTCTATGGTTGCTGTCACAACAAAATTCAAAATTATTTACATATGTACAGTATAAAATTCATAAAACTTTCAAGAGAAAGGGGGGAGTTCCCCATCTACTAAGGCCAATGCCTTGTTAGTTGACATGACTTGTAGAAAATCCTCTTTGGAAATGGGCTTATGATAAAATTTGAGTCGGTGTCCATTTACTACAAAGGAGACTTGTCCATCGTCAATTGTTTTGATTTTCACAGCTCCATTGTCATATACAGTGACTACCTCGTAAGGGCCCAACCACCGAGGGGTGAGTTTGCCTTTGAAGGTCTTAAATCGGGAATCAAACAATAGAGCCCAATCAACAGGTTGGAAGTGTTTCTTCTTAATAAACTTGTCATGCCACTTGCTCCTCTGGTTTTGAACTAATATTATTTGTTGGATGGCATCTTGCCTGATCTCATCCAACTCATTCAGTTGTAGGGATTGTTTCTTTTGAGACTCATCTAAGTTTAATCCCAATTCTGTGGAAATATAGAAGGTCCTTACTTGGAATTCTATTGATATAAGTACTTGTTTCTCGTACACTAGCTCATAAGGGGTGTGTCCAATGGTGTTTCTCCAGGTGGTCTGGTAATCTCACATGGCCTCTGGAAGCCTATCAGCCCAATCCTAGTGATGTAATTGAACAATATTGGTTAAGATAACTTCCAAAACTTTGTTTGTAGATTCTACCTGGCCATTAGCTTGTTGGTGGTATGGAGAAGATTTACAATGTTTAATCCCATATTTCTCTGTTAGCTCTCTCATCAGCTTGGAAGTGAATTGAGTGCCCTAGTCTGTAACAATTTCACGAGGGACACCGAAGCGGGGAAAGATGTCTTCATAAATGAATTCGACAACATAATTTTATGTTGCCCTGAATAGGGATTCTGCCTCTACCCATTTGGTGACATAGTCTGTACAAACCAAAATATAGTTATTCTTACGAGACATGGGTGAAATTGGTCCTACAAAGTCAAGGGCCAATTTTTCGAAGGGTTCTATCATAACTTGGGTACGCAAGGGAATTTTGTCAATTGACATAGGTCTTCCTATCCTTTGGAAACTATCACAACTCCTCACATACTTGGCATCATATTTGAAAATGCTAGGCCAATAATATCCTGACTCTAACACCTTATATGTTGTATGTTTGTCAGAAAAATGGCCACCACATGGTCCATCATGACAACTTCGTAGTATTTCAGGTACCTCATCCTCTCAGACACATCTATGAATAATCAAATCAGGACCTGTGTGAAAAGGTCATGGCCAACCCAAGAGTAATTAGCACTCTGCGTAATAATTTTACGCTTTTCATGAGGTGACAAATGAGACGGTAACTTCCTAGTAGCCAGATAGTTTTCCATATCTGCAAACCATGAGGTATTTACAGAGAGGGAAAAAAGGTGCTCATATGGGAAACTATCATCTACAGGAATATCATCATTCTCATTTTTTATTCGTGAAATAAAATCAACTACCAAATTATCCTTTACAGATCGATCAAGGATGGTGATGTTAAACTCTTGCAATAGCAGGAGCCACCTAGTCACTCGACCATTAGTTATGGGTTTGTTCATGAGAAATCTAATGGTGGAATGATCTACATGTACAAATACTTCATATCCTGTAATGTAATGACAAAACTTATTGATAGTATGAACTACAACCAAGAATTCCTTCTTAGTAGCTATGTAGTTTAACTTGGCAGGGAACAAGTTCTTGCTCACAAAATAAATGGCATAGGACTTCTGGTCCTCTTTCTACCCCAGTACCTCTCCTATTGTAGTGTTGGAGACATCAATAGATATGTGAAATGAGAGAGTTCAATTGGGCCTCTAAGAAATGGTGCTACATATAACTTAGCCTTTAGGGTTTCAAAGGTAGTTTGACACTACTCAGTCCAAACAAAATCAACATCCTTTATTAACAATCCAAACATAGCTGGAGAAATCTTTGTAAAATTTTCGATAAACCACTGGTAGTATCCGGCATGTCCAAGAAATATTCTTACCTCTTTTTGAGTCTTTAGGGGTGGAAGTCTGACGATGGCCTCAATCTTTGTAGGATCGACTTTTATTCCTTCAGATGAAACATGATGTCCTAGAACCACTCCTTCGGTTAACAACATTTTACATTTTTCATGACTTAGAGATAGGTTCATTTCTTGGCATCTGATAAGGAATTTTTCTAAGTTATCTAAGGCTTCTTGGTAAGTGTTTCCATAAACTGTGAAGTCATCCATGTAGAATTCCACACACTCATGAATAAGATCAACAAATATCCCTAATACTGCTCGTTGAAATGTGGCAGGAGCATTACACAATCCAAATGGTAAGACCCTATAGGCATAGGTGCCCCAAGGACAAGTAAAGGTGGTCTTGTCCTGGTCCTCGGGTGCTATGAGAATTTGATTATACCCGTTGTACCCATCTAAAAAGGAGAAATACTTCTTTCCAGACAAGGTATCCACAACTTGGTCAATGAAAGGAAGAGGAAAGTAATCCTTCAGAGTGGCTTTGTTGAGTTCCTGGAAATCAACACAAATTCTCCATTTCCTGGTCACTTTATTTGGAACCACTACAAGTAGGGATGCCCACTTACTATCAGATATGGGATAAATAAATCCGACATTTAATAACTTTTGGATCTCCTCTTTTACTATATCTTTGAGTGATGGTTTCATCCTTCTCTGGGGTTGCCTAACAGGTGTTACTTCACCCTGGGTATATATGTGATGGATGCATGTGTCGGGGTGTATACCCTTCATGTCAGTGTATTCCTAGGAAAATGATCCTGATTGTTCTTTAAGGATGCTTACTATGTTTTTGTTGGTCTACATCTAACCCAAAGTTTATATGTAAACATTTCTATGGACTAATCTTGTAGGGCATAGTATAAGATGTGGTAGACTAGTCTATCTTGAAGATAAAATACGTCAAAGACAAAATGGATGGGCCCAATTGTTCCTGAAATTATTCCCCAAACATGTACTCAAATTGGGGAAAGGATTGTGGAAAATCCACACACGTGATAACATAAAGGAACTGGTTTAGCACATTTTCCATTGTGTGCTCTTGAAGTGCCCAGGCATGGTCACTTGGCAATACGGGTTCTTCCCAGTCTTCATTCTCATATGGACACTCAAGCCACCATAGATTATCCATGATAGGTTGGGTTGGAGGGTATATGGTGAGCTTCTGGATAGAAAGTCCATTTGAGATGGTCATTTATCTCTCTCTACAAGGAAGTCTACTAGGTACTCCCATGAGGCTAACATAACTATGATGTCATCCAAAATTCCTTCAGGTATAACCCTAGTTTTATCTACTAATTCCAAAATGGTTGGGGTAGGTCTAAGAAGAGGTTTTAACTGTAAATTCTCCAAGGTAGTAGCGGTCATAACATTGATGGATTCCCCTAGGTCTATGAGAGTGTTCCCAATGGAAACCTCATTAATGTTTATGGTCACTACGAGGTTTCCAGGGTTCCCATATTTTGCTAGCTTTGGCTGCTCTGACATGTATTCAGAAATTTCTCCTATCAAATGTACTGTAGGAGGGTCCTTTTGATTCCTACCTCGCTTCTTAATGCACAACTCTTTGACTACCTTACTGTAGATTGGAATATCCTTAATGGATTGAAGCAAGGGAATCTTGACACAAATATTCTTCAATTCATTCAAGATGTCAAATTCTAGTCGGGTGGTAGGTTTCTCGATTACTAATCTATATGGATATGGAGGGGACTTCGTAATTCGTGAAGGTTCACTTTGGGGAAGCTTGGGTTCTTAGTCCTTAGGAATAATAATATCTTCCCACTTAGTGTCATCCATGGTTTTTTTGTGGTTTCTTCTTCTTCTTCTTCCTGGATGACTACTGAAGGTCTCTGCCTATCCATAAATTTTCCCGATCTTAGTTGAATTTCCTGTAATGGAACAGGAGTAATAACATATGTCAGGAAGGTCTACATCTCAACATTGTGAAGAGGTTGAGAGGGAATATTATTTGGATTTGGCACTGGTTGTGCCGGTAATAGTGTCGGTCTTGGGGAGCTTGAATTATGATATTGTTGCAGTTGTTGTTGTGGAATAGGAGGTAAAGGTGGTGGAACAAACCCTGGTAGAAGCTACAGAGTGTTCAGTGGAAATTGTGGGTAAGGATGGTTGGACATAGGGATAGGTGGAGCTTGAGGGTTTCCTTGGTTATGCCCTTCTCTCCATCCTTGAAGCCAAGGATGTTGGTACTGTGTAGACCAATTTTGCCAACTTGGTGAGTTCCACTATTGTTGTTGATAATAGAGTGGAACTTGAGATTGTAGATATGGGTATGTGGGCTGGTTCCTAGGTTTCCATGGCCTCCTAGGTGCATAAGCAGACTCCCCAAGATCCCCACTCCTATAGATGGCTAGTAAACTAGGCAATGATGGACAATTCTCAATTGAATGTTGTTTTGTGCATAAGCCACAAACTGAAATGTTATCTAATGAGCATTCCCTTGAGGAATGATTCCTTCTGCATCTTGGGAAATATATGCTTTGGAGTTCTTTGGAGTGTGTTGTGACTGAAAATGGGCAGCATAACCCCTTAACCTGSTGAGAACCTACAAAAACCAACAAGCTATTTCTTGTTGGAAATGMTTCAACACCCTAAAAAAAGTTAAGAAAAATTATGTTTTGCAATAGAAATTTTCTGCATACAAATATCAGAATATTATATGAATGTATTGACCTATCTAAGAGTGTTAGCAACCAAAATCTGAAGCATGTATATAACAGAAAACAGAAAGGGAAAAGCTTATGAAGTTTTAGTAAGCTATGAGGGTAACTTCTTGCTTGAAGCCATCCCAACAAAGCTCTTGAAACAACCTGCAAATTTGGAACACTATGTGAGATATGAGTAGATAATGGGTTGCATGAACAAACAACATAAACTAGTTTATATTATTAGCAATACAACACATTTAGGCTAGCAACTACACTATTGCTAAACCTATCTAAGCAAACTAATTTACCCAAGAAAAACTATTCAATAATCCACAAGAATACAAAAAGGAACAAATCACCTCGTATGTATGGAACACCAATACACAATCTCATACTCCAAGATCCTCAAAAGTCTTTCTTATTATCCAAGGGAGAGGTTGCAACAACTAATTTCTCCAAGCTCTCCAAGAGCACAATGGAATGAAATCAACGATGAACAATGAGAGAGAGATGGGGAAAGAAAATGATAGCATAAAAATACTCAAGAGAATGGTGAGGAAATGAGGGTGAGAGGGCTCTTATTTATACCTTGAAAGGCAAAGTGACCCCTCTTGGATCATTGCCATGTGTCAAAACCAAAGCTAAAGAGGAGATATCAAGGAAAGGGGGCGCAACTCTAGGGTTTTCACATGGATTGGTGAAGTGGAAATGAGTTGGAGGAGGTGGGACCATGCAAGAGGGTGATGTGGGAGGCTAGGAAGGGTGCAACTCATGAGGGAGGGACCCACAACTCAAATAATTCCAAGTTGTAACGTTTTCACATGGAGAGGGGGCACAAATCCCACTAGGGGCATGAGAGTTTGAGTGGATGTGTGAGTGAGGGGGTGTGTAAAGGTTAGGATATGGGTTGGGTAGGTTATGAAATGTCTTTCTCATCATTTTTCATCTTTACTTGAATCCATTTGCCCAAAAATTACAAAAATGACATTTTTCCTTTGTCATGACTAGCAATTAAAATTGTTGTTTTGACTGACTAAGACTCCCTATGGACAAACACCTAGAAAAACTTGTCCAACTAAGCTGAAACTTGGTCCAAGGGTGTAGGGGGTCTCATTCCATTTCGTTTTAGCACAAATACTCCTATCAAAATCCCAAGGACCTAGTTTTTACAATATTTATCAAAAATTAATTAATTAAATTACCCAACCTTAGGCAATTTTAATTAATTAAAAAAAAACACTATATAGACTCAATGGAATTACATGAAACTTTTTGAGATGTCTTACATGGTCATTTACATCATTCATAAACACTAGCTACCAGAGGATTAATCCATTAGAACACCTTTCACCACTTTAGAGGAATTATTTGTGGGAGTGAAAAACTCAAGGGAAACTAATAAGACTGAAAAGCCAAATTAATAACCTGAGGGAAAAAAAACAATCAGTGAAAGGAACTCTCCTAATGAAGAAATCCTAAGGTAACTGACCTAACTATGATCCATGTAGACCTATTACATTATTATCCCATGCAGGGTAGCGGAAATTCCAATTACAAAAATATGTGTTGGAGGCAAAAATTGCCCTGTAGAACCAAATAGTCTCTAAATTGGTAGCATATGATGATGCATATCTTCATGGTACATGGAGTTAACCACCTATTTGAATAGATGGTCAACAAACTCCATAACCCAATAGCTAAAGGAACTAGTATAATTGCATTGGAGAAATAAAATCTTGCATTGGTTAACATGAATTTTTGTAATTTGGAGGTTGTCTAAGTTGGACTCAATTCTTTGCTCTATATGCTTGATTGAGCCACTAGGGCATCATATTTGTTGAAATGTAACAAGGGATGTCCTCATTCATGTTTTTGTGTTTTTTCATGGGGGGGACATAAAGCCATGTTTCCTAGACATGTTTTAATTGTAAAGTGACTTTTTAAATAAAGTGCTTTTATAAAGTGAATGTACTTTATAACTTAAAGTGATTTTAAGTTGTGGGACCCAAAAGTATTTAATGTGCATTAATTACTTATTTTGTAATTAATGAGGAGCATTAAATGTGAGCCCTCATATTAGACTTATGATAGCCATTAGATTGAGTTGGTTATGTAAGTTAGGGTTTCTTGGGAAAAGAGAGAGTACATATACATGCTTAGGAATGGGAGAAAAACACACAGTGAAGACAAAGGAGAGAGAGATCAGATTTCTAGGGAGTTTAAGAGCATAGTTTTCAAAGCAAATTAGAGTGCACGGTTCCCAAGATAGTGCAATCATAACAGTTTGTACAATAGAAGGAAGGACAGTATGTACAGTGAGAAGACAGACTGTACAACAAGAGAGAGGCAAGAT